>OZ034971.1:35444803-35757303 GCA_964030785.1 Siderastrea siderea
ACCGTGAATGTCAACTGAAAAGACACGAATTACGAAAACTGTCAAATCAAAAACATCGCGATCCCCTTAACTCTGAGTTACGGGAGAAATTTCACAAAATTCTGAATGATTATAAAAAGCTCCTTGACTCGAAAAGGAAAGAATTTCAGAAAGAAAAAACTCTGCAACTCGACGAGCTAGCATTTAATCCCGACAAAGTGTCGTTTTGGAGTTGTCTAAAATCGATGAACGATACTATCGCCGAAAATGTTCCTGCCCCAATCTCGGAGGAAACATGGCTCAACCATTTTCAATCCTTACATTCCAATGACCTGAGAACTTCCATAAATCGTCAAGGAGTCTATGATGAACTACTATCATTAGAAAAAGAAAAAGAACAGCTTAACTATTTAGATCAAGAGGTAACTGAGCAAGAAATACGTCAAGCGGTGAAGAAATTGAAGAATAAGAAATCGCCATTTGTTGACAAAATAAGAAATGAAATGATCAAAGCGAGCCTTGAATCGCTTATGCCTATTTACATCAAACTTTTTAATCTCATTTTACAATCTGGAAAAATGCCAGATATTTGGTGTCAAGGCCTTATAACCCCAATCTACAAATCGGGTGACAAGAGTGATCCAACAAACTATAGAGGCATATGTGTATCGAGTTGCCTTGGAAAACTGTTTTGTTCCGTTTTAAATCAAAGACTATACTTGTATTTTAGAGAAAACAAGATATTACACAATTCCCAAATTGGCTTTGTACCTGAAAATCGTACTGCAGACCATGTTTTCACTCTAAGGACCCTAATAGATAAATATGTCCACTACCATAAAGAAAAAGTCTATGCTTGTTTCGTAGATTTTCGTAAAGCTTTCGACTCTGTTTGGCACGAGGGATTGTTTTACAAGCTGCTCAAAATCAACATAGGAGGACATTTCTACAATCTGATCAAAAGCCTTTATTGCAATTCAACATGTTCCATTAGAATCGGAGAAAACAAAACTCGATCTTTCTCATACTCAAGAGGTGTACGTCAAGGATGTATTTTAGGTCCTCTTTTATTTAACCTCTATATAAACAATTTGCCGTATTTATTCGAAAACACGCTGTCTGATCCATTTGTTCTTCCATATGGAACAAAAATAAATTCACTATTGTATGCAGATGATTTGATCATCCTATCAAGATCCAAAACAGGATTACAAAACTGTTTAAACACTCTCTCTTCATATTGCAAAACATGGATACTGAAAGTCAATCCCAAGAAAACAAAAATAATGATTTTCCAAAAACGCCCAAGGAAATCCGTTGACATCAACTTCAACATAGGCACCGAGCCAATTGAAATTGTTCAAGAATACACCTATTTAGGTACACGTTTAACTCCAACGGGAAACTTTACTCTTGCAGTCGAACACTTGAAAGAAAAAGCCCTGTACGCCTTTGCTAGTATACGAAAACAAACACTTCTCAATAGTCTTAATCCCAATACCGCATCTCAGATTTTTGACACAATGATATTTCCGATCTTAAGCTACAACAGTGAGATATGGGGGATGTACACAAAGCAGAATTTTAAAGCATGGGATAGTTCCCCAATAGAAAAAATTCATCTCAAATTTTGTAAACAATACTTAGAAGTAAACAATAAGGCCTCTAACGTAGCTTGCAGAGCCGAACTTGGAAGATTACCGCTAATAATCCCAATTAATCAGAAAATTATGAAATATTTTGTTTCTCTAAACAACAAAGATAATGACTCTATAGTCAAACAATCTTTCCTCATGTCGAAGAATCTACATTTCATTAATAACTCCGGATTTCATTCCAATTTTATGAACTTGATAGAACAATATCATCTATCCAATTTAGATCCTGAATCTTTAGATAATGATAGAATTAGGTGATATACAACTAATATGAAAGAGAAATATATATCCTCCTGGCGACACAGCCTTGAACATTCAAAGAAATTAGAATTTTATAAAGTTTTTAAGGATGACTACGTTACATCTGATTATTTAAACCAGCTAAGAAACTTAAATGAAAGACGAAATTTAGTGAAGTTTAGAGTAAGTAATCACAAACTTATGATTGAACTAGGTCGATATCAAACCGATCATATGCCCAGAGAAACTAGATTATGCCCATTGTGTAAATCAAATCAAGTAGAAAATGAAACTCATTTCTTGTTGCAATGTAGCAAATACTCTCTGCAGAGGCAGACATTCTTCAATCGAATCAATGAAATAATACCTGATATTGAAAGGAAATCAACCTCAGAAAGCATAAAACTTCTCATGAACTCTAACGACTATCATGTGAATAAGCTAGTAATGAAGTTTATTTCCTTGTGTATGAATATACGTGATACATTGTTATTATCAAGTGAAAGTGATGTAACTTAGGTTCGTTAGCATAATATTACAGTAATATTAGTCTTGTTTTGTTATTAATTACTACAAATATGCTTTTGCAATACTGTGAAATCTTGCGGTCATGCAAATAAAGCAATTTACTACTACTACTACTACTACTACTTCTACTACTACTACTACTACTACTACTACTACTACTACTACTACTACTACTACTACTACTACTACTACTACTACTACTACTACTACTACTACTACTACTACTACTACTACTACTACTACTACTACTACTACTACTACTACTACTACTGCTACTGCTACTGCTACTACCGACTACCACCACACGAGATATCGTCAAACTCAAAATCAACAAAAAGAAAAAAGAAAAGGAAAAAGCAACTTAAACTTAAGTACAACTAATAAATTTCACCAAAAAATGTCATAAAAAAAGCTTTCCGTTCATTTTTGGCTTACAATAATTCAATTGGCGGTTTACTTAGTTACCTAAAGTAATTATCACAGTGGTTGCTTTTTGGAAAAATGGAAATAAGACCGTTTTATGGGAATGGACTCCCAAAAAGCTTCGAAAATGAAAATGCGAAAACTACAGTCGAAAAAAGAACGGTCTTCTTTCCGTGTTTTAAAACGGTCTGGACATGTAATTAAGTAAAAAATGAGAAAATTATTAAAATAAAAATGGAAACTGAACTTTGATCGAACTGGCACTAAAACCATATTTATGGAAGAAAGCAAGTCTCCCTGTCCAGGAAAGTCGTCAAACTTTTTCACCGGAATGTCATGAGGCGCTTATCACTGAGTGTCACTTTTTCGACCCTAGCCTCGCCTCTTCTTAGGTAACTGATCGCTGATAACACTCGATAGAGGAGCATCATCCGCTTTCTTTTCAACAAAGAATGGGTCGCATGGCAACCCGTTTGACTGGCATGTGACAAAATTGACAGCGGATGGTGGAGCCAAATCGTTGAAGAGGGAAGCCAAACAGTTGCTGGAAGAAGAAAATGGCTGACTTTGCTTCTCCTCGTTTCTAACTTCTTTTCCAGTTTTGGTGTTCCCCTGTTAGTAAAATCCTTTCTTTGCTACTCTTCCTAGCCTGAGAAAACAGCTGACGTTTCGCGATGTCGCCACTTGAGCCCTCGCAAGACGACGTCTGAGTTAACAAGCGCAGAAATTCCATACTGATGACGCGGGCTACCTAGATCTTGGTAGTGCTTCTGATTGGTTGAAAGAAAATTCCCTCGCGGCACAACCAATCAGAAGCAATACGAAGATCTGGGTAGTGCGCGTCGTCAGTATGGATTTTCTGCGCTCGTTACTCAGACTTCGTTTTGCGAGGGCTCAAGTGGCGACCTTGCGAAACGTCGGCTGTTTTCTCAGGCCATACTCTTCCAACTTTCTCAGGCTACACCTCGGCGTCCATATTTGCCGCTGTATTGATTTTCCTCCTTTTCGTCTATGCATCTTCTCTTACACCTGGTGCAATTTTGTTTCTTCCAGAAAAAAAAAAACCATCCCTTGCTTCTGTCTGTTGATCTCATAGTTTGCTCCCCTTCTTGATTTTCCTTGAGAACTCAATTCTTCCGCACGCAACTCAGCTCCTGAACTGACAATGCCGTAATTTCGTCCAGTGATCGGAGTGGTTTGTTTTTCAGTCACCTTCAGTTGTTTTACGAACAACTCGAAATCTAAATCTGTAGCTTAGCGGCTCCGAGCAAACGCACATCAAGTACAGAAATAAGTAGAAAACCACAGAAATTGCGCGAGAAACTCGAGACATATTTGAAAATGGTTTCTCTCTTAAAACAATATGATTAAAATGAAACCTTGCATTGCTTCGTCATTCGTTTTTGCAAGTCGAATAGTACGTCCGTGCAGTATTTAATGTTCTTATTCACTCCCTCAGCGACAACGACGAGAAATTTCGTTTGATTTTGGTTTTGAAAATTTGAAGTTCTATTTCTGTCAGCGACAGTAATTTTTGTAGTGGTTAAGTGCACAAAGCGAACGTAGTTCCCGCGATAATTTTGCAAAGAATCTGGAAAAATGTCGACAAACGTGGAAATTTTATGTTTAACCGCAAAACTTAGAGCAGTTTCTAGAGTCTCAACGGCAAGTTTCATCGGCACAAAAATTCGGCTTATCGGGGAATTTCTTGCGTCACTTTCATACGGACAGATCAGTTTCGAGCTCGCCTGGACTGCTGGATAAAAAGACAATGGGCGCGTTTTCACAGGGTTAATTAGTTTCAATCTGAAGAGAAATGCATGGCGAGCCACATCGAAATAATCTCATAAGTGTGTGATATATCTGGATTTCTAAACGGCAACAAGTAAAACTAGCAAAAACATGAGGGTCAGTTTGTAAAGAACTTGTGGTGCCATGTGCGTCGGTGTGGAAGTGAAACAGAAAACTTAGGATTCATCAGCTAAGTTGATGAGGTAAATTGGCCACCGTAAAGAAGTAGAAAGCTGATGTTTCGAGAGTTAGCCCTTCGTCAGAACGAGTTAAGGAATTGCAGGTTGCACCTGGTTTATGTCGAGAACAGTGGAGCTGAAACTAACACCGGGCGTAACTGCTGCCGCAAGACCCTAAAACAATGACTTTGACTGCAGTGAAAGTCTACATCTACATCTCATCTACAACTATAACTTGCAAAATCCTTAGTAGGACAGTTCGCAAGTGATATTAAAATAAATCAAATAAACAATACTACTACTAAAAAAAAGAACTACGACGTCACCATGTTCTGCATGTTCAAAGCTGAAACTAACACCGGGCGTAACTGCTGCCGCTAGAACCTAAAACAATGACTTTGACTGCAGTGTCAGGGACACCTTCATATTTCTGACGTAACAAGTTACGCTGGACGGTATCAAGTGTATGCAGCTTGCCGCTGGACGTTATAAAGAAATCTCTTCGTTGGTTGAGGCAAGAAGCATGGACATAGAGAGGTCTGGAAGTCGTGTAACGGAGATGAGTTGAGAGAGTTTAGGAAATAAAACGAGCATGTGATCATAACGGATTAACACAGGGAGTAGCCCACCATCAGAATTCGAATGCATGAATCCTTCTATTCAGGACTGAATTTTACATGTTTTTTCTGTTAAAAGATAAACGTCTGTTTTAGCCAACCAAACAAAAGGCGGAGACGCAAAGTTGTACTTAGGCAAAGTTCGCCCATTCCCCTACCTTTTATTCCCGGTTCCCGCGCCATTTTTGTTGGTTCCCGTCTATTTTTGCCTTGTTTCAATTGCAAAAATATTACGCAGTGACGTGTATTTTTTTTGTTATGTTTCTCCACAGGCAGCCCACACAAACTGTGTGACCGTTTGTAGTTTCAAAGTTATAAGGGAATGTACGAGAAAATCGAAAGGTTTCTAATAACGTGAAATGCTGAGAAAAATATTTACTTTTAAGTTCAAAATAAACATAATCTTACCTCAATCGTTGCGTTTTGTCGTCATTGTGCCTCTAAACAGCGAGTATTAGCGATTTCCAGGGTTTAGCGATGCGATCGACTGTACGTACAGTATAATTTTGAAACTACAACGGTCACACAGTTTGTGTGGGCTCCCTGTGGTTTCTCGCGCTTTGCTCCACTTTGGAATTCCGCTTTCTGTCCGTGGTGCTACGTTCCAATTTCTCGTACACAGTTACGTCACCTTTCTCGCGGAGAAAAGGGTCTCGCTTCCTGCACGGCAAAGTAGGGTTACGGTAAGCTAACCAGGATTAGCGTTATTTTAAACTCGGTTTTGTAGCCAAACGATACGGGTTCCTGTAAATCTTTTTTGCTCTACATTTTGACTTGATTGCGTTCAAATCAGTGGTTACTTGGAATTTGCCGTAAAAACTCCTTTGTTAAATTTTAATTCCAGGTTTATAGCGTTAACCGGCTCTCTAACAACTCAGTAGTGTAGCACCTCTCAAAAGCTTGTATTTTCATTGGACCGCTATATATAGCAGCTCTATTGTTTTTACGCCTCGTTCTTTGTTTCTTTGTTTTTCCTTTACCTTCTGGGCCCGTTTGGACCCAATTTTACCATGACTTTTAAAGGACAATGGGCTTTTTTAAGAATTTAAGGCAGCCATTCTTTTCTGAAGTATGCGCGTGACACACAAGTGTTACGTCACGACACGTCGCGTCACGCAAGTCCCATTTAGTAATTAATGAAGGCTTACGTAAGCGACATCTTTTGTGTCTGGTCGAGAAATCCAGACAGCGTGTATTGAATAGGAAAATGCGTTTCAGTCCTTGGCTGTTGAAAGCAAAATGAAATATTTTAGATACCCCGAGGACGGTTCAATGGATGGCATATGTATTGTTTGCTGTAGCTAGGTAAGTTTCGTTTAGCGATGTCGATTTGCGATTTCTTTATACAGGCTGCCGTTGGCCAAAGTGTATTAGCTGAGTCATGAAAGTTTTCCGCCCTAAACCGCCACGATTTTGATCATTGTATTTTCTGAATCAGTACTGTTTAAACCAAATTTAATACTTTTAGCGCGACAAACAACATTTATACGACTTGCTGCTTCATTTTTCGGTTGTAAAAACCCAGAAATAAAGATTTGTGCCGATGATTTTATAGCTTGTTGCATCATCGATCTTGGGCGCAATCAGCACTTTTTTAAGCGGATAACAAGACCGTTTAATATATCGAGAAAGATCTGAAATTGTGTTATGAATCACGTTCGTGCATTTATAGCTTAAAGCATCAAACTGTTTCATGAAAATTTACTTAGCAGCAGGATTGCTAGTTTAGGTCGTGAAAGGCGTACGTGAGGCGAATAATTATCGAAAGAACAGACAATATGATAATTTAGCGTGGGTTATACATAGCCGCGACTCTAGATCTGTACTGTCAAGGTAATAAATTGTGGGTTAGACAAATAAAATGATCTGAGTTCTTATTTCAAGTTTAACCTCACTGCAAACATTGTGGCTCGCATTGTGACTATCGATGCGAAATTATTCATACCATTTCACAGCAAGAGTGAAGATATAAGACTGGAGGGTACCGTTTAAAAAGCACGATCTAGTCACACTAGTCGAACTAGTTACAATCTAACCGATCAGAATCAGAGGAACTGGATCAGAATAGAAGTCTGCAAGTTGTTACTGTAACCATCTTGCTTCGGAAGGGTGTAGCAATGTGATTTGTCTGGCGACACAAAGATCTCTAATCGACTATAAATGTTAGAAATTTCCGTTTCAATTTTTTTTTTTTTTGAGATTTGAGTGACTATTAGCTAATATTATGCAGACAGGATGCTAGAATCGATATTTGCTACTAAGGAAAATTATGTCGAAGGCTGGTTCAGACCTTCTCAGTGCTCGGCAAAACTGACTCAGATCGTAAGCACCAAAAATGAGCGTTTTGAAAATTCGACGTACGGTATTTATTCACAAGTTCCCCGCCAGCGGCCCACTGGGCGTTTAGATCAGAACTCCCATAGCCGCCCCTCCCCCCCCCCCCATTCCTTCTTCAGCAACGTCCGCATGGAATTTACTTCTGTGCCATCCTTGCACCGAGTTTGATCTCATTTTCTACTGCAATATGTTTTTCTCTTTATGTTCCGTCAACATAAGTAAAATTTTGGTTTTGTCCTAGATTCCCTACTCTAACGTCCAAATCTCGACTCTTCCTAACCCCCCCCCCCACCCCCTAAACCTTAAGTGGAGAACTTATGAATATGAATAAAAACTTAAAACCCCGGAAAATTACTTCCTAAACTCACTAGGTCATCACGTAGTTTTGGTTGATTGAGTTCAACTTAGACATTGCAAGTGAATTTTCTTATGTTATGAAATGTTCGTTTGTTCTGATAATTCGGACGTGTCGGGATTGCAGCGGGTATTGTCACATTTAGTTCATAGTTTGGAAGCGTGCATGACTATTCGTTTGTCAGGTATACACTTAATTGAAGAAACGTTGTGGTGTGAAAAGCATATACTATGAGCGGTACGACCCAATGGTTTTCTGGGAAGTGGGAAAACTTGCTTCTCTTCCAGGCACCGTGGAGATAATATTAAATATATAACAGTATACCCAAATCTACTTCAAAACCTTCTTAGGAATGAAAATATCTCGAATATCAAGATATGGAACTGTTTAGCAAGCTTGTCAGTACTGTCTTCCCAGAATTCCATCGTGTTGCAACGTTCATGGTTTATACTTTGCACCCTACAACGTTTTATCAATCAGGTGTATAGAGGTGATTTTTGCAGTTCAAGGTCACTCGAAGGCATATCTAGTTTACCTTTATGTAAAATTTTCTTTTATTTAGGCTGCAGGAAAACTATTTATTATTAGTGAGTGCTGTAAATTTTGGATATGCAAGGTTAAAAATGCGTCTGTTTAGTTAATGAGTCACTCATTAACAAAATAGTATTTTGTAACGGTCCTTCGTACTAAGGATGAATACTGTTCTTCAGCAGACCGTGGTTAAAAATTCGCTTATTTAATCTATTTAATAATTTGAAATGGTCCTTAGTATTTAGGACGACTACTATTTTTCTGTAGCCCGTGTTATCAGTAGTTATAAATAGACGAGATGCCCGTTCCTATGATTCTTGTCTACATTTGATGGAATTTAGTGTGAAAATGATTTGTTCTCGCTTCACTGCAGTGATTAGAGGACAATGTCAAGAAATGTTTATTTCTGAAAAAAAAAAAAAAAGCTAAGGCCATGCAACAATTTCTAACCACTGTCAGAAACTAATTGGGATTTTGTGACGGCAATACCTCATTATACAGTGGTAACGGTTGAAAGGAATTATTTCTTATTGGGCGGAGACCCGAACGTGATGGGGCCCAATACGGAGAATTAATCACGATAGTTAATTTACAGTTGAAAGAAAACACTTTTTAACTTGTTGTGCTGACCGATTTTTCCTGCGCTAGCCTGAGAGAACAGCCCACGTTTCGCGAGGTCGCCACTTGAGCCCTTGCAAAACGACGTCTGAGTAACGAGCGTAGAAATTCCGTACTGACGACGTGCACTACCCAGATCTTTGTAGTGCTTCTCATTGGTTGAAAGAAAATTCCCTCGCGGCACAACCAATCAGAAGCACTACCAAGATCTGGGTAGTGACGCGTTATCAGTATGGAATTTCTGCGCTCTTTACTCAGACGTCGTTTTGCGAGGGCTGAGGTGGCGACCTCGCGAAACATCGGCTGTTTTCTCAGGCTACTCTTTGTTCAGGGGCTACAAGACAACTCTTTTATTGTATGTTTATTTTCGGCCACGCTTTTGGCCAAAATTATATACACGTAATTGCAACAACGTTGTCTGATACAAAAATGAAAAAAGGGAAAAGAAAAAACCCAAATAGGAATAAATTAGGTACGCTAACTACATTCAGGGAGTTGCTCTCACGATTGGTTAAGGCTCAAAATGTCTTTTAGGTGGCCAATTTAACTTGTTTCAACTCATCTGATATCAAAGTGAAGTATCACACCGTCGTCCATAAGTGCTTTGAGAAATACGAAGATCTAAGAATGTAATTTGCACGGCTAATTAATTTCTATTTGGCCTTTTTTCTTTATTCTTTTTTCCATTTCTGTATGACAACTTTATTCCAAGTAGGTTTACCTATCTGAAATTTTTGAGTTTTAATGTATATTCCATCTTCTTCTGACATAACCAGACTCCCTCTGATTTCCCCTATTATTACCCCAGTATGTAGCAGCCCCTTCATATGAGAAAGCAAATGCTCTAATTGGCTCTCTTCTCAGTAGTAGTTCATCAGCTCTTGTTACCCATCTGTTAACTTTCCCGCGCGGTCATTAGAAGAAACATATCACGTGGTACGAAAACGGACGGCGGGTAACAGACGATATGAATAATACAAAGTTTATAAACTGGCAGGACCACAGCGACAAGGGGTTGAGCGTTGCCGGATCTTAAGTAGACCTGGATCAGTAAAACATTTGAAGTAAAAAAATATACGGAACGGATCGGGCAAATTTTTGTTACATACATTTTTTGCTTTACGTATTTCGTCTTCTGTGTCTTTCTTTAACTGCCGTAAGGATCAGTCGTTCCGTATATTTTATTTCCATCAGACGATATCCCTCGTGCATCCCTCCTCTGATTTCAAAATTCGCCGTCCCATTTTATTGGCAAAAACAAAACAGGAAAGTCGCAGTGTCATTAAATTGAGTAAACTAACTTTCACCTGCTTAGCTACAACCAAATGCCGTGAGTATTTCTGGTGCATTCTCTTCACAGTGATGAAACGTGCGTGTCGTAGTCATAGATCGGGTGATAATGCCCGTGGCTCACAAGACACAGTTGCCCTCGAAGCGAACATTTTTTTTGAGCAGTCTTTCAACCTTGGGCATTATCTTGCGATATTCCAGCTCATTGAAATGTTTTTTTTTTCTCAATATCCCACGAGTGAACCTTTTTTACCTATGCTGATGTCTTAGTAGATGTATCGTAGTTAAGTACAGTATACCTAATTAATTGCACGACCCCACAAGCATTACGCCTTAATTCCTTTATCGTGTTTAAATAATGGAAGTGATGATGATGATGATGATGATGATGATGATAATGATGATGATGATCATGATGATGATGATGATGATGATGATGATGATGATGATGAGGAGGAGGAGGAGGAGGAGGAGGAGGAGGACTTGTTTCCTGTTTGTTTGTTTGTTTTTCTAGACACGTGCAAAGAGAAGATTGCGAGGACGTCCAGGGAAAGCTACGCGCGCTATGGAACTCTGCAAAGTCACCTCTCATTTGCGTTCGCAGTCCAGTTAAAACTCGCCACACGGCATAGCCAACGAAAAAGATGGAGTGGATTCGATGAATGGACAAAGCAAGGTTAATCTGTGTCTCAGAAATCGGTGGCACACAGGTCGGACGACCATGCATACGACACCTTGTACTGGTAATGAGGTTTCCCATGCATGTTGTTGTTGTTTGGAATTTATTATGAGGCCTTCAGTGAAAAAGGCACCGTCTCATTCAAATGTTCTGTCATATAGCGCACTGGTGATGAAATTCGCTTTCTTCTAACATGAGGCTATCGTCGTGTGGTCGCTGCAGCAACGTATGATCAGGCTGTCGAACGAGACAGCTATCAAGCACCGTCTCACAAAATTGTTCTGTCTTTCACCCTACTCACATAAAATAAGTAACTGTTTTCAGCCAAGCGTGTTTACAACTGCAAAAATGTTTTGCAATTGCACCTTTATTGCTACAAATTCTTCGTCTACCAGTCACTATCTCAAGTAGGAGACGATCGATGCTGCCACCAAAAAGCGCTTTGTCTACCAGTCACTCACCACCTCAAGTAGGAGACGGTGCTGCCACCAATAAACACTTGCCACCAGTGTCATTAGATCCTAACTTCTCAACTCCATTCCAAAATTCATTCTAGAATTATCGTAGTTGTGTATTGTAGTTAATTTTGATTTTTATCCTGTACATTACACGACCCCACAAGCATTTTGCTTTAAGATCTTTATCGTGTTTTACTAAAGGAGATGATGATGACGATGACGATGACGATGATGATGATGATGATGATGATGATCACGACGACGACGACGACCACGGATGGCTGTGGTGCGAACCCAAGCAGCATGACATCAGTGCATTTACCGAATGTTTACTGGTGCTTCGTTAAAGCAAAGGTTGGCAACAGGATTCCAATACCACAGTAGAACAAACAGCTGCCAATTATGGTAAATAAAATTATTTTAGAAACGTAATGCTCCTTAGCTATTTATTACTAAGTTATTCCCCATTTTTCTCCGTTTACTTTCTTCCGAACGACCCAGATTTTGGTCGATACCGAAAACACTGAACATTATAATTATTATTATCAGGTGTCGCTGAAAGCTTTGACGAGAAAGAGGGCTTACTCCTTTCTGTTGAGATGGACTGATCATGTATATTTTTCCCCATGAACTCGGAGTAGATAAGTTGTTCGACAATCCATACACCAGGGCAGAATCCAAATATCAGTAGCCTACGTGGCAGGCCATACTCAAAGGGTACGGAAAAGGGAGTTAGTAAGCACCCTATTCGTGGTTTTAGATCTACCTCGTGTTTTCTGTTTCCCTCTCCTTTTGTGCTGCACTCCCTTATTCTCCCGCTACTTTTCAGTAGCGTCTCCCACGCATGCTACGCCGCCTACAAAAAATTAGCAAACGTTGTCAGTGCGAAATTTGGAAGGACAAAAGTGTGTCATATGGTACTGAAAATGTGTCCTTCCCTCTCATGTAGCTTCCCTCTCCTCCCCTCATCTCCATGTTTAGTGTCAAATGAACATTCTGGTACCAAATTGGCGTACAAATGCCCAGTATTGAAAGGGGTGGGGAGGAGGGCCTCGAGGCCCTCACGTCAGCTACTTGGAAGTGTTTTTGAGCTTAAAAGTTTTTTCAAAACCTTCCCAACTAAGGTTGTAGTCTGCTCACAACGTCGCTTTTGTAATCAAGAGAAAGATTCTTCTTGAGATCCATATGACTTAGACTGGAATTGTGACGTAATTGTTCTTTATAACCTTCGATGTCGGAGAAAAATAATAAGCTATTTATAATAAATGATCGCGGGGGATCCTGGTTAAGATTTTTTGGCACGGCACCAACGCGTCAAAAAGAAGTGGACACGCTATATCGTGCGTACTCTACGCGCTCAAGCCAGTTGCACGCGTTCTAGACTTTATAATGCACTCAATTCAAATCAAGTTGTCAGGGAAAACAATCCTTGTAAGGTCTCATCTATTCAGAAAATCATGATGTTAGCAACATAAAACTTAATAAGTTTCTTTACTTGGTGATGAGTATCTTGAGAAAAGAAGGCAAAAAACTAAAGTGCTGTCCTCGAAAAGGACAGCTCAACAACTACTGCTCGCGTCGACGGTCGCCAACTGCATGAGTGTTCACGTTATTAGCCTAGCTTTAGGATATATCTTTCATTCGCGTTGCAAAATGGGATAGAAACAAAGATGGATTGAACGCGTGAACGTTCGACCTCGGTGATCTTGAGCAAAACTTAGGGTCTGTAAGGAGTCTATGAAGCCACTCAAGGGGAACTTATTAGTGTTACGTTACTTCAAGCAGTCCGAGTACATTTTGTACTAGTATAGTACTGATTTTGTGCAATGTACCGGTTCGTTTTGGTTGTCGCTTTCTACAGTTTAAGTCACCATTTCTCTCCAAATCCCAGCTTAGCTCAAAACTGGATAAAATCCCTACAATGTATCTCATAGCCTGCGAATGGGCGTTCGTGCGAGCCACAAGCGGCTGGGAGCCGTAAGAGGCGACTGTATAAATAGCAGAATATAACTAAAAACAACCAAGCAAACGAACAAACAAACAAACAAAACTGAGAGAAACAATTTCGAAGAACTTTAACGTCATTTTATATCAAAATGGAAGTAACAAAAAACAAACTTACAAACGTACAAATTTAATAAAAGTGGGGGGAGGGGAGGGTGTGTAAAGGTGCTCATGCATGCCCCTCCCATTCCCGCTCCATTTCTTTCCTTTGTTTATTCTCGCGTCACTCTCACAGGCTGTTTGCAATTCTTTTGTATTCTACCCCCAAATTTGCCATTTTTCTTTGTGACTGATTAAAAACACAACAGCAAATCAACCAAGAATCATGTGTGCTGGCTGCTCCCAGCAGTAAATAACTTCACTCAGTTGTTTACCATTCACTAATTATTCAAGTTGGATATTCAGCGTCCGGTCGGTTCATCTTCACAAACCTTTGAAGTGGTCACGCCTCGTTGACCTTGGACACTAGCCATCTCGCTCGGCAGACAGATACCTCAATGAACCAACTGCCCGCTTCTAAGCAACCGCCGAAACGCAAACACCAGTGTCCAAAACGTCCCCACGCCTCTTCGCTCTTGATCTTGTCCGTCTCCACAGAGATTTTGAATTCCAGCGCCATAAGCAGCTTCCAGAAGGATTCAGGCTTGAAATAGCTCACATTCCTGATCAAGAGTTAGGTTACATATTAATTGTATTGTGGCATTCCAGGCATATTTCTTCTGTTGTTGTTTGTCTCTTTCAAAGGTCAATCAAATTAACTTTAACTCAACCTAACCTATAGCGCTTCCATCGATTCATATCCTTCAGATTGCTTCCCTTCGCGTCAAATCCTTTTCGCCTGCTAATGCGATTTAGTTTGAACTAATAATTCCCGCCTTCAGCATCAATAAAAATCACGAACCTTATATTATCTTCACAAAAACTGATAAAAAGATTGATTTTATGAGCCCAGGAGAAAGTATTTCTAAAATTAAAAATATATGTATATTACGTACGTAGTTTTCTTTTGGTTTCCTCTTTTTAAGTAGCACTTCACAAATTAAACCTGGCAAACAAGTATCTGATTCACATAACGCTCTATCAGTTTACAAAGTTCCGCAATTTCTCTAGCTGCACCTCAATATTTCTTCGTTGAAGTCACAGTTTTTTAAATGATAATATAATATTTAAGTAATTTTTTTTCGCGGGCGCGGGAAACGTCTTCTCGGATATACGATGCGAAGCTGCTCCGTTTCCATGCAAAACGAAATTAATTCTATTTAATTTTCATTTCACATATCAAGTTATGTACCAACTGGATCCTTAATTTGGTAGTAAGTTACACAAACAGTGTTTTTAGATATTTGTTTTAAAATTAACGGCATTTCTATATTTACCGATTTTCAACTTCGCCCTTAATGGAACACCGAGCACGAGGGCAAATATCGCTTCGTAAATTAGCAAACGAATCGTTAACATGCCAATAATAAAAACTTATTTTCCTTGCAAGGCTATGTTTTTAAACGCAACGCAGAGACTGCATTTGATATTTTCAATTAAGCGGGTTTTCAATCTATGTCCATTTCAATGAAATCGATCACTAGCGTGTTTTCCACTCCAGAGAACACGTGCTTACTGTTCTCACGCGCATGCTTAGATTGTTCTCTCTCTTTCTCTCTCTCTCTCTCATTCACCGCGATCATTCAATGTGTGAATTTTTATGAGCGAGATCGTAGACCCTCTCTGCCGAGTTCCGCGTCTTGTACTACCCCAGCACTGACGCTCAGCAGATCGCCCGCTTTTCCTGTGATTCTACGCTAGGTAGAGAGCTATTTCAGGTAAACTGAATATATCTCTTGTTGGAATTTATTGTCGTGCCTTAAACGTATTGCGTGAGGTCTCCGCTATCTCGCATGATCCAAAGCTACTGAGTGTTCAGAAAGCAATGCACTTCGTTTGGATGATTTTAAAACTGCGGATTCGAGGACTTTTACTTGTAGATGTCTGCGTTTTCAATCACCCTCGAAAACGCGCGAACTCGAGGCTATCCAAAAACAGCATCGCCTTGAACTTAGTGAATGTACCTTTCGTGTTCGCCAAGGGACAGAGATTAGGAAAAGACAGTTTGTTTTGTTGCGGTTCCAAGAAAGCCCTCTGTAATAACCCCTTTATTGACAACTGCCGCCATAAAGGCTTTCAGTGTCATTCACAAACAGGTTTCAAAGGCTTGAAGCATTGTTTTGGATAGGAAAACTATTATCGATTTTTGCACAGTTCTTGTATAGTACTGTTTGTTAGTCAAAGATTCATGTTTTGAACGAGTGAGTGCTTTCTCCTCAGACTTTTTGCCTTGCAGTATTTCTTTGTTCAGAATTGATAGCGTAGTGTATGTTCAACTATATTTATCGTTTTTTATTGGGAATAGAACAAGCTACGGGGAGCATTCAACGTACGGAAACACAATCAATTTATTCACCCACAAGAACATTCAACTTCATTACGGCACATAGCGTGACGAGCATTGTTTGTATCCGTCGGTCATCTCGTTCTTCGTTTTACGCGCGAAAAATTAACGAATTTCTGTCAATGATGGAGAGCCTCTCTTTAGCCACGGTTAACAGTGTGTGTTCATGTTATCACTTTGTGCAGGGTTCCGAATTCAACACGGTGTTTACTCCGGCCAGAGGACGCTACTTATGTTGGCCAAATATGATTAGAATGCAACTACATGCAAAAACAAATATGTTAACCCGAGAGCCCTTCAGATGTGATCGTCTAAGACTGGTTCGCGCGGCGCTTCTTCGGCCCGCCGTGTTGTTTGTGCAGAGCTTTTTCTTTATAGATAGGCGGTTTGCAGTTTGTTTAGGTAAATTTTGTGGAGATGCTAAGCTTACTACTCTGTCACGGTTATGTGGTTTCCATCTTTTGTTCTCCGACTCTTTCACGTTGGCGACCACGCGAGCGCCGTATGAAAGTGCGTGCGGCCCAATCAACACAAAATTAAACGTTTTTCCTAAAAAAAGTTGTGTTCTCAACAAAGCACTATATGCGAGTACAATCACTTGTTGCTTTTTCTGTGATAAATCTATCGGCGGCCCTTTGCGCGCTTTTGGCTTTCTTATTAATGTATGGCAATCGTAGCATTCAATTAAATCACTAGCTTAATTTAAAACAAGGTTTCTTCCGTTGCTTGATTCTAAAACAAAAGACGGTAAGGACATTATTCGTGTGTTGGGGCACTACAAATGCCAATCCTTTGTATTTACCTGAAACAAGCGCATGTCTGAACTTAAAAACGATAACAAATTTGGATGCAGTGATTGCGTGAGGGGCAATTTTACTTTGCTCAAAGCGTCAGGCATGACTTACACTTTAAGTTAACGTTGAAGCACCCAGATGCACTCTTAAATTTGTAACAAGCATTGCTACGTCTCTTGCTTTCCTGCGGTACGTTTTCAATTAGCAGTTTAATGTCACCTTCTTGAAAACTAAGAGTATATTGATTCCGTGATGAGCCGGCGTCTGCAAGGTGTACTTATTTGTGCGTGAAGAAAGAAGAGCGAATTGCTATCATCCTTCACATGTGGGTGGGATTTTTTTTCCGGTTTATGTCGCTCGCAAATAATTCACATGCTTCACTTTTGAGTCGAGCCTTAACCAAGGCACAGAAGTACTCCATGGCGTTTGAGCAACTCTAGTTTCTAGCTCAAGTACTGAGTTTCGCAGTTCAAAGTGTGAAGAGTAGTCACTGCTGATTCTTGGATCAGGTTAACTAGAGGTCACTACACCCATAAATCACTGATTTGAATCCTTTCATTAACAAAAGTGCTAGAAGTTAAAACAGGAAAAAAAATTCCTTAAAAATTGTTTTCTAAAAAATAGGAAAAACGAACACTACCGCGAGAAAGTACTGCTCAATAGCTTTTATTTGAACGGAGTCAAAACTTAGAACCACCTTGAACAATACAACAAACCAAGAGAGGAGAACAAACATACTGTTCACTAGGTTTAATTTGAATGGTCACCCTTGCAATTCAGGATTTTATCTACAACCTCGAGACACGTTAGAGGCCCTATGAGGTAAATCAATGTTTGATTCGCGGCATAAATGGCGTAATTTATGAACCTTTTTACGTTGAGCTGAGAATCATGCAAATCTTACAACATCCACGTTCGCAGGCCCCCGAAATCCTAAAGGTCTTCTCAGTTCATGAATTTGGAAGTCTGCTTTTCATTCTTCATCCGTAGCTTTTTTGATCACTGTTTTTTAAAGCTGGGCTTACTGTGAGTTGTGGTCATTCGTGTACCTAACCTCATGTACATCATAATCATTTTGTGATTATTTTATGCTAAATTGTGTTTGGTCAACAACAAACAACATCGTCAAACATTAAAACACCGTCTAAATACATAAGCTAGTACGGTAGATCCGTCTGAGAATTTTCACACGTTTAAATTGGAATTGCCGTATTTTAACTATGTTTTGTTTAGACTGGCGGTACTTTTTTCCTTTCCTTTTACACGAACTCTCAACCCAAAAAATTATAAGGGCTCTCTTTTAGCGGTAGTTTTCACTTTTGTCATGGTGATTGCTCAGAGAATGCTTCGCTCGTTTATACTATCCCAATCCAAATTTCGCACAAATCTACACCACGAAAATCCCATCGCGAAAATTTTGTAACAAAGCTCTTTCTTCATTCGATTTTATAATTTTATTCTATCTGATTATACCACATCACTTGGATAAGTACTTTTGAGCGAGAGACGATTTTACAGGAATTACACCACGACTTTTTATCCGTTTCTTTTTTTCGAAGATCTATTTTACTGACTGAATTGACAAACCAACATATCAAAGTCGTTTTTACCAAGAATAACACGAATTACTATACAACAATTCGCTTATCTTATCGGAATATATATTTAAAGCATAAGGCATTGGCACCAAAATTTGCTTTTTCAAGGGCCAACATTTCTTCATAAAAATTTGTGCTATGTAGTCACAAATTATATTTCCAGTGTTTTCGGCTTTAAATGTGTTCCTCGAACAAATGAGAACTGTATGAAAAATTGTGAGCATTATATTATTTTCTTTGCGTGATGACTGGCATGGAAGATTGTGCCTCAATGGAATTTGAATTTTAACAGATGTTTTTTTTTTCAACAAGCGACAATCTGATTGAACCTCAGGGTTAACTACTTCATTCACTGAAAGGCCAGGCTGCAGTTCCAAGCGATACACTGATGTTTATTGTAAAATACGAAACAGTTTCCCGAAAACTCTGAAGCCCAGTGCTTAGTCTACTAAGTTCCCAAAAGAGTTTCGAGTAGCACCTTTTGCGTGTGTTGGTAGCCCTTTTGGATGACAAAGTTAAGTCTGGCTTGTCTAGCCTACCACGACGTGAAGTCCTTCCGGCTTATTTTAGCTGAGACATTTTTATTGAAATGTGTAGTCGTACATTGTATCGTTGTCGGACACGTGTACAAATCAAAGCAAGCATCATGAAATTTGTAGTAGTCATTTATCGTTGTCTGAAACGTGTGAAATTGCACAAACTATATGCTGAAATTGAGTTCGCAGGTCTATAAATTAGACTGATAGAGCTTAACTAAATTGTCGAGTTTAGACATTTCTGGATAATATCGGCATAACGTAAGAAGCTACAAACATATCATTATCAGCAATTGTTTTCTAGCTGAGTTCATAAACAGTTGTAGCAATATTAGACCTTTTATTTTCTGGTTTATTTCACTCGAAATTACTCTCGTGTAGTCAGCTCTTTCTTTACTGGAGAGTCAAGAAGAAAATTCAATGAGAAGTCAGCCAGAACCTTCTTGTATAGCTTAGTAAAATGCTTCAATAGCTTTTTGACTTGAATGTAGCCATTTACAATATTATCAACCTCTTTGTACCGGACGATAAACAGTACCATAGAAAAATAACTGCTCAATAACTTACACTTGATGTGACACATGCACTTTTTGATCGCATCCACAAACTTAAAACCACCTTACAATTAACAGAAGGTACACCATGTACCACTGATAGAAAAGTATACATTTGATTGGAGCTTTCAATTTTGATTAGAGCTTTCATTTTTTATTACTGACGTTTCAGTAGCCTCCTAGAATCGGAGAATTCGGTAACGTCAACTTTTTGAGATTTTTCTTTAAGAATGAAAGCTGTTAGAAACCAAAATTCTATTCAAAGTAAAATGAAATTATCGTTTATGTCCTCTTCACGATAAGCAAGCCGAATAAACGGAGCAAATTTGTATTTTCAAATGTACTGTTATTTCGTTGTGCTCGGTTAATCAAACCAATCTTTTTTGAACTAAATTATCTGATCAGCTCACCATTATTGCCTTTCATCGCGTGTTAGGCCTTTTATCGAAACCAAAATATTAAGGGCGCCATTCGTGTACCATTCGTTCACTCCAAAATAATTAGAAACGTCTCAAAGTAAATTTTTCTGTTGTAAGTACTCGAAGACGAAGGATATTTAAAAGATGGAACATTTGTGGTCGGAAAGAACTTGTTATTCCATATTTTTTCTTTATTAGATTATAAGAAGTGTATTCCGCTTGTCGCTAAGTAGCTATTGAGAACCTACTTACTCAAAGTGTATGTATATGCTTAAATATATCATCTTAGATGAATATGGTGGACATGCAGAAATAACGGAAGCGTCAAAACTAAATTATAACACTTGCAACTCGCTCGATGTTTCTCTTCCTAAAGGAGTTGAGAACGAAGAATCAGAGTAGTTAATTTGTTTTGTAGCAATATTGTATCTTTGCTCAGCCCAAAGCTCAAATGCAAAAACTTTAAAACCATTTCTTCACTTGAAAAAAAAAGAAAATCGGAGGCGGATAATCACAAATGCTTACTACATACAATGGCTTTCACTTACACAACCCTGTGCAGCGTAAGAAATAGTACCACAGGATGGTACTACTCAATACAATTAGCTTTCGTTTCTGTGGTCACATTTTGGGATTTCACCCAGCCTGAAAAAAATGAGCACCACTTGTACAGCTTAGGAAAAGTATCCCGTGCGAGTTCTGCGGAGTAGCTTTCTTCTAAATCCCCACACTTAGGTATTTTTAATTTGACATCTCTTAATCTAAAAATGCCCTTGAACGTTCTATATAATCCTGAATAAGACATTTCTCTAATTTATAAATCTTGTTAACTGTACTAAAACGTCAAGCCGCGAATTGGGACGAAGAGTTTCCTTGCTGTAAATATGTATACAATTAGCAAATCATGCGAGATCGGATCGTTTCAGATAAAAGTTATTTTAAAATATCGTAGGCAAATAGAATCACTCTAACAGGTTCATGAAAATTAACTTTTGATTAAGTTTTTCTCAGTTTTGTTTGTTTGGAAACTAATTGTGTAAACACAACCGTGATTTTATTGATGTATGTGTCACATTAGAGCATGGCCTACGGACAATAATCGAAAAACCAGTTTGTTACTATTATTATTCCACTGATGAAATCTTCTACTAACATGATCTCAAGTGCAAGTGGTAGAACAAGATCGCAAAATAATTTCGTTGTTTTTCTGGAGAGTCCTTGAAAATATTGTTCACGTTAGTTGAGAAGTTTGGGGAAAACTTGAGAGAGAAAGTCCACAAGACATCGTTTGATAGTATCATAGAAAATTCCAAAGGAGTCATTAGTATAGGTGTCCATAAATTACAGTTCACAATGCGATAATTTCTTTAAGTTCCCTAGCTGTAGTTTTGTATTTCGCGTGCTTTTTCAAACGCAAGAAAAAGACCAGTTCTGCAGTATTTGGATTTATAATTGTCGCCTTCTTGTCATGGCCATTTGAATTCACACCTCTGCCTGGCTTCCAAGAACAACTTCACAAATATTTAATGCGTGTTTATGTGGTGGTAAATGGAAATCAATTGATTTCAAAGGGATCTTCGCATCAATTATTTACCAAATCACTCTGGCGTAGCGAGAGATTCCAAAGGGTCCCGCTTTGTTCTTTCTGCAATCTAACGGCTCGCCAGTCAAAGTGTCTCGACACATATTCAGATCTTCCCGCTGTTTTTCGTGAAAATGAGGACGCTATATTGAGCCCCACTGCTGTGACACAAAAGGTAAAAACTCTACTGCACCTTTAGAGCGCGAAATCGTTACTTCGTGTACGTTCGATGTGGTGCTAAAATATTTTGAATACTGAATGGCCACATCCATATGTTATATTTCTTTCTACGTTATAATTCTTTGTAGTTGTTTGTGCTTGTTTACCAGAGTTGTTAGACGCCCACCCCGAAAGAGTTTTATCGATCAATGCCGACTTTCTGCCAAAACAGTGTGTCATGAACCTCTCCTATATCTTTGGACTGTGGAGAAAAGTATCGATCGCTCTCATGAACAGTGGCTCGAACATCCCTTATGGGTATCTAGAGACCGACAAGAAAGAACGCAAACGTTCAATTCTTTGAATACATTTTACCAGTATTTGAAGTGAATCGCTGTTATGTAAAGGGATGGAAAGATTAAGTGAACGAACGATCAGCTTTATAGAAAGACGCTTTGAAAAGAAATCACGTAAATGAAAGGCGCGCTTTTATATATAGTTAACACCATTGAAATAGACTCGTGATGCAATTAACGAAAGTGCGAAGCTACTGCTAGAGCCGTTCGCTTCTTTACATAGGCGTTTTTGCACGATCACTTCACTGGAACAAAGGAGAACCAGCTACCTTTACAATTTTACTTCTCAGCTAGCGAATTTCTAACCTTTTTCTAAGCGTGAGGTTCATCGAATAACTTACCTATTGTTACATTAGCACTGATGAGTGCGACATGTAAACAAACCGAATGCGGCCATGCGATTGGCTGCGAGCTTGTCAAACACAAAGTTCTTGCTGACACTCGACAGGCTGTTATTGTCCTCGGTTATTTATGTACACTGCGACGCCATGCAGAAAATCGCACGAAAGTCCCATCTCTTCCGAAGCCATACCCCTCGCACAATGGCAGAAACTCGCACTTTGCGATAGTTTACTGTTTCCTACGTTGGCTGTCAGCGGGGGCCCCGTCTCGTTGGCGCTAGCGAGCTTACGATAAATCATTTACCGATTAAGAGCTCCCGCTGTAAAGCATTCCCGCCGAGTTGTTCATTGGCCGATAGCAGTCACGTGTAGCGGGACGAAGAAAAGGCCGAAATTAGTTCAATTGTGATTTTGACGAGTTCACGAAACGAGGAGTTTGCGTGTAGTTGAAGTCGAGGGTTAGCGGAGCAAGTGTACACAGTGTGCGAGGCGGGAAATTGTCGATCTCATGGCGTCACGGCATACTGCCTGTTAGTAGCATTCGTGCGGCCGATCGATGTCATTGAAGTAAACAGTTTACGCACAACGCTGGTAAAACATCGGCTTTGTATTTTCTTTTGCAAAAACAGAGATGAACCAAACTCTGCAGAGTTGCCGAGTGCAGGCGAATGTGTCGCCACGTGTGTTTTGTTTACGTTCGATGGGACATACTCCTGGTTTTACTACAGAGTAAAGATGCAAATTGACAGAAACGTATTTACTATTCTGAGCTATTATAGTTGGCATACAATGCGCCTAGAAGCTAAGAACATATTAGAGATTAGCCGTGGTGAACGCACCCGGGAAGATTTGTTTGATGTCAGAGAAATGAACGACAATTTGAAAACATGTCGGTAACACACGGCCGAAGCAAACCCTATCTGTGCTGCTTTCATTGGGCACTTAAGCGTCGAAGTAGAACCTTGTTTTGCTTACGAAATGCTTTTTTTGTCCGTTTTCTTTCAGATTCAGGGCGACTGGAATGAAGAGGTCCCCGATTACTTGTAGGATTGTAGGCGTATAATGAGCGATTCATTGGTTCAAGTTCTAGAAACAGGCAACACGATGACAACTGATCGCACAAGCAACAAAGAACGCACACACGGGGCAAAGGACGGTGAATCGCATGCTTCGCACGACACGACGACGGCGCCCGATCACGCGAACAGGGAGCTACCCGAAGGAGAAGCGCTTGAGGGGAACGAAACACAAGCGGCGGACGCCGAAAATCGCAATAAAAACGGACAGGAAAGGGATGACAAGAAGGTATCTTCCTCTCGGATTATTATCGTAGCATATCACATCCGCACTACGGCATCATGTGACGGCCGCTGCTTTTCGCGTGCAAGCGCTGCTAAAAAGTCAGAGCGCGGCCGTTTCGCAGTGTTTTGGTTTTCAATTTTTGAAAGTTCGCATTTGGTTCATGAATAATGAAATCTTACCGATGCTTGCTGCCTTTGTTCGCGTGCTACGGCCGCAGTATCATGGATTGCCGCGAATTCCCCACATTCCCGCGTTTTTAGTGTCAATTGTACACAAAACCGTAATCGGGAATTCCGTGGCTGTTTTTAGAGCATCGCCGGCTGCTTTTTTAACGCCGTGTGTTTATGACGAGAATGTCGATCGCTTCTAATTTGAAGCGCTATTGTTGCTACGATTCTTTTGTGCGAAGCAAACACTCGCTAAAAGCTCAAATCTTGAATGATTGTTACAGCGATATGGGGGCATGTACTGCGAGCACTTTAAATACATATCGTGAATCGCGTGTTCTTTAGTCGTGATATCATCGAAAAACAAGCCCTTCATTCAGAAACACAGAAGCAAAGGGCAATTTGCAAATTGTGGATGGCTCGAAAGCGGGTGATCTTTCGGTTCATATTTCTCTTGGGCCAGAAGAATACAATAAAGCAAACGACCAACCTCGCGCGTTAAGGCTTTGTAGATGGATGGATGTTCTTTGTGTGCTACGACAGGAACTCATCTCCTAATAGCGTTCGCTTGTTTGAAGGTCTTTTGATTTGCGTGATTTCGCTATTACAGCAGCACTCCGGGTCGATTGATTGTTACCAGTGAGGTAAATATTTAGGGTGATAAAAATAAAAAAAGAGCGAGCTTTCTACGGCGTGCTGGGGAAAGGTGAATACATTGAACTCTCATCTTTAACATATTTACTTCATTCACCCTCGGAACAAAGCCATTTTACTACAGCGGGAGGGAGGGTTCGCTTACTAGCGGCGATCATTTCTCAACTCAGTAATTTCATCGAGAACGCTAGCGAAATAATCGCTGCTTTTCACTAAGAGGTATTCGCCTCGAATTTTCAGCGAGAAAATCGTCACTTGATTAGCCGCGGCCGTCAACTCGTTGATCCGACGGAAGTGTGTTGTAGGTCTTACGACCAAAAAAAAAAAAATGTTAGGAAGTTATGCGTGACTAGCTCCAAACGCCGTCGTCGAACATTATCGAGATGCTCGTACTGCTAATTTGCATTTGGATCGCAGAAACACGGTTTAGTGGAGTTTGATGGCGCTTTCATCTTTACCGCCGTTCCACAAACGTTACTTTTGTGCATTGCTTTCTGTGGAATTCGTTCTTTATGTCTTTCGACAATTTGGCAGTAGCGTGAACGGCAATAATATAGTTGTTTGCCAATGTAGTGTGGACTATATGAAAGGTCTAATTGACTGCAAATTGCGCTCAAAGCTTCCATGTTGTACATCTTGTTTTGTCAATAAGACATCGGAAGCTTGGTCTGGTCACGGGAACTTTTGTTTACAAGACAATCTTGCTGAAAATGTTGCGCGTTTTCAGAAGACATAGTTAATGATGACATGCAAAAATCGCACGAGATTTTCCCCTAAAAACTGTACACTAAAGACGCTACAGAGGTGTTCTTTTTATAGATGCCAAATCCTTTCTAAACGACTATTTCCTCTAGCTGATAATAAGTGCTTTGAAAGCGATTTTCTACTAGTCGTACGTCAATAGATCCTTTCTCGCTTAACACGCGATCATTTATGTAAAACATGAGCTGCGTTTTTCACGATATGTATAACAGATTTTCTTTGTAATGGGCATTTTTGATATTCCTCTCGCCATCGTTCAAACACGTGCTTTCTTCCGAATCACGTTTTTGTCATGCTGTCGTTTCACTTCAGGATAAAAAAATACAGAACGTTTTTCACTGATTCCATAATCACAAACGGGTTCAAAATTTGTGCACAACGAACTAAAAACACCGCTAATTTTGTTCTTGATTTTTGGCGCGAAATTCACGTGAAGAGTACAATTTTTCCATCGTCTTTTTACTTAGACTTCAGCAGTCTTTTACCACGTTTATAAGACACCAGAAATGGAAATATAAAAGAACATGCTTTCTAAAATAATATCTTAAATTAGGAAGTAGCTATTGTTTGCGTTTTATATTGGCGTTTATCTAACCTAGTTCTATCTTAAGGTATAAAGCTTTACCCTTCGTTCGCAGAGACAAACCGAGTCAATGAATATATACGACCTTTGCTTTAACGTTTGTCGATAAGCCTCGAAGGGCGACCTTTAGGATGAAAGCTACAGAGCAATACTTTCATTTGGAATTGTTCGTTTTTAAAATTTTCTCCAGTCTGAGAAAATCTGTCAAATTTGTACGTTACCCCTGTTAATAGTAAAGGTCGTTTTTCATCCTTGCCGTCCTTTGTGTTTGTTTAGGAAATGCAGTTATCGCGCATTGATCGGCCATTATCAATATTTTGAACTTGACTGAACTTTTCGTAAAAGACTTGATGCTACAACAAAATGCTCTGTTTTATGATGATATTTGCACCGGCGGTTTATATAAAAGATTAATCGCGGCATATATTTTTCCTCAAATTTGTACTGTTTTAATTTTCCGTTTTTTCTTTCGCCTTTCTCTGATAAAGAGATTTTCAATATAAATACACAAGTGCATAAACCACTCGATATGTAAAAATTGAGTGCACAATATTCTTGGAATTTAATGTCCTAAGTTTTAGTCTTAAATAAAGAAAGCTAAAGAAGCAACAAAAGTATTTCACCATATTAGCTTGGGCAATGTAAATTTTTTCAAAACCATGGAGTGATGTTTTTTTTCTTTTTTATATTATTTCTGTGTACCTTTTTTTTCAAGTTAGAATGAAAAAAGAAAAACAGTTTGAAAGGAAAAATATTGGTTTTCTGGTAGCAATGTAGTGATCTCTTTCAGTGCAAATGAGGCTAAAGTAGAATAACCAGTGTTGTTACATGAGTTGTTTTTACCTTTATGTTTATGTGTCCTATTGACTTTCCAATTTTTTCTTCCATATCTGTGACAACAGAAGTATGATGTACTTGTTTGTAGCTCAAAAGAATAGTGCAACTGCTTTTGTCACTACTGTTTGCCTGTTTCCCTGCTTAAATTACACAGCTACACTTGAAGAGGAAAAGCAGTGATTAACTTGTTGTTCTGGCAAAAATTCTGACTTTAATCATCTGTCTTTTCTTATATCATGAGAAAGACTTTTTGTTTTTTTGTTTTAGGTTTTTGTTTTTTTTGTTTCATTTGTTTGTGTATATTAGTTATCTCAATCACTGCAATGCAGATGCCTAAGTTGATTAAGATTTTATGTGACTTGCAATAGCTATTGGAAGTATCAGTGAGCTGTAGTTTCTAATATATGCTGTTATAAGAAATAAAAATAGTTGCCAAGGCATTTTTGTTTTGTTTGTTTGTTTGTTTGTTTTTTCAAGAAATGAGCAAAAGAAGTACATGTATTTTTAAATCATGAGAAGTTGCTAACACAATTATAAACTGATGTGTTTGAATAGCAGAAATGGCTTTCTTGTACAGCTGACGCTTAATAAATTATTGTAGCTGGTCAATGTATTGCTGTATTATACTGTCTAACTGTGCTATCAGACAATGGAATTAAAATAAGGAAATCTGGCTATTAAATAGTTAAGGAAATAAATTGAATTTTTTTAAGCTTAGTTGATGTAAAAAAGGCAGCCAGAAAAAAAGCAAATAGCTTCAATTAGATTAGTACCTTAATTTACTGACACATTTGTATACTATACCTTTTGCTATCCTTAACAAGGTGACCTAGCATTTGACTTAGTGGGTGGCATCTTAACATATGAGAGTGTGGTTCCAGAAAATATCCATACCCTCTCCAAGGAGGGTCATTGGAAATTCCAAGGGGAGGGGGTGTTAAACACCAAAAATTTTAAAGGAAAGTATGAAGCGAAAGTGGAATTTTCAGGAGGGTGTCAGGGTACAAACCAAAAAACCCTGTGTGTGTGTGTGTGGGGGGGGGGGGGATATTTCCTGGAACAACACAATTCTTTCTTATCTCACTAATGGTTATCTTGCTGCACATTAGGTGGCAAGAAAAAGCTGAACTGTGGTCATTAATTTGAAAGCTGCTTAGCAATACTCTTTTCTGATGCTCTTTATTCCTCAGGATTTTGCCAGTGAGATTTTAGAACAAAGTTTAACTTAATATTTCCTTTGTGCACTTTGTTAAAGGTTCCTATGAGGCAACAGCAGCAGAATCAAAACAGGAAGAAGCAGCCTACAAGCCTTCCAAAAACAGTAAGCGTGCAAATTTCCCAGTCTACTGTCTATTTTCTCCAAATAGAAAAGAATAGCGGCCATTTCTCTGAGGTTAAGTGTGAAACAGCTTTACTGTACCAAAAGCTATCAAAGGCTGTGTGTCTTTGAAACTTTCTGGAAAGCATTAAAAACCATTCTCTGTTGAAAAAGCCTTTATAAAGTGGACAATTATTCTTTTTATTTCATTTATTTTTTTATTTTTTTGGTTGAATGTGGAAAAACGTACAAGAATGTATCAAAGGCTCACTCATCTTTTGAAACTTTTGAAAAGGAATTAAAATCTGGTGTTAGTTGATATCTTTCATTTTTTTTAAATTTCTGATTGATTCTTATCATTTTAAGTATCAATGACGTTTTTCCTTTTTTCTCATTTCTCTCTTTTGTTAAGATGTAAAAGGATTGTTAAGAGATCTTTTGATGTTCATTTATATGTACAGTGTAATGTTTTTTTGAAGAATAAGCATGTACTTTAATTTAACTACAGCAGCAACAGCAGCAGAAGACATACCACAGTGGACGAAACATTCGCGCAAATCCAGCGGGAACATGGCAAGCATACCCTTCATGGCCTGTAGGATTCACATCAGCACGCTTCACACCAGCAGCTCCAATGTATGGTTACCCACACCCAGGGGTAAGAGCAACTATAAACACAAATGTATAAAATGATGTAAAACTTTGAATGGAGTGTTTTAGATGTACAACTGTCAACACCCTCTAACAAAAGACATGCTTGGCTGGGACCAGGTCTGAGTGTTTGTCCTAAAGACATGTCCTTCCTAGAATGATGTCCATCTGAGAGAGGTTTCCATCTTAGAGAGACTGTCGTAGAGAGGTCTCTATCAAAGAAAAGTGTCTGTCCTAGAGAGGTGTCTGCCTTAGAAAGGAGTCCATCTAGAGATGTATCTTTCCTGGAGAAGTGTCCATCTTGGAGAGAGGTCATGCCAGTCTTGGGACACTTGTCTGTGCTAGAAAGTTTCTGACCAAAAGAGCTGTCCTTCCCAGAGAGGTGTGGATCTCATCTGAGTGAGATGTCAGTCTTTGAGAGGTGTCTAACTTAGTCAGATGTTATGTCAGTCTTATTGATGTGTCTGTCCAAGAGAAGGGTCCATCTTCAGGTCCCTGGTTGTGTGTATCTGGTCCATGGTCCACCAGGCCCATGGTTGTGTGTATCTATGGTTGTGTGTATCTGTCTTAATAGATGTCCATCCTAGAGAGGTACATTAAGTACTTTTCCTTGAGAGGTGCCCGACCTAGAGATGTGTCAGGTGTCTATCTTAGAGAGGTGTCCATCTTCAAGAGATGTCTGTTCAAAAGAGGTATCCATTTTCAAGGTGTCTGTCTGGTAATAATTAAAATTTGAGGTGGCTGCCTAAGCATTGTCTGTCTTAGGGACTTGCATATCTTACAGTGATGTCCCTCTTAGAAAGTTGTTTGACTTAGAGAAGTGTCCATCTTAGAGAGCTATCTTTCCTAGAGATGCGTCTGAGCTAGAGAGATGTTGGGTGTCCATCTTAGAGAGGTATTGGTCTTGGAGAGGTGTCAAAAATAATAATACCATATTTGATGGAATAAGTGGCCCAGGTGCTTATTTCAAATTTCGTGTGCAAGGGGGGGGGGTCGCTTAATCGAGGAGGGGCGATTATTCGAGGAGTGGCACTTATTAACAAAATTACAAGGACTCAGAGTTTGTTTCTAACACGTTGCTTTTATTTAAAAAAAGATGACGCTTAAGGTAGTTCATTCCTCATCTATGTCGTCGTCTCCATCTTCATCATTATCGATGACGTTCGCCTCATCATTGGCCTCCTCCTGGTCGGGCAAAGTGATATCTTGAAAAGGATCTTCCCATTCTTCATTTAGTTTAAAACTGTAGGCCCCCAAAAGTTACATCACACATAAAATATATCACACCTTGCAAAATTTTTCCGCTTGTTCCTAGACACAAGGTTTGTAGTTCCCATACGTAAATCCGCAGTTGTGTTTTTTACGTGTTGCAAAATAAATTCAGTTCGTTTTAGGTATACATACATGCACACTTAGTTGTATTTTGAAACTCCCTGATGAAGTGTACGTTAGTCACACGAAACGCGTAGGAAAATAAAATGATTTAACAACTCAGGAAGTTTGCAGATGTGCTGCCAACTGGTTCAACCTGAAAAAAAATTTGAAAAGACCCTGCCTACAGTTACAAATTCTTACCATTTTTAACAGGGAGGAGAGGGCGCTTAATTGAGGAGGGACGCTTATTTGAAGAAAGGCACTTTTTTCAAATTTTATGTTCAAGAGAGACACTTATTCGAAGGGGGACGCTTATTCAAGAGAGGGCACTTATTCAATCAAATATGGTAATTACATGTTTCAAAGGTGTCTATCTTAGAGAGGGGAGAATCCTCAAGAGATGTCAGTCAAAAAGAGAAATCTATTTTAGAGGTGTCGGTCTTCGAGAGAGATAGGTCCCGTTTGGAAAGGTGTTTGTCTTAGAGAGATGTCCACCTTATAGAAATGAGGCTTATAAATTTATCCATTGAAAAAACACATGGTGGTTCACATGTTTACAAAATTGGCAAAGGCTGCCTGCCTGTATTGTTTACATTTTTTGAATGCCTGTGGTCTGAGCAGCTGCTAACAGGAAATTGAGGGTTGCAGGGCAGAAAGAGGTCATGTAATCTCTTGTTTACAGACCTTACAACCCCTGTCTGAATAATGAATGTCTTCCGGAGCTGTCCCAGTGCTTAAGAAGATTAACAGTTTCCAGACAAGCTTTTGTCAGTTTACTTGATTTATTTTGTACTAACAAAAAAATCTGGGCAAGTCTACTAACAAAAAAACCTGGGCTAGTGTTATGAGTTAATGTGATGGCAGTTGTCATTATTCATTATTTTTTTAATTCCCATCCCCAACCCCTTCCGTCATTCATTCCTGCTTCCCCCTTTCAATCCCGTGATCTGTATGGCACTGACTTTAATTTATTGCTAGCAAGTCTTCCCTTGTTACTCCAACTGAAAGCCAAGTAAGTTGGAAGTTAGTTATGCCGTCAAACAATGGCTTGAGTTAATCTGAGTGAATTTGATCTTCTGCCAAAACTTATATCTAAATCTTGATATTTTGGTTGACTACCTAAAAACAGGTGTAGTTGACCTGATTTTACACTGGGTGGGGTGCTGGGGAGGGGCAGCCTATTTCTTAAACAATCTTGTTTCATTACACTTTACATGTACATGTACACTGTAGCATTACATAATTGAAAGTATAGTGGCCAGTGATGTGTTGATGAAAATATAATACATATATCCATTGGCCAGCAAATCCAACTTTAATTACTTCATGGCATAGGAACCTTTGAACTTAGATCCACAGATACCAAATGCCATTGTCTACATTGCATGCTGTTTTACATGTACTGTCAAGGTGAAAACAATGTGGTCTAATTTTGCTCTATTTAATCAGATTATTGTCTATTCAGTCTACATAATCCAGATGCTGCTTAATTAATATCAGTGTTCTCAAAAACCCAAACATTTCAATAGGCACATGTGATGAGACAGTGATGGGACATTGTTGCCATCAATGATGTCAACCATTATAGGCCCAATACAATTTTGTCGCAAAACAACACTATTGATGTCTCTAATCCCTCTATAGGCATATAGTATTCCAAGTAGTCCACCTCCGAGTTCATCCCAACGAAACTTATCAGCAAGTGACAGTCAGGATGAGCCTGAAGAGAAACTTAGCAAAACTAACCTGTACATTAGAGGTCTTTCACCAGGCACCACAGATGAGGATTTAAATACTTTATGTAGCAGGTGGGTGAACATTTTTGTCTGATTTGATGACTGCCAGAGCAAAAGTCTGGGCTCAAAATAACGGCCGGTCAACGGACAATGTCCGGCCAAGATGACGATTTGTCCGGACAAAATTTTGGTTTGGCGGTCATTTTGACCGGTCACGTACACGGCTTTCAAATAAATAACAAAAAAAATTTATTCGCATTATTTCTTGAAATTTTACTGTAAAATCATAAAATATCATAGCAGCTTGCAGTCACAAATTTGTGGAATACAGATGAGATGGTCACGCTCTGCAGATTTGTGAAAGCCAGGGCATTTTAGCGGTTTGCTAAATAAAACAGGAAACATCCACGTCTGTAAATACGCTAAACAGACAACAATGAACATCGCGTCAATCAACGTCTGCTATTAACACGCGCACGCAATTACAGTTTCAATTGTCAGGCGGGCCGAGAAAAATAGCACTCGTAAGTGGATTTAAAAAACTATATGCACCTCTAGAAAATACGAGTTCGTAGCGTGTTTTTCACCAGCAAGATCATGAGAAAATACTAAAATCATTAAACGCTTTGAATGTTAAGTCAGCAATGTTTCTTTAAAATGTGCCTATTTCGCAACTGAACGTGTCCCCATGTGTGCTGACAAGTTGACCACCTAAGACGTGGTGCTACTTAATTGTCAAAGAGAGTTCCGGTAAACGTTTGCTTGTACTGTACAAAATAAAAAAAAAATGGTCTCCGCGTCGAGCGTCTACAGATTGAAACGATAACTCTCGACATCTCTTATTCTAGCCATGGCATTCAAGTGTTTCGCACCAATTCTATCAAAGTCTTCTTGTGTAAGGCTACTTCCTCGGATATCTATGATTAAAAGTACTTTGCCATAAGTATATTTCAGCAGTTCAATCAGGCACCGCATGGAACAGGCTTCTCTGTTGTAGGCGACGTTGAAAACTTGGAGAGATCCATGATTTTTGAAATGCAAAGTGACGTAGGCTTTCTCGCTAATCTCTTGGTAGTATTGAAGAAAGAGAACTTTTAGAAGAGGGCATCTTATAGGAAGCTCGATGAACAACGAGTCCGTAACTTTGCAGTGACTCAAATCCAAATAGCGCAAGCACCCAATCTTCAAAGTTCAAACTTCCGGCACACCATTACTGAAAGGCCTGGTTGCTAAGCGTTGTGGACAAATGTGAAATCTCTTCTCGGTGGTTATTTTGGTAATCCCCTAGCTTGAAATGGGATGTTGGTATCGCATGATACAGGAAAGATATCTAAAAGTCGAGGACCTGAATCTTTTTTTCTGGACACAGTTGACATGAAGCCGTTGGCATTTCCTTTCTTCCTACATGCCGAGCAAGGGCAAATTTATCTCACTTGTAGCATGGGCATATGTCCTATTACTATTTAGTGTTTGGTAGTAAAGACCAGTAAAGTGCTTACAACCAAGATCGCCTCCACCCGTAAGTCGTTAACTAATGTAAAACTATGCAGAGTAACATAACATTACGGCTACTGAGCATTTTGTTTTATGTAGAGTAGAACGCAGAAGAAATGGAAATTCAAAAAGCGAACATGATAAAATGACACTTTTAGCGATCAAAAAATTTAAGCTTATACTCTAACAACGAGTGTTTTAGCTTATGAGGCGAAATTTTTGGCAGAATAGCCTATTGCTTCAAAGTAAATACTTAATATTTTGACCGGTCAAAAACGAGACATGACCGAGCAAAAATTGATTTGGCCGGTCAACATGACCGGTCAGTATCCAAAAATTATTTTGAGCCCTGAAAAGTCATTCCAAGGGTACTGGTAAATAGCAGGGGGTGACTCCCTCCCCTGGAAAAAAAAGGATAGCTGAAAAGCCATGCCTTAAGCAAGATTCTGGAACAACGTACAGCTGTGCTGTATGTACCTGTAGTACAGATTCATTAACAAATTCCTTGCAAGCACACCGACCAGTTTTGTTATTGGAGTTGGGGGAGGGGTGTTGGGTCCAGATCAAGTTTCACAAGAAGTAACACAAACAGAGCAATGCAATTAGTTTTGCACCATTCATATTTCAGGAGGAAAGGAAAATCCATTTCATATAATTACCATAGAAATAAACCCTTGAATGCCCTCACCAAAGTGCTAGATACATGCATGTGAAAGGAATTTTTGATACTAGGTAAATTACATTATGTTTACCAATAAAACTGGTACAGTAACTATTCAATAAATAAAAATTTGTTTTATATTTTTTAACTCCACAGATATGGAAATATTATTTCAACAAAAGCTATTCTAGATAAGAATACTAATAAATGTAAAGGTTAGTACTTGACATGTTATTTATTCAGGGGCACCTGATAAGAAAATTTAAGCAAAATACTTCAAATGTTGTTTTCTGTTTTCTCGGATTGTTCCAAGGCCTTTCAAAGGGATATTCATGTTAGCTAACACAGGTTGTTCTGCTCAGATTCTTGCAAACTTGAAGGTGCAGAAAATTTATGCATCTTAGAAAATTCACTGGCTTCTGTAGGATTCAAACCCTAAAGACAGTTGTGATTTTCTATATTTAAGGATGATTAGAGGATGATTGATCAAGAAATAAATGGTCAACTGGTTTCTTTACATCACTTTGTTTTAAAGGATATGGATTTGTAGATTTTGAGTCTCCAGTGGTGGCACAAAAGGCAGTGACAGCCTTGAAAAACAAAGGAGTTCAAGCACAGATGGCAAAGGTATGAACATAAACAAGGCTAGCTTAGTGAATAGAAAGTATGTATGGGGCTTTTTGTTCCTCAGATTTACAAGTACAATATGAATACTTTTGCAGCAGGTGTCAGATCATGTAGTGATACACCTGAACATCTTGATTAACTTCATCCATTGTGACTCCCTTTGGAATCTATCATCTTTTATTTCTGAAATATTTATCCATTGCTTTAATATTTAATAGCTTAGTCACTGTCAAAAATGATTTATTACTAGCATTATTTGCAGCATGGGTTTGAACAAAAAGAAGGAAGTGGTATTGTTTGCACTTTTTCCTGTTGTTTAAGGTGCTAAATACAATGTGATAATTAGAATTAGCATTACATGTGTTGTACCCTTAAGTGCTTTGAGTTAAACTTGTAAATGTTTTTTCACCTGTAAGGAGTGTCACTAGTGCAGTTTCAAGCATTACAGCTGTGTCATAAGTCCTGTAACATGTATGATGGTCACCTTGTTATGTTGTGTGCAAACATGCAGTGATGTATGAAAAAGTTATCATGATCTCTATAATTATGTGCAATGTACTGTTTACAGTTCAGTAGAAGCCTGAGCACTCAAGTCAAAATTCATCTTGACTTTCTTCCTAAGAGTGAAACTTAAAAATGACCAATGCCACTTGAAAGCAGAGTGCCCAATAGCAAAATTATTACTGTCACCTTAAATATTTTATCCACAAACGTAACAGTAACTGCTACATATCACAGAATTGTCAACATCTGAATGATCACCACCACAAGAACAGTCAGTAAAATTTTTAATCATATCATGTTTGTGAGAATTTATCCACAAATTATGCAACGGCAAGAAACATAACATGTAATTTCATGCATCAAAAAGTTTGAGATTAAAAAGATATTTGTATGGGACATACTGATTAAACTTATGTGAATTTTTTTCTATTGTTATGCATATAAACGTGGCAGCAAACAAATCAGCTCCTTGTGCATGCAGCTGTGCACATACATGTACAGTATAGTGTCACTCAAAAATATGTTCAAATCCAGCTAATTTTGGATGTGTGGCGAAAACCTTTCAGAAACCATTTCAAAAACCTTTTTAAGAAGACCTCAGAAAGGGTGTTAATGCTGTCCCATTGCCAATATGTAGATACATGTATACATGATACATGTCTGTCTATTTTTCTAGCATGAAGGCAATACAACATCTAATTTTGTACAAAGTAAAATAAGGTTCATGGCCAGTCAAGTAATTAATAGATTTTATCAACTTGCAATGGATTGAAAACAATAAAAGTAATAAATTAATTGGGAAAACGATGCTACAGTGCATTGTGTTTTGAACACAGTGCAAGACAAAAAATGCCCAGGCAAGGAGAACTTTTTATTAATTTGCTGTCATTCATAATCAATGCTGAATCATCATTTGTTCTTTGTTTCCATAGCAACAAGAGCAAGACCCTACGAATTTATATTTTCTTTATCTTCCAAAAAATTTTGATGAAGCGGTAAGTTAAAATGTTAGTAATTTTATCTCTTCTCATGTCAGGTTCAAAATGCTATTTGCGAAAGAATCCGCAATTGGTTAATTTGAGATCTGCAATTGGTGATAAATTCCCAGTTGCTGTGATATGTCTATTTTATTTTATTCTATTTTAGTTCAGTTCAGCTTAATCTAGTCTAGCCTAGTCTAGTTTAGATTAGTCTAATCTAGTTTAGTTAATTTTTTTTATCTTTTCCATTTTCTATATTATTTTGGTTTGAAAGAGGGGTGGAGGGTTTGCCCCAATGAGAATTCTCAAAGAAGGGGAATTCTAGCCTGAGTAGCCATTTCCTTGGAGTGCTTCATAAACTCTTAAAAATCTAAAAAAATTGTATTCTGCAGAAATTAGAAGCAATGCTGAGAAGATATGGCAAAGTTATATCAACAAGAATATTAAGAGACACCGATCATGAAAGCAGAGGAGTTGGATTTGCAAGGTGATCATGATGTTGTGACTTTACATAAATACTTTTTCTTTCCTATGGTACACACTGTTTCAGATTATTTGTTAGTGAATGCACCATTTGATGTAGCAACACTTTCTTATTTTCTGGTTAAATTCAACATGATCACTGTTTACCACCTGTTGTGGTTGAAATGTCCAAATTGCTTTCCTTCTACAGAATGGAGAATACTCAGATCTGTGAACAAATAATTAAAGACTTTAATGGCGAAAAGATTCCAGGTAAGATGGATTTACGTTAACCCTTTAAGCCTCAATAGCGATTGGCATCAAATTTCTCCTTGTAATATCAATGCACAATTAAGTGCACAGGTGTCGAGAATTAAGGATTCCAAAATGATCACCAGGGATGAACTCTTTTGATATTTGAACAACTCCCAACTAGCACTACAACAAATGTATGGTAACTAGTAAGGAGAATTAATATGCTGACACTGGGGTTTAAAGGTTTAATGTTAGAAAGAACTACTTGAATCAATTCTTTGGTCTCAATAAATCATCGAGCATGCAAATTTAGTCAAGTTAACTAGGTATTGGCCAGGAATAAATTTCTGACATAGTGTGCTATTTTGTTATGTTACAGGTAGTATTGAATCGCTTGTTGTGAAGTTTGCTGATGGAGGCCCCAAGAAGAGACAACAAACTCAACAAAATCATGGTATGGTTAATTATTTGAACAACCAGGGGAAAAAAATTTGTTCATTCAATGATGGTAACACTTACAATCATTGTCCATTGTCCTTCTGTGACCCACAAATGCTGGCTCAATCCCAAGTCCTCATACCTTTGTAACTATCCCTTTTTATCGCACTTGCTTGTTGATGCACTCACTTTCCCTTCATTCCTCTCTCCATTATTCCCTCCCTTATTCCTTTGTCCTCCCCCCCCCTTTTTTTTGCCATTCACTTCGTCACTCACCCTTTGACCTGTGGGGGCCTTATGGTCTCTTAAGGGAGCTGGGAGGTGGTAGCTTTCAAGGGGGTGGCTCAGAAAGATTCCACCATAGCTATCTTGTCATAATTATACAGTGTAAATTTGTAGCATCAGTGGTAACTAATTATTCATCCTTTTTATCCCACAGACAACTCATGGCCAATTAACAGACAGGAGGTGAGTGTTCAAACTCAGACTCGAACAGTTAGAACATCTCCAGACCAAATACATGTACAAGTAATGTACAAATATGAGTGTACAAAGTACTATTTAGAAATGCAACTCATTATGGAGACATTTCTGTCGAGTTGCATACAGTGCAGTGCCTAATAACATTGCAGTTTCAGATAAGTTGGGGAGTTCACAGTAACCAATGTTAAAAAAAAAACATCAACCAAGGGGTTGGAGATAGTGCCCTATCTTTCAAAATAATCGACTCAGTTTGTGTATACTCTATTTTAACTGTCTTTTTAATGCGTGAACTCTTTCTTGCTGCTTGTTTTCAGGGAGTGCCTTTGCTGGGATATGGTGAGCCACTTGTCATGCAAAATGGGTGAGTACTTACAAATATCTTGTGTAAAAAGAATCTGTCAAAAAGTGATGTTGACTAGAAAATATCACAACAAAGAAAGGTGTTGCAGCTGTGTGGAGATACAGCAGTGTAGTGGATATTGTACTGGACAAGTTTTCAATCAGGTGATCAGCAGTTTGGTAGTGCGAGGCCACCCCTGCATTATGTCATGTTGTTTTAACATTACATTGTCTCTCTATATTGGCGTAAAAACGACTACAATGTATTAGCAAAATATATTTTGAGGATAACCCTGGGATGGCTGGACTGCTTTATGTTGCAGATCAGGTTACACAGTAAGAACACTTCTTGCAACAGTTTCGAGCAATGAAATTTTTTCTTTGGGAACTGATTCTGTCTTTTGTCCACCAATTGAACTTTTTAGTACAAGCACTCAAATGGAAGCTATTGAACAGTATTTCCCTATGGTCCTGTGAGTCTTTATTATTATTATTATTATTATTATTATTATTATTATTATTATTATTATTATTATTATTATTATTATTATTATTATTATTATTATTATTATTGCACTCACAGTGCAAAAAATTTTTGAGGCTTCAGTAGTTTCTGGGGAAAACTGTAGGCATGCACTGCCCTTTACTCTCAGTCCTTACCATGCTAAAATAATACTGCAACAATACTGCAAGAACTAAACCAAGGTGTTGCTGCAGTGTGCCATACTTGAGTAGAATGATTAGCTACATTGTAAGGTATAAGTACCTGTTTGCTCTATTTTTCAGTTCCACTGTGAACAATTCAGCAAGGGTAACACATGCTACAGTTCTGCCAGGACAAGTGAGTAAGCCATAAAACCATAGCTTAGGCATTCAGCAAACTTAAAACAATCAGTGAGATCCCCCAGAAAGCTCGGTCTACTGGTTTATACTGTTTTCTCTGTTTTCTTTTTCTCTCTTTTTCTCCTTTATATGCATTAAATTATTTCAAGTGCAGGTTTGAATGAGGTAGTTAGGTGGGTAGATCCACCATTGATTAATGACCTGACAAGGCTTTTTTTTAAATATTGGTCTGTATAGGCAGCAGCATTTGTGCAAACAAATATACCTTTAGCCTACCAGCTTGCTGCAGCAGGAGGTGGCAGCTGGCTTACACATCAACCGTACATTCAGATGCAGCATCAACTACAGCCGGTAAGATTCTTCTCCTCCGAGCTTAAAATCCACTTTCCTTATCTACCACCTTTCCCTACCATTTAATGTACAGGGTGCTTTTGACATTGCTGATCCTAGCAGTATGCAGGAATGGCAACACCATGAACCTAGTAAATTTGACCTAGTTTCCCAGTAGCTCAGTGGTTAGAGCACCCAACGGGTGTATGGGAGAGTTCATGAATCAGTTCACTTACCATCGGGGACTCGGGTTATTTCTATGTCCCACCCTCGTAACATGCTGAATATTTTTCACCTGTTCTCATCCCTGGTAGATGTTTTTAGACTTTAAGATTTGTAATTCTCTCAGGTTTTTGTCCTTCACTCATATGGAAAATTGCATGATTTTTCCAATTCTTAACCCTCATACCAGTGATTAACAGCATTAGTAGTATAATGTGGTGACTGCATATTGTAGCATATTGAGTAAATGTCCACTGCATTAAAACTTACCCCTCTGCATTGTCCTTTTCTAAGAGTCAGCTAGCAGCAGCAGCGGCAGCAACAGCAGTGTCACCATCCTCAGTGGAACATAATGTTGGCGCAATGCAGCAGAGCTCAGTACAGCATTTAACCAATCAGATGAACCAATTACAAATGTCAGGCTCGCAATACATGACAAGCCCAGTTCACAGTACATTCTCGCAAGCTTCATGGCAAATGATGCATCAGCACGGACAACCACAACACGCACATCCACACTACATGTCACTTGAGGTGAGAGCTAATGGCATAATGCTGGCACTGTAAGAAGGAACATAAAATCAGGCTAGAACAAGCTGTTCATGAATTGCACCTGTCCACAGTATTTCTCACTGGGTCAGGTGCCTAAATGATTTTTTAATAGCTATAATTTAGTCTGCAGACAGCCCGTCCTTTTGGCTAGTGAGCATAGACCTACTTGCTCAATGAAGAGCAAAATCTACTTTTGTCAGTTGAGTGGACAGAAACATTTTCAAAAGTGCTGAAAATACATGTAAGTTGACTTTACACAACTGACTCATAACACTGTAAACTGAACTTTTACTATTGATAAAAGGAGACATTAGATGTTATTTTAAAACATGTATTTTCAGGACCACTCAGTGGTTGGGGAAGGAGATCCCCTTGGACCTCCTATGTCACCGCAAGCTAGTGGCCTGCCACAACACCTTGCAGATCATGCTCAGTCACTGGAAGAGCAGAGGATGGGGAGCTATGTGTCACCTTATCAAAGGTAATTTAATCCAGTTTAATGTTCACAAAAATCAGTTAATGTTTTGTTGTCGAGAATGTCATGTTGTGGTGCAGAGGTCTATGCACTGATAGAGCATGTGCATAAAAGGGTTGAAAAATAAAATAAATCAGTAGTATTGACTAACTCGATGAGCATAATGGACTTAATGATATTTTTGGCAAGACAAGGACTAATAATTAAGAATGTGATAACATGTAAGAGTCATGTGAAACAATTAAAGCGTACTTTTGTATGAACTGCAGTTTGGAAATAACTGTATACAGAGAGAGAGGTAACATTGACACCAAGCAACCCTATGTGTAAGTTTATTGAGTTTGTAGTACATGTACATGATAAAGATGAGAAAAAATCATCATTGTCAACATCGGACGACAGTGTTCCTAAGATTTGTCTTACAAGAACTTACTGCCTTACTGCCTAAGTGGTGCCAAAAAAAATAAAAATTGAAAAAAAAAAGCAATGAATTAAAACCTTAAAAAACTGTCGCCGTGAACATATGTTTAATAAAACTGAAGATATGATTATTGTAAGATTTGCCGTTGAAATACTTGGGTTAAAATTTAAGTTAATCGCTAACGCGAGCAACATAAACATGGGAGCAAATTGAACGATCAATCTCTTTGTTTAATCAAACTGAGCTTAAGACCAATTAAGCTCATGGAAACTGTAATTTAAAATTTAGATATCAAATAAAATCTTGGCTTAATTCATTAAGGAGGCTTTAATCTACACGCTACGTGTATTGAAGTATAAGCTTTAAATGCTCTATGAAATATTGAATATATCAAACTTTTTAAAAAGTGTTTTTAAGTTATTCTCGCTAATTTAGCTTAATTACGCCTCAAGGCAAATGTGTATATTTACACAATCTCCTTTCTTCTTTGTCAAAGAAAATGAAGATGGCAAAACAAACCAGGAAACTACGAATTATTTAAAGTAAGTTTGCCAATTAACTTTTTTGTTAAATCTAAGCTGTTTTACGCCGCTTAACACGATATATTCCATGTTTACTTATTAAAGTACTTAAAGCTAGTTAACGAGACTAAAAACAGTCACATTACGTAGCCTAACAACAAATCGATTTGTTTTGTTATTGACGTAAAACTCTTGCAATAACACTAGTATCCAGAAAGACGAAGTCATTTGTGGTTACCTCGATAATCGCCATTTTCTGCCGCCATTCTGAAACCGAGCGAGAAAAGCATCGCGGGATAATAAACTACGTCAGCGATGTTTCGTTCAATTTTCGTTTGCCCGGCTAGGCTCGAGCCAGGGGGGGGGATAGAAGCGAGGCCTGGGACCGAGAAACGATGTTCTCACAACTTGCAAAGCGGTCCAGTCAAAACGTGGACAGCGGTGTTCGTCATAATAAATATTTCCGACGATCAACTTATTTGAAATAGTTTTCAGAATTTATGTGTATTTTGTCGGGGAAAAGTAAGCGGTGAGCAGCTAATCTCTCATGGAACTTACTGTCAGTTTCGTACAAGAGAATATTCGATGGAAGCGACATCGATGAAGACGCCTCTGTTTTCGCACTGTCTTGTTTGTTGCAGTGGCGAGTGGATCAGCTGCGAGCTGTAAGGCAGTCACGTTTCGCTTGTTTATACTTGGAGAACAGGTTTGCGACAAACGTTTCAAAGTTGAATGCTAGAATTAGATAATTCAACGTAAATAAACTTCTCACCGAGAGAAAGCGCTTGAACAATTCAGGATTTTATTTCTTGTACTCCGCGACATAATTTTGGTCTTTGTCTATCGCTGAACTGATGCATGTGATAAATAAAAATACTGTTAATGTTTCTTTTTACATCTCAGTCTGTAACGAATTGATAGCATGAGATGAGACAGTTATGGCTGTACTCGGTTTGCATGTTTTCCTCCAGCGTGGTCTAAATAAATTGCAACGGGAAATGTGCCATAAAACATCGATGGAAATAAATTCAATCAAAACTGCTATAACCTAATGCATGGAAACAATTCCTACGCACAAAATACGACTTTTATTGTCAATAATCCAGTTATGTGTTAACAAGATCATTTCACAGTTCAGTACTTTGAACCCGATCCCACTTTTTAACCCAGCTTCAGAAAATTCTATCTGATTCTATACAGTCGATCAGCACAGACTGGATTGATCGAAGCGACTAAAAAAACTCCGAGAGTAAACTTTTGTCTTCATAAGAAGCAAAATGCACGAAAATATGATAAAAGTGTAAAATAAGATCAATTCGTCAATTACCTAAACGAAGGGACAAAACCGAATCCGCCGCCTTTGGCCGCCATAATTTTTTCCCTTCAGCGTCCGAGTTCCGTTGGAACATGCAACATCTGCGCACGCGTAGGAGGCATGTCCGCGGACCAGAACCTCACAGATTGCTTTGCAAGTTGTGAGAACATCGTTTGGATTTCATTTAAGAGAATGTATGGGAAGTTGCTTTCCCCCCCCCCTGGCTCGAGCATTCGGAATGTCTCGGCTCTGCTGGGGTCGGGGAAAGGGAGAAATGCATTCCTTGCCCCAGCTCGGTAAAATACGGAAAATAGCAACAAGTTTTAAAAATTTAGCGAGTTCAAGTAAATCGCTTATTAATCCTAGTGTTCACTAGTTAAGTTTAAAAATGTGTTCAAAAATTGTTGAAAATCGCAAAAAGGTGTCGCCGTAGTGGTGCTGAAACAAGTATCAGAGTAGTGGTGTGAACTGTCGGCAACTGTCGTTCTTGCTTGCTCGGCTAGCCGACACAGTCCTCCTCACAGAGGATGGTTAGCCTGTGGTTTGACTATTCAGATGAAAGCTATTGGTACTAGAAATCCTTTATAATGCAAAACATTACTTCCAAGGTAGATTTTCATTTCTTTTCTTGTGAAAGTTGTTAAAAGGTTGATTACATTGATGTTTGGAGTTTATTACGCTGATAGCAGGAAGTCTGAGCCTGGTCTGAGTGTTCAACTGTATTGAGCCATTTTTCTGTTTTATTTCAGTTTGACACGATGAAACTGGCTCAGGCACGAGTCTAGACAAGAGAAAACAACCTTGGCAAATGAGTGGAACAAGACTTATCAGGTCGTTTTGGATCCTCTTTGGGTTTAAACCCGGTTTTGGTTTAGTTAACTGAATTCAGCTAACGCGTTTGGTGTTGCTTTTTAACGGAAAAGGGATGAAGAAGTCAATTTTTTTATGGATTGAAAATTGAAAATTGTTGCGAGCTTGACAGCTAACGGCTTTAATTTGCGGAAGTAAAGGGTATGTCGGCAAAATGATAGTCTTGTCCTCAATTACTGACTCAGGCTCTAAGGCTGTAGCTGGCCGCGCCTTTCACGAGTAGTCTGGAGACCTTAGTCTGTGCATGTTAATATAGTTCACCGTTTTTCTGGGATACTTATCGTACAGCTGGAAGTCGGCCAGTAAAACACATATTCCACCCAAGAACGCCGAGAAACGCGATTCTGAGGGCGAAAAAAAAAGCTTAAAGGCAATCAGAGATTACTTTCAATAGGCATAACACCTCACTCTACGCATTTGTGACATGAGGAAATTTTTGTTTAATTCCCTTATTTTTACCCAAACAAAATTTTGCCTGCTGGAGTTAGTTGCTGAACAATTCGATTCACTCGCAAAAGGAGCGCTATTGTTTTCCCTATTGTTTACTTGAAACAAACAACTTCGTTTCTAGGTTGTGATTGTGCAGTGAAGTGCAAGTCTCCAAAATACTTGTGAAAGGGGTAACCAGAAGTTGCGGACCAGAATAGCAAAACGGGGGCCAAGCCATTCCACCTCTCTCTTCAGCCTATGAAATTTATACATGAGGTATTAGAATTTCCGGAAAGTAGCTTCGTTAATGATAAGTGAACCTGCTGAGCAGAGAGGAAATTGAAACGTTCATAATGTTAAAGCAATCAGGTTATACTACCGAGCAAGATGAGGGATGCGTAGTCTAATAAGGAATATTCCGGGTATGTTTTGTCGTTTCAAGGATTATCAGGTTAGGCAAGGATTTAGAGATGAGTTTTTTGTTTGTTTGTTTGTTTTGTTTTGTTTTGTTTTGTTTTTCGTGTGGCCGGGCTAGTTTCCTCTTTATGAATTACATCGGGTGTGTCATTTGATCTAACCGGACAACGTTTTACAAGAAGACTGATAAGCATTTTATTTTTATCCCGTGTTGTTACGATATCGTACCTAATCCTTTTTCAGTCATTTGAAAATTTGGTCTTGGGAGACTGAGTGAAAAGAGCGAGTTAGTCTGACAATAAAAGAATCTGGAAACGAAATTTTTATCAAAGAGGGCTTTATGAGGTAGTATTTTTTTGCAGATCGAAGGGGATCGATGAGTTATTTTTACACATTCCTGCGAGCGAGCGAGCGACCTTCGGTTGTGCATTTCAGTCAAGTCATGACACAAAACTGTTGCATTCTCATTCTCGTAACCAGGCCTTGTGTTCGTTTGTCTCACTGGTACGCCTGGGAGCGAGGTCGATTTTTTGTTTCGAAATGAAAAGAGAAAAAGAGTATTTTAAATTGTGTTTTTCCAAAACCAACAGAAGAATCTATTGTGATCTTTATTTAATTCCTGATAGCAATCATTACAGTGGTCAGCGGACGGCGTGTACAGTAATATGCGAACAAGTCAGAATGCGATTGCCTCGTTTGCGTGCCTCTGGACATTTGACTGTCAGCTCAAGTGTAATAAGTGCTATTCTTAACTTTCTATTTTATGAGAGAAACGCTTGTGATTTGTACAAAAGCTGACGTTAGATTTTGACGCTTGAAAGCTAAAGTTTTAATTGTAGAGTAGCAGAAGAAATTTTAAAAGTGTGTCCTGTAGTTAATAGAGACAACAGGGGATGACCTTAGTGAGGGAATGTTTCTTGAAACGCCGCCTTTTCCAAAACAACGATAAATTCGTTGTGAAAAATTTATTGATTAATTCTTTTCGATCCAGCAATCAAGGGCCACAGGCTTACCAGGCGCATCAATTGTTTACAAGTGTCATCCACGTTAAACAAAGTCGATTTATTAATTGGACATTTTTATTCGTGGTCGAACTTTTGTGTTCTCAAGAACAAAACAGGCTCAAACATCGTGCCAATTCAGGGTGGTCAAGTTGTAAAGTCTAATATCTTTGCATTTTTAATGTCGACACGTCGATACCATTTAGTTGAAACATTCCCCAACGAAGAAAGCCCGACGTCTGTTACTGTTTTTTTTTTTTTTACATCGGGGCAGACCGTTAACAACCCCGAAACTTAACAATATCTCACATAACAGTTGAGTTGCGGAGGTTCCTTCTCTTAGGTCATCCTCAAGTCTCGTCGTAGAGCCAAAATTTAAGTGTGTTATTATTTTTGAACGAAGAAAAATCAAGGGGTTGAGAGCAAATTGTCAAATTTCGTTGTACATATAGCGATAATCTAAAGCTGTCCAGTGTTCGCGTTCATAGATCCATTGTGGTTGTAGGATTTCGATTTCGTACAAAATTTACTTTTCGTGAAGAGAGCCGTTTTATTTTTTCCCAGTCGCTATTACGTCAATCATGTCATACCGTCAACCCACTATTCGGAAACCATGTGAAACCAACCTTAATTAAGTTTCAGAAATGAAACGCTACCTTTGTCCATACGTTCAACTTTTTTTTTTCAGAAGAATTTTTCTTGCTTACAGATTTGACAAGACTAAGCTACTGCGAGTGAAATTGGTTATTTCAGTTAGAAATTCGAGTTTTCAAACGCACACCAACAGTTTCAAAGGTGTGCTAAATTCTAGATAAATTTTCTACAGCCTTGGCTTAAGCACAGAGGTTTAATTCTAACAGCTTCAAGCTTTGAATTTTGAGACTGCACCTTTTTCGTGTTCTTACCTACAAAACTGGACCAAAAAATTCAATTTTAACTTGTCCTTCAAATACAGTGTACAAGAACTACAATGCTTGCAAATTTGAAATTATTTTCAACCCTACTGGGTTTAGGAATTTGAGAGGAAGGTCTTTATTAGTCATGATTTTTCCATTTAGCCATGAGATCAACAAATGATATTTATTTGTATGTTTATTCTAAAGTGAACCTCATAAATTCTCCAGCTTCACAAAAGAATGAGATTAATCATGAAGGGTTTTTTTTAATACTATTGTATTATAGTAACGACAACCTTTAAATCTCTGGTTTTATTTCACAGCTCTATGTATTGTAGCTTTAGGTTATTCATACATCATATACAAGCTGTCCCCAGGCGTTCCCTTCTTGTTTTAGCCTGGACTTTACTCTGAGCGTTATCGTCGGCAAACAACTCACCCAATTCTGACCAATCCTGAGGGTACCCAGACTTCTCGCAGACTTGAAACCGAAACCGAGGCCAGAGAGAACGCCTGGGTTAGGATGCTTCATATGGAAGAATATGAACTTAGGTTCAGGAATGAAATGGACCTTGGCTGCTATGCAGTCGTCAATTGGTATCGAGACGTAAGTCTCTTTTCTTTTCAGTGCAAAAGGGTGCTAGATTTAAGGTGAAATACTTGGGTTAAAATAGTTCTTTACCAACATGAGCAACAGAAACATGAGAGCAAAGCAATGGCGTTGGGCGATTGAGACCGCGTGACAGTTGCTTCTTCTCTAACTCGACAATGCAGTACACTATTCTTACCCTTCCGCTTGAGGCTCAAACCTTCCCTCGTGTTCCCTCGTGTAATGTGGTTGATTGGTTTTAGCGTCTTTGGGTATAATCCCAAATAGGAACAGTTGAAATTAGAAAATGGAAATGTGCCAAGTTTGTGTTTCATTGTCCTCAGGACCTGCGTTTCCTAGTACGTTAAATTTTGCTGGAAACCCTGGGAAATGTCCTTAATTGCTTTGCTTCGTTTGAATCAAGGAATATCTAGTTGATACTAGTGGCAGATCTAGGGAAAGGCCCAATGGCCGGTTTTTTTTTTCTTGTTAATTACGAATCAGTTTTACAACCATCGCCTTTTTAGAATTGCGCATTGTTTTAGAATAACAAAGAGCTGGGCCTAAAAGCTTTGCAGCCGATGAAGTAAGAATCGGTTGTAAAAAAATTTTAAGTTACGGGGCCATTATAATTTAGGTTAGGTGTAGGCAGAAAATTAGAAAGGTTTAGTGTTGAAGCAAAGCATTTGAGACGACAAGAAATACTGAGAAACCGGCAACTTCCCTCCATCCGAAGAATTTTCACCGTCATTTTTTACGCGCTTGCATTGGCTTTAAAATCTTAAAATTGAAAAATTGTTATGCGGTTTGTGTTCTTTTTTTTTTTCAAATTTTAATTTTAGTTGTATGTAGTGGTTTGTGTAGTTGAATCAAAGTGACGAAATAAAAAAAAAAGAAAAATGGAATTCAGTCAAAGCTGCCTTGTACTCTCTCGAGCCCCACTCTAGGACCTTAAATCGCATAATGTCGTCGCGTGTCGGAAAACGCCCGACACGTGCTGAAAAGAGGATACACTTCATCTTTTCTAAAATGATTTCCTTGCGAAAAACGTGCTCATTAAGTGACTGCTCTTCCCTCCCAAAGAGGACCACCCTTGACACCCCCACCCCCACCCCCACCACGTATCTTAGAGTTTTATCGCGGGAAAAATTCAGTGGAATAGAGAGATAACTTGCCTTGCTTTGGTTTTCCCTTACTACGCTGTGTGATGATTGGTTTAAAAAACGCGCCATTTTCTCAACCAATCAAAATTAAAACCAAAATTAAATCAAACGTGACTTGCTCGCCCCAGTTCTTGGCGCCGATTATATGTATTTTCTTCGAGTTCTGATTGGTTCATTTTGTTGTTTGCGTCTGTTGTGATTGGTCAGAGTAATTTCTTTGAATTTGGTTTTACGACACTCGATTAAAAACCGCGCTAAAATTCACAAATTGAGGGTGTTTGGATTCATTGAAAACCCCGTTAGCACAATGAGCGTTAAGGATTTATAGTAATTATATACAAAGTATTCACTTTAGAGCTTAGTTCACGCCAGAGCGATAGTTATCAGATTAGTGGAGAATCCGGTAACTTGGGGTACCGGATACGTTTTTTGCATTCAAGCACAAAAGGAAAAATCCTAGGTAGCTACCTCGATTACGTCACGAACCCGAATACTTTAAATTTGATCAGTTACAGTGAATACAGTACAGTACTTTGAATCCGAATGCTCATAAATGCGGGATCATTTATTGTGAAAACGAATTTTTCAATGACTCCGAGTGCTGTCTACGGTCCTTTACGGCCTACGGGTCTTCTAATCTTAAATTTTGTTAGCAGATTTTTGTCGAGATAGGAACTTTAAGCAGGGGAAGAAATTTTTAACGTTATTATATTGCTTGTTAAATTCATCGACAAGTCGGAATTCAGCTCTTAGCTTGTTCGTATCCTCAGCGGACAAAATAAATGTGAGCGGACTACTCCAGAAGAGGAATTTCATTCTATTTTGTCTGATTAACCCTTTTCTGTTCAAATCTAAGCAATCTTTTTCATATTTTAGTGTACAATCGTTCTGTAAAGCAATCACCTACCTCCGGATCCAAGTCTGAAAATTCAAATTTTCCCGGGGGAGCATGGCCCGGAGGGGGCCCCCCCCCCTTACTTTCATTATAAACCCAACGGCAACTCTACCCCACCAACCGTTTCGTTCAGTTACAAAATACAGCCTGGGTAACTTCAACTCTTTTTTGGTCTCTGCTAGTCTATTCTTAAACGACTGAACAACTGATAACAGTGTCCAGAAAAATGATTAAAACCGGCATCGATTGCCGGTTTATGTACTTCAGATTGCACCAAATTGCATTAGAGCATTTCTAGATTTTCAAAATTTTTCAAGGCAAGTTACCCCTGGAAACCCTACCAGAAAATTATCTTAAGTGCTTGTCAATAAAGACATTTACTCCTGCAGGACTGTTTCTAAACCACAGTGTTTGTTGAAATTGACTTGACTTTAATCTAAGCTTGATAAGTTTTAGATTTACGTTATCATTTTTTCTTTTGTGGGGAGGGGAGAGGGGTCATCCTAAACATTTAAATAAATTTCTAATGTAGTGGGGGTCATTACATATTAACGGAAAAGAAGCTACCCATCAAATCCCCCCCCCCCCCTCGCTACACCATAAAAAATGAACAGTCCCTAAATTGCGATATTAAAAGCCTGCAAGGCAAGAACCGATACTGAGCAATCACTGACGGTCGCGAATAAATCCACCCAGCCACAGTCAGTTTGCCACAGGCAGATATATCTGTTTAATTTTCAGACGCCTTTGACTTGGGTTCTGTAATTTTCTGCATTATTTATAGTGATTAATTCAAAATAAAGTCTTACATATATACCTGATTGAAAAAACGTTGTCGGAAGAAGACCACAAACCATAAACGATGCGACCCAGTGGTTTGCCGGGAAACATCCGAACTATTTACCCGATTTGCATTTTGAAAGCGTTCACTTGCATTGTTTGTCTGTTTTGATATTGCACTTTGTGCGTCCGTCACTCATATACCCGACAGTGAACAAATGGTTGGTGGCAGGACTTTGTTCTACTGAATAGATTTCCAGCAAAAATTGCTTTAACTCAGGTACGGATGGAAACTGGCAAATTTCGCACTGTGCAGCGCTTAAGGCCGCGGGCGACAAGCCGCTCATGAATAAATATATAAGGCAAAATTTTGGTGGAGGTCTTACGCTAAAAACGTTATATCTTGAACGTTTGGGAGCTGATTCCGTTGAAACTTGACAGACAGCTTAGACAATGGTGGAAGTGCCAGAAGGTTCTTTTTGGTTTGATAGATTGTGCTTCTTTGCGATGCTATGAGCTCCCAAAGGTAAGATTTTGTAAAACGCAACTCCGTGTCCAAGTTTTCTCCTCGTAGAGAAGACAACACTTCTTGATTTTACCACTCACTGATCAGTTTCAAAAACCTCTATTGTGTCACAACAGAAGCCGATTATAGGATTTCGAGTTCCATTGAACGTTGTAAGCTTTTAAATGAGTAAAATCGTCCTTGTTTAAATTTGAAGCCATCAATATTTTGTTAAAAGACCTGTTTGAAAAAATTGCTTCTGTTGTGACAATCTACAATACAACTACTTTACCTGCCTGTTGTGTCAGTTCAGGAAATTGTATATCGGCGCTGTACAAGTTCTTGGACACAAAATTGGTGGGTTTAGGGCTTCCGAAGGCTTACCGAATAAACATGAACGCTTAAGGTAAGATTATGCTAATCATGGAAATTAAATTCTAACAGCTATTGTTCACTGTCCAGAAAAGAACAATACGTTGCAATTTAGAGATCGCAAATATTTGGATTGAGGAATATAAGCGTTTCTGAAGCTCTAGGTTTGCTATAACGAGTAGCATTTTAGTTTGTTAGGTTTTGTTGGAAAACTTCCTAAAAGTTTATATTAACGTTTGAACGTATAAAAAGTCGGACTTCGACAGTATTTTTTATTTTATTTTAAAATGAAGTCACAAGGTATCCGTGAACTCGATTTAACGCACGTGCAATTATTGATTCAGAAACAGAACGTTTTACTGAAGAGCCTATTCATGAATATTTCGTGCCATGTCGCTACCATTCGTCGCACTTCGTTCATACGCTTTAAATAAATGAATATTGATGACCTAGTTTCTCACCCGCGGCCTTAAATTGTCCCTTGTTGACCAATTTCGCCACTTTCAGGTAGGCTTGCACGGTTTCCATTGCCACGTGCAACTCGCTGCGATCAACATCAGTCACAAGAGAACAGGCTTGCGTTTTGAATCTGCAAATGATAATATGCATCTACCCAAAAATCCTTTGGGTCTCATCGTCAATGGTCTTTCTTTTCACACGACAACGTTTTTTTCAATTAAGTGTATATTTTGAAGGAAGCATTGTTAATTCATCAACAGAAGGTCGGACTTCACGTTGTTCCACGATCCCCTGAAGCTTCGACAGCACAATCCCATGTCCTCCTCGAGTTGGTCAATGAATGTTGTAGCCCTGTAGACCGTTTTTAACGTGATGATATGGTTCCCAGAATAACTCTTACGATACGATTTTATCTTTGCTTCTCCAGTAATGTTCACTAAAGCGTTATGATTTCCAAAGGGGCGACCATCTTGGATTTCTTGATTTTTCAAACCTTTTCGGGGAGGCTGCAAAAGTGACCGAACACGTAAGCAAAACCATTAAGTACTGTAACTCCTAATACAGAGGTATTTCTGTACAGTTTATGACTACGGAGTGAAAGCAGATCTTTCCAAGGGCTATTGGAATTCAAAAAGAAAATTTGGCGTAAATTGTACTTTTCAGGGATAATAAAGCAACCTTTTTTTTTCTTAAAAAGCTCAAAAAAACATCTGAGTACCCTGGACAAAACAATTCAGGATTGGGTTAAACGATTTTAACGTTTAAACCTAAATTCCATAAAAAAAAACTGGCAACATAACAGAAGCGATGTATTCTAGTCCGTGGGTTTGCCTCAATGCTGAACTTGAATGCAACAACATGTGATGAACACCTTTCTTCGTCTTTTTGGGAGAGCTGGCCATGGAAGGTCCTTGAACTAATTTCTACACGTACATCTGTTTGACAAGCAAAAAATTCGGCTCTAGCACGTGTCTGTCTTCGAGTCTCTCCAGTAATTTCGCCCTTGAGATGAGTATTGCTGTGGCTTTTTTTAGTCCCCCGCGATACGTTTTCAATTTTTAATTAATTAAAATAACTAAAGAAATTACAATCATCGCTTATTTTCAACCATTCAAAGGCGTGGTCATTGTAACTAGTTTGTCTCTCAGTTCAAAGCATGACGAGATGAATGAAATTAATTGAATATTTATAAAATAGTCAGTACAATTCATTAGATGGGACAATAAGGTCTCATGCGGGACAGTAGTCGTAGAAATGGGATTTTCGGTTCTATTTTAGAAAAGAGCATGCCGCGAAGAATAGCTCGGGAAATCTAGCCAAAAAATGAGTTTCATCTTCAATTTTGTTACAGTTGCAGAGACTACACAACCTCTCATCATGAGGTATTTGTCGTATCTACCTATTTCAATCCGAAGTTTGTGCCTGCTAATTCTCGGAATGCTTTTCAGGAAGGGTTCTTTCTTGTTAGATCTAGGTAGGCAGAAAGGCTATAATTCTTATTGAATGTTGCGAATGTTGAAAGGTTTGGTTCCAATAAGAGATATATTTCTTTTTCCTGAGATCTACATATTGTTTGATTTTACATTCATTCAATGAATTACAAATCTTTTGAAATCATGTCTCTGTTTGTAGCAACGTTACTGAATCTTTCAGTTATCTTTCAGTTATCTCTGGAAAATGCGCGGTTACCCCCAATTTTCTCTTTGTATTCCAACAGCTCTTGCTAAGTCAAATTATGTTTTTCCCGCATAGTTTTAAACTGCGCAAAAATATATTTGTATTGGTAGGTACCGTACGCGTCCTTGAACCATCTCGAGATGCTCAGTACATATGCCCAGTAACAAGACTGAGGAGGCACCGTACTTGCAACCTGTTTCAACAAATTTGAAACACATTTATTACATATTCATAAACCAACACAACAACAACGTTAACAAAATAGCTTTTACCTGTAACAATTCTCGCGGCGAAAGATACAAAATCTGTTAAGAAGGGAAGAGAACATTGATATCTGTCCAAACTACGATTTCAATCAATATCTTAAACAATTAACTGCAAAACGAAACTGGACTTTTTGTCTGTTGAATCCAAAGGATTCAACTCTGGACGTCGAGTTTCCCTCACTCAGGTAACGACGTATAGCGCACACAATCTGAAAGAGCGTCTTTGGAGGATATCTCTCAGTTGGACGGCTTTGCCACTTGTTGGACAAATTTCATCATCCAGTAGTTTAGGCTTAAAGCATCCATCTCTACTAAAGGCTCGTCCAAGGGCTGAACTTTGTGAAGATCGTAATCTCTGAACAAGCCACCTGCAAGGTTCCGACGTTGGCACTTTTAACGTCCGCACTCCTTGCCCTTCCAAAAACATTGAAGCCGCCCATTTTCTTCTTGGAAAGGGTCGACTTTGGTACGGCCCTTTCTATTTAAAGCTCTTCTTCGTGGTTTGTCTTTGCTGCTCTGAATCTACTAGCCATGGGAAACCAAAGTACTAAGCAAAGTGTTCGCTTCAATCAAACGACCACGAAGCGGGAGACATACAATCAATAATGATTACCGACAGTTGCGAACAACACAAAAACCTAACGAGTAGGTGTCAGATAGCCGTGACCAAGCCAAGAATTGGATAACCTAGCAAGTATGTGACGTGATCGAATTCCAATGTACAAATATAACAAACAAAATTGCTGTCTGAATAGGCACCGCTTATTACACAGACAATTTTGTAATTGTATTTGTTGGAGGAGTAATTTCAAACTCGAGCGTCGTGTTCCACTGGGTTTCCAAACACTCGAAAACTCTAAAAGCACTCGGCCTACGGTGTCGTGCTTTCTCGTGTTTGGAAACCCAACAATGCAACACAAAGCCCCAGTTTTTCAAATAGTACTTTGCGGTCCGAGCCAATAAGAATAGAGATGCTGATGAGTGAAATGTACATGACAAGAGCATTTTTACATTGTTTGTATCTACTAAGCTGCATCTTAGCTCCCGTGTGCAGATTGAAGAAGACGTCGTGCATTTACTGATTAGACTGAAAGGTTAGACTCTAGAAATTTTAGAGTTTTTGGCACATAAACGCTTTGGATAAGGCGCTCGTACTTGGACAACCGTTTGCAACCTTTTCTTATACTTCAAGGAAAAGCCAAAGCAGCTCATTTGCATTCTGCAAGCACGAAAATGGCACAGCTTTCGGTCGAAGCCTTGTCGTAGAACCAAGTACCTCGATGCCCTATCATGAGGCTAGTAATTTATAACGCTCAACTCTAGATGTCTTAAAAATTGACAGGGATAACCTTTTGCAACTTAATTCCTTGGGTGCTGAGCTATCCCATTAACCTAGAGTAACTTTGTAAGGATTGCTTTGGAATTATCGGTCGTTTCGCTGAACATGGTTTGTCATAGGGAATTTTTTGCTAGTTCGTTAGCGCTGGAATGTACTGTTCGTTTGCTGGCCGGTTAATGGCTTTGAATGATCACACGCGTTAGCCACAGAGGATTTCATCCACAGGCTCCAAAGACAGAACCATCTTGTACAACACAATGAACATCGTAAGTATAGCAGTTAATAGCTTTCATGCGAATGGTTACACCTGAGTATTTCATCTACTGACTTTACAGTGGAAATCTATTGGTTCAGTAGAACAAACAGCACCACATTAAGAAGATTCGGCTCAGTAGCTCTCCTGGTCACACAGTCATGGTCACAGATCAGTTTGTGCTATTTTGCACGATTCAAAATTGGACAGTGCGAATGAAAGAAATATCAGAGAACACAACAGCCTAGTCATGCATACTATGAAATATCTTATCACAGCAAAACGGGAGTTTACAAAGAAAACGTCGAAATCAAAGAACGTACAAATTAACCCTATTTAGCCTGGGGGTGGTGGGGGGGGGGGGTGCACATTGTGCCCGCGCTAGCTTTAACGAACTATAACTTTTAAGCGGCTAGACGAATAATCACCAAATCTCTTGACTTTTCCTAAAAATTAATTTATCAGAGAAAATTTTCCTGTGTCACTGACATGTCTAGGATGATTAACGTTTCCATAGCAACCGTCTATTCAGGAGTGTATTTTGACTATTTTCTGTCTTCTTTCAGTCTCTTTTTCAGTTTTTCCCCTTCTTTTGCAAAAAGAAGCTAATCCTTTACTTTATTGTGCTTGTTTTGATTAAGTATGTTTCTTAGAACAAATTGATATATTTTTCGATGTCGTCATCGTCAACCGTATGACTGCATGCTCGGGATTCAAGATGGCGGACTCAAAATTCAAAATGGCTGGTTTGTTACGTCATTGTCACGTCATGACACGTCATAATTGACACATCACAAACCGAATCTGTTAAGCTAATGACGTGCTAAAAACCTTCCAAGTTTCATCCCAAGAGCATTAACACTTTTCGAGAGCTGTAGGGGGTGTGCCCCCCTCAGGCTCAGGAACTCAAAAAAAGCCCAGGCAAAATAGGGTTAACCAACGAAGGACTTGCCTCCAACGCGGACATTATTTGGAAGTAAAAAATGCATAGAGGATATTACACGGCGGTGCGAAGATATGAATTTTTTTTCGAGTGGTAAAAACAATATTTCACGAAAGAGCGCAGCGAGTGAGTAAAATATTGTTTTTTACCACGAGAAAATAAAATTCATATCTTCAAACCACCGTGTAATTTTCTTTTTATTATACAGACAAGAGTATTTTTGCACAAACAACAGTGTAAGAGTGGAAAATGACGTCATCGATATCCTCACTAGGGAGTATATGGAAAATACGCCATTCGAGTCCCAGAGGTGGTTTCGTATGAACTTTATGAGTGGTCTATTTTCCACTAAAACACTCTCGTCTATATAATAAACCTAACGACTGAACCTTACGGCAATTAAAGAAATATAAGTATATATATATATATATACGTGTATACAACAAAAAATTGCCCGATATTTCGGTTTGCAAAACAAACCTTCTTGAGGGGTTACAGGAGTAAAATGAGTAAATACGTTACAGTACATTTAAACTACATGAATATGATAGTTTGGTAGTTGAATATGATGTGTTATTAATGTAGCTCATCACGTCTGTTTAACCCTTGCGGCTCCATGCAGTGTCTTAGCTTTGTCAATTAAGTGTGCCTCATGCGACTTTCTTACGAAGTCTCGGTTAGTGTATTAGTCCCAAGGGAATGAGGCGGATGTTGATGAAGGAGTGCCCGGGTAAGTTGAAATGTTCTGAAACAGGAGTAAGGTTAGCAAGCTGTTGATGGTTTTGGACGGAACGACGATGTTAGCCAAAGCGTTCGTGAAGATGTCGTTTAGTCTCACCAATGTACTGGCAAGGCAAGTTACGTGTAGCGCATTTTTTTTACATTCAATCAAATAAATTAGGTTTTATGATTTACAAGATAAAGTGTCTTTAAAACGTCGTTCCTCTTTAATACAGAGAAAGGTGTATTTGTATAAGCCTTCTTGTAAGAAAGGGCATGTGAGGTAGGTGTTATATGTGGAGTTCCCTAGCTTGTTTCTAAGGGAACTCTCATGGGAACAACATCGTCCTCAATCCTTCACTTAGATGATGTGGTATTTGTTTGAATTAATTCTGCTGGTGGTAAAACGTTAAAGGAAATCGTCTCTGGCCCAAAATTCTCTGCAGAAATTTTCGGTTGAATTTTTGTATAGCATCTAACAGAGCTAAGAAAGTGGTACTAGGCATTTTTCACACATGCAGCCCGCTGCAATTGGTATATGTCTCAATGACAGTCTAATTTTTCCATACCACGTTATTACCTACAGAATTAAACCTGAAATTTATCGTTCTTATTTTTCAGAGCGAACTTACTACTGACAAAGCTAATTTAAATCAACCCAATACGCCTTAGGGTGTTTTTATTTTTACCGTAACAATGCTGATTTGGACATGTTATGTATGCGCATGTTTAGCCAACGAGGGCAGCTCCCACACCATGCCTGAGTTGAATGTAACATAAAAGAGGTCTTTGTACTGCATGTGCTGAGTAAACTAAGAATCGTAAGCTTTATTCCTTACTTATTAGAAAGGTTAGCTCGAAGAAAGCAATGAGTTTATAGTAAGCTTACAAGTTCAGTTAACATTTTTTTCCTATCTAAATTTAAAAGAAACTCCTCCGTGTCGTTTCTTAAATTGCCCAAACTATTTTGATTTCCTATTTACCATTATTTTTCAGAAGGAATCTATAAAATAAAAATAAATTTTACTCAACCCTCGGACGTACAGAAGGGTGGGGTGGGTGGGGGGGGGGGGGTTGATGCTACCTTTTTATCATCTCCATCTGCCGTTTCCAGTTGCTGTACGCATATCCTTTAAGCACATTTTGACCCCAGTTTGGTGAGAACCAGTTGCGCATTCTATAAGTGAATTTCCTCATAAGTAGCAAGGTCAGACCATTTTTAACCCTTTCACTCCTAAAGTGGCCAAAGCAAAAAATTCACCAAAAATACCAAATTTCGTTTCGTAAAATGATAAGAAATAAATAGTCCTATGTAAAAGTTCTGCCAAAGAGGTTTCATTTGAATGGTAACACGATAGGATTTTGTCAACAGATTAAAAAGTTAGAGTAACAAATCATCTCACCATAACTTGGTCTAGGAGTGAAAGGGTTGAAGAAAGGTGCGTGATTTTCTTACCCTTTCTTGGTAAAAAAGCACAAAACTTTAACAAAAAGCAGCACAGTGGCAAATTGTGTCATATTCTAATTATCTAGCATCAAAATGCTTCCATTTACGCCGTTTTTTGATGATTTCTAAGTTAGAGTAAATCCAAGATGACGGCCAACCTGGCGGTCATCTTGGATGATGTCACAGGCCCCCAGCAGCGCTGCAACGCATAATATGTACCTCGTCTTGTAGAGCACATCACAGGCAATCTACTAGGAACAAGATGGAAAGGATCTTATCGCTTCACGAACTGTTCATTTTCTTGATTATATTCTGCTGCTACAAAAAAGGCCTCGGTGCGACATTATTCCAAAATTTATAAAGATTGAGATTGTAAGAACGATTTTTTTCGTGGTCAAGAATTAGGCTGTACTTAAATCTATGCAAATTTTTACTTGTTTCTTTGTTAAGTATTTTCTAAATTCAGCGGCACACCGGCCGGTTTCCATGTTTCAAAACTGGAAACTTAATCAAGCAAGAATAAAATGTTCGATACAATTAACATCGCCTTTTTTCCATTTTCCTTTCTCATTTCCTCAAGATGAAGTGGTACGTGGTTGCATTCACACTGTTGATAATATCTCTTTCAAGTGCTGGTGAAAGGGAAGACGATAATGGACCTCAGCGTGTTGAGGGTATCCCGTTATACCCTGGAAAGCGTCCTAAGCTGTCATATCTCTTGCAAGGGAAAGTAATAGCAAAACGAAACGGTCTTTGTCCCGATGGCCAATCAGAATGCCCAGCTGGTAACACCTGCTGTCGCCTGATGTCAGGGAGGTATGGCTGTTGTCCACTTCCACAAGCCGTCTGCTGTAGTGATTTACTGCATTGCTGTCCTAATGGATACTCCTGTAGCAGTGGCGGCTTTTGCACCAAGCGAAAAAAATGGTGAAGATGAGTTCCAAAAAGCATGATCAGCGAATACATGTGTAACTCTCTTCACTTGTGGATAAACTGTCTAGATCATCTTAAAGGATTAAGTCGTAGTTGAAATTGTAAAACATTGAAGAATTGTTCGAAAATTGCAATCGTTGCAATGTAGTTTCGTTTTTCGTGCTTAGACTAACAGAAAGTAGACTAGTGTCTGGCTTCATTTTTTGAGTAGAAGTTTTAATACACGCGAAATTAAAATTGCTGTTGGAACCAACTTTTTGCGTATTTAATTTCTAGCCGCACCAAGAACCGATGACCACACTCACCCTGAACTAAATTCAATGCGTGATTACTCGACATATGCATTCTCCTCCTAGAGCATTCGTTCCCTTTATGTGATTGTTCACATCGATTTCACAGTCCATTCCCGCCAAAACATTTCGACTCAGAATACGAGCGTGTGGGAACCTGCTGGTGAACGTGTGGTCGTGCTTACTCGACGACTCAAACCCTAGTATCTTGAACTTCTCTCTAACTCAAATCAAAAACATTTTCCCTTGTTTTTACTTTCATTTACAAAGATAACTGGATTTTTCTAAACGTTTTAACGCGTTTTACTTGACGGATTTATTGAACAAAGACAACACAAATTTACAATACTTAACTGCTCTTAACACTGAATTAACAATTATATATTAATTAATAATATGAAATTACAAATAACAAGTTAACACAAGTTCGAAACAGAAAACAAAGGAAAAGAAAAAAGTACGTACATCACATAAACATACTGGTCTCAGGCAAAAAAAAGTAAAATGTCCCGCTGGGTGTCCTTGCCTCGGCTCTCAGCATCTACGCGACCTTTGTTTACTTTTTGTAAAAAAAAAGCGGATGGAAGTCTAGTCTTTAGTGTGCCACAAGGAACTAAGGACGTTCGAACTTTCGAGACCGCCATAAAAGTGTTTTCTCCACCTGGCATTTCGCTATTGGCTGGCTCGTTGTTGACAAAGTGCCTCACTGAAGACTCTGTAGCTGTAGACTGCCTACACTTCAAGCGGTTCATGTATCAGTGAAGAAGGCGTTCTTTCCCGTTACAACCTAGCTTTTTCTATACCTTCGTATTGGATTTTCTTGGACTGGGAGCAAATGTTTCTGAAGTTATACAGAGGCTTGGTGACACCAATGGTCTTTCTGAACCACTTTTGGCAAATCATAGTTGGAAGAAAGTCTTCATCGTCCTGCCGTAAGTACCTCGATTCCTCGAATATCTTTCAGTTTTTCAACAAGATTCTCTTTCTCTGCTGTTTTTCCGTACACATGTATACGATCATAGATATTAGACGGAGGAGAATTGCAACAACGGCAAAAATTTTTTCGTAGTCGTGTTAAACGGTTTTTTGGGGGATTCGCTCATGGCTGCAGCTCTGTAAACTGTTTCGCCGCGCAAGAGTCTTGATTCCAGAGCTCTTTCTTTTTTGCGCCAACTTCCCGCTGTAAGCTCTTTCTTTTTCGCACCAATTGCACGTTATTTTCGCACGTAACAGATTGTTTAATTAGAAGTGTTTTCATTGTTCTAAGGGAAAACCAGTCAGAGCCAGATCCGTCCCAGGGTTTCCCAGAGCTCTTCTCTTCCTCCGTCATGCGCAAAAGAGAAAAGATCTGAGGTCGAGAATGGTGTTGACATAGGGCGTGCCGTGCTGCGAACGCTCATTCAAAAACATTTAAAATCCAGTCATTTGTATCTGTATTTGTATTTGTATTTGTATCAACAACTTTAGTAACTGTCGCTTAATAATTAAGTAGAGAATAGCGCTAAATATTATTAATAACCACGAATCCACAAAAAGACGTAATACGAGTATAGCAAAATTGGACAAAACTAATAATGAAAAGGGCTGCAGGACCCATCAATTTATCTCTCACAGCCACTGGAAGTATAATTACTCCATTTGATTTTCTGTTTGGTCTTCTCTATCTTTAAACAAATAGCCTCGAGCCTTGGAGTGAGATTTACTGTACGAATCAAAGCAATGGTGTAGCTATCCTGTGCGAAATGAAACTGCAAGAAAAACAAATAAACGGTTGGTCACGAAACTGCAGTTGGCTTTTTCGGTGGAAGCACTTAGTTGTATCTCTGTAATCTTTTCATAATTATTTTACCTTTCTTGTTGCGTCATAAAAAAGTGTCCAAGTGATTTGAGTGATTTGAAGAGAAAGAAAGAGAGATTCAAATCTGCAAACCCGAAGTTGCTTCTAACCTCAATGACTTTAAACACTTTCCTCGGCGCACAAGCGGCCCAAGATCGTGATTTGAAGAGACATATTACGTAATAGAGAACTTGAAGGCTTTGCCAATTCTGGAAGTAAAGGTAAAACTACTCTTAGACCTTGCGGGGTAGTAGCTTAGGGCTTTTTAGAGAGTTTTCCTTTTCTTTGTTTTCTTTCCCACTGCAGAACTGAACATTTTTATTTAGCAATAATTCGCAATAATTCGAATCCGTACTCCTGTCTCCGATATGTGTTTGAATGAATTCTGCCGGTGGTAAAACGTTAGCTGAAATAAATCGTTTCTGGGGCGAAATTCTCCGTAGAAACTCGGTGGAATACCTAACAGAGCTAAGATTAACCTTATTTGGACCGGGCGTATTTTGGGTCTTCTCGGACCAAAGAGTCTGATTCGGCCTCCCTTTTTTTAACTCCGAAAATATTAAATTTCTGACAACGAAACTTAGAGGGCAGATAATACGTCCAAATGCCTTTCCTTTGAGGTTCGCAGAGTGAGCTGGTGGAGTCCGATTGACTTAAGAATTACGTCGGGTTCTCAAACAGTGGCCATCTTGGATTTCTTGATTTCTTTCAAAACCTTTGAGGAGCGCCAAAATTGACCAAAATAAAAAGTAATCAAAACCAAGAGACAAATAGGCAAATCATATTAAAATGTAAAATTTACCTCAAGAAAGTTATAATTTTTATTAAAAAGGTGGAAATTCAAAATTCTGATAAAACGCCCAACCAATAAGTGGTTGCCATAGTAACGTCAAACTTGATGGACACGCACTTCATACGCCAAATTGTTCCCAGATAAATTTTAGGAAAAGTAACCATTTTGGTGGCTTTAGCTTGCTTATCGGAAAAGTTATAAACGTCCAAAGGCACTGTGGGTAGAATCGCCCCCTCCCCCCCTCGGGCTGAATAGGGTTAATAATTTTTGAAAATCGTAAACAGCTATATAAAGCTCGATACAAGGCATTTTTTAAACACGCAGGTCGCATTTACTTACAAACCTAAACCTGAAGTTTATCGTTCTTATTTTTCAGAGCAAACTTACTACTGATAAAGTAAATCTAAATCAATTTAATATGCCTTAGGATGTTTTATTTTCACCGTAACAATAACAATGTTAATGTATTTAGAGCTATGTACACGGTCCCTGCAGCTTGATATTTAATGTATGCGCGTGTTTACCTAACGAGGGCAACTCCAACACCGTGCCTGGTTTGGATGTAACTCAAAACAGGGCTTTCATACTCTGAAGCTGAAGTCTCTGTACTGAATGTGTTGAGGAAACAAAGAATCGTAAGCTCTATTCCTTTCTGATTAGAAAGGTTAGCTCGAAAAAAGTAACGATTTTATAGAAAGCTTACAGGTAGAATTTACATGTTTTTCAGATAGAAATAAAAAAAAGACTCCTCCGTGTCGTTTCGTAAAATTGCCAAAAGTATTTTGATCTCCTATTTACCATTATTTATCAGAAGGAAGTAAAACTAATTTTAGTTAACCCTCAGGCGTACAAAACCGGGGGGGGGGGAGGATGCTAACCCTCACAAAAGATTTTTCTTGAATCTTGCCGGGACAATTTATCATTTCCACCTGCCGTTTTTAATAGCTCTAATCATATCCCCTAGACACATTTTGACACAAGTTTTGGTGAGAACCGGTTGCTATGGTTACCCCATAAGTAGCAGTTGGTTGAACCGTTTTTGAAGAAAAGTAGCAAAGTGTTAAATTGTGTCATACTCTAATTATGTAGGATAAAAAATGTTCCCATTTATGCCGTTTTTTTAATGATTTCTAAGTTTGAGTAAAATCCAAGATGGCGGTCATCTTAGCTTGGATGATGTCAAAGGACACCAGCTACGCTGCTACGCATAATATATACCTGATCTTGCAGAGCAGCACATCACAGGTTTTCTACCAGAAATAAGATGTAAAGGATCTTGTCGCTTCACGAACTGTTTATTCTCTTGAATATACTCCGCTGCTTCAATTTACCAGTACAAGTACAAAAGGAAAAATCCGAGGTAGCTACTGCGATTGCGTCGCGAATCCGAATACTTTAAATTTGATCAGTTAAAATAAATACGGTACAGTACCTTAAATCCGACCTCTTATAAATGCGGGATCCTTCATTTTGTGAATGAATTTTTTCAATGAATCCGGGCGCGAGTGGTGTCTACGGTCTTTTACGGCCTACAGGTCTTCTAGTCTTAAATTCTGTTAGCAGATTTTTGTCGAGATAGAAACTTTAAGCGTGGGAAAAACTTTTACCCTTTCTTTGTCAGCCCATGTTCAAATCCTTAGTGGACGAAATATGAGCGGAAATATTTTGCCTTTCCTGTTCAAATCGGAACAACTGTTTTCATATTTTAATTTACGATCGTTCTGTATATGAAGCCTATCTCCGGATTCATGGCTATATAGTTTAGTGTATGGTAGTCGAAATGCCCTGTAATGTAAACCCCAGCAATCCGAAAACTCAAGATGAAGAAAAACTAACACGACTCCAGATAGTTTTTCCTTTAGTGTAAACTTCGAAAACTAACTAAAATTGCAGCCAGGAATCATAAAGAAAAATGTAAAAAGTGGTTTGCCACTGGCTGAAAAGCGTCAAAAGTCAAACCTGTAACAATAATATCTATACAGTGCTAAATTATGCAGATATCCAAGAAGGGGAGTACAAGACGCTGCAAGTTAGCAGAGATCAGAAAAACAATGTTAAAAAGCTAAAAGGTTGACAGAGCAACTAGTGAATTATCATGAAAGACTGTTCCTTCAGCGTGGTACACCCTCAGGGACTCTAACACATGAAATGATCATTGACATTCCTAGTATTACACCTCTCTCTGCTAACTTGCAACGTCTCGCATTCCTCTTGTTACATGCAGTTTTTTCTTATCATCACTGATGAAGGTCGGAGATTCTCGATTAAAAAGTCTGTAATTTAAAAAGTTTGATTTGCCATTAGAGTGCTGTTAATGCTAGTGATAGGAGTAAACTCAGTACTTTACTGATACCTTATTTGGGAATTGCCCCTATCTAGACCAGTAAACCTTGCTATGAGTTTAACAAAGAAAAGAGAAATTTAGCACTTTCTTCTCAACACACCAAAGCCTGGTTCACACCTACGACGCAAACGTAAACAATGTTGTCACTTAACACAAGGAATACCATCGGTGCATGCACATTTGCGCCTGCCGGCATTTGGGCCGTTTTTGTTTCAAGAATGGAAACAAATTACGCTTCACTTTCTTCCGTTTGCTGGCTCTGCATTTGTATTGAAGTTTGCGTCGCACGCGGTAGTGACGCCACAGGATGCCCAAGCATAATATTTGAATATTATTAACAATGGCGTTTCAAAATATAAGACTTTGTATGGGATTTCGAAGCGAACATTGTGAGCAATACATAACAGCGAACTAACTGAATAAAGTTCATGAAACATTACATGGTGTTGTTTGCTAACCTTACAACGCATTTTGAGCAAATTCAGGTCCATTTACTTTACAGTGTATTAGTACATGTATAATACAATCGTGTGACAAGGAAGGTGTCATTTGGCCCGATTTAGCCACTTTCACCGCTCGACGCGTTTCGGAATTTGCTCGAATTTACGCTCAAAAATATTTCGGGCTCCCATTCTGACTTAGCAACTTGATAAAAGGATGACATCCAAATGATTTCCTCATAACCAGTTGCACATTCCTCGTGTTCCCAAAGAATTAGCCACTGCACAAAATCATAATAGCATCTCAAAACAGGCCGCCATGGATCCGCGAGGATCACGATAGTCCCGTTTGACCACGGTCGACACTGAACACCAGTAAAATTAAGCCCCAATGGGGAGGGCTACGCTCGTTTTGGTCGTGTTGCAATTGTAGTAACTACGACCCAGTGCGGACACAAATTGTCGCTCCAAGGCAGTCTGGTTCGCGTGAGAATGGTTGAATCGCTGCGTGTTACAAGCGGATAGCAAAAATAAATCATTCTCATTTCTCAACTTATATCGATTTTCAGGGTGTATATTTTCTTGTTTTTGGAATAAGTAGGTTACCTGACCGGCTTCATGCAAATATAAAGATAGATATAGTATATACAATAACAACTTTAAAATAAAACACTTTCACGTGCGTGAGGATATGAATTGAAATTAATTTGCCGACTTCGGTTCGTAAAAATATATGTGATATATAAAAACTATCGACGATTTAAAAAAAAAATGAACACGTTTAATTCACGCAGAATACGTATTTAAAATTTACGCAGTAGACTGGCCTGTATTACAAACGTTTTATATATGAACGCAAATATGTTCAATTTACCACGCACGAATAGTAACATAAGAGGAAGGAGAAACACGGTTCACTTTCTTTTTTCTTGACTCGTTTTCATTTTCTAACGGCCAAGACCGTTTTAATTTCTTTCGATAACTTAATTTCCTCCATAAGATCACGGAGTCCCACGCAGCGATTCCACCTTTCTCGCGCGAACCAGACTGCGTTGGTGCGACAATTTTTGTCCGCACCGGGTCATAGTTACGATAATTGCAGCACGACCAAAACGAGCGTGGCCCTCCCCATTGAGGCTTAGTTTTACTGGTGTCCAGTGTCGACCATGGTCAGACGGCACTATCGTGATTCTCACGGATCCATGGCGGTCTATTTTGAGATGCTATTATGATTTTGTGCAGTGGATAATTCTTTGGGAACACGAGGAATGTGCAACCAGTTATAAGGAAATCATTTAGATGTCAGCCTTTTATCAAGTCGCTAAGTCAAAATGGGTGCCCGAACTATATTCGTGCGTAAATTCGAGCAAATTCCGAAACGCGTCGAGCGGTGAAAGTGGTTAAATCGGGCCAAATGACTCCTTCCTTGTCATTGTATTATATATACATGTACTAATACACTATAAATTTTAAAAATGGACCTAAAATTGCTCAAAATGCGTTGTAAGGATAGCAAACAACACCATGTAATGTTTCATGAACTTTATTCAGTTAGTTCGCTGTTATGTATTGCTCACAATGTTCGCTTCGAAATCCCATACAAAGTCTTATATTTTGAAACGCCATTGTTAATAATATTCAAATATTATGCTTGGGTATCCTGTGGTGACGCTAGTCTGGCCATGACACATTTTCTTCCACAGGTGTAGCTTCCAAGTGAAGCTTGTTCCATTGGGTTTGTTACCTACGTGTGTTGATTTGAGATCAAGGTTGACGCAAAGGTTATTTACGATACGTATCCCTTTTTCGTGTTGATATTTTACATCGTATGCTATCAGTTTTTCCAAGAGCGCAATTGAAATGACCTCCGACACCTCCTAATATGATATTTCAATTTTATTCAGTAACGAGGATGATATCAGATCAGAAAACCCGAAGTTGCTGTGTTATCACTGATTACTGTAAAAGTTAAGAGTGCTACGTTAAACATACATTTAGATACCAAAACAGGCACTGAAAATACGATTTAGCTTGGAATTTTGACTGTACAGGGCACATTCAACGAGCGTGCAATTTGGCATTGATTTGCACCTCTTGATGTTGGCTTCGCGGTCCTAACCGATAAGAATAGAGACTGGACGAAGTGAAACGTACATTTTAAGAATGTTTTGGGTTGTTTGTGTCTCATATATATGCTCCATCTGATTTCTCGTTTGCGAATTGAAGGAGAAGTAGTGCAGCACTCATTAGTCTCTAAAAATTCTTGATTTTCTGGTCGGTGAATGGTTTTAAAGCGCTCAAGTGCAAAGTTATGTCGGTTTTTATTTCACTTGAAGCTGTAGTCTTTTTGATTCGGGATTCCGATTGGGGGGGGGGGGAAGGGAGGGAAATGGAGGGGTAATCAAAAAAGTATTACACCGGACAATTCTGCCTCGAGGTTCAAGCCTTCAAGCCAAGGTTCAAGCCAAAAAGTCTCTGCACTGCCAGGAGCTACTGAACAAGTTTAATTCTAGTGATCTGTGTAATATCAGATGCCAAGACATGAAGGAAACAGTTTTTAAGACAATCCAGTTCGAAACGATGCCAATGTACATCGTGGTCTCTTTCAAATGAGAAATACTGAACGCAACTTACGAGGATCAAGGAAACTTGTTATCCCATACGTTAACACAACCACTTGTGGTCTTCATTCCTTCAGATGCACTACTGCAAACATGTGGAACAAACTAACAGAGGACCTGAGGTCCCTAACGTCCTTGAATGAGTTCAAAACTAAAATATGCCAAATTTCTTTCGAACATCAATGCAATTGTTACCTATGTAAATAGTAGTTTAATGTACTGTATATAATATATGATTTTATTTTTATTTTTATTATTAATACTATTTTTATTTATTTATTTATTTATTTTTTTTTTTCGTCTTTTCTTTCTCGGAGAAATTAGCTATATAGCTACCCTTTCACTCCGAGGTGAACTAAAGGTGATGTGATGTGAAGCCTTTGTCCTATTTGTCATTAAAATGTTACCCCTCATTCTATTACTGCAATCCTTCCTTCAGAGATTGGCCAAAAACATTACGTTAACATTTTACAGTCACGACCCCCTCCCCCTTTCGGGTGGAGCCTCTGCGTTTACCTAAGTATCCCTTCCTGCCCCCCTCTAGGCTTAGGCTGGTGCTCAAATCCTGTTTTCTCTCAAAATTGCCTGGAAGAATGCATTGCCACTATTCTTTGGATGCGGTGCTGTACCATACTTACTGTCAGTAGCTTGCTTTCTAAGGATTACAATTACTGATTGCATTTTGTGATCACCAGTCGTTTCGTTTCGCTGCTGACCATGGTTCTCGGGGTGAAATTTTTAGAAAGCACTGGGATGTACTGTTCGGTATTGGTTTGCAGTCAATTACTTAATAAACAATCTCTCGCGTTAGGCCCTCAAGGATTTTTCCCTCATGCTCCAAAGTTATAACCACTTTTATGGCACAATGAAAAGCGCAACAAGAAAGTGTAGTTGTTAATAGCGTTTATGAGAATGGCCAAACCTAAGGCTTTCGTTTGCTTTCAGTAGCTCTTGTTTGAATGGTCATACAGTTATCCACAGATCAGTTTGCGCTAGTATATTCAAGATTGGACTTTGTAAGTGAAAGAGTTAAATATCAGAGAAATAACACTAAATAAAACTAGTTGTGCGTACCGTAAAAGATCTATCACAGCGTATTGTTTCCAGTCAAGGAATGTCGAAAGAATGAAACGGAACCAGGTATCCAGTGAAGGACGGACGGAAAAATAAATGTATGGATGTATGTATGTATGTATGGATGGATGGATGGATGGATGGATGGATGGATGGAGAAATGAGTTAAGTTGGTCCGAGGGCAAGAGCAATCGCAAGTGAGTCACTTCAGTTCTAACAAATGGGGCCACTGATAGCATTTCAGTTAACGTTTTGTGGTTGCCAGAAAGGGCTTTTACAATATCTATTCCTTTTTTTTGTGGTGATATTTCACATCCTATGTTATCAATGTTTCCAAGAGTGCAATTAAAACGACTTCCTTATACAATATTTCAGTTTTATTCAATACCAAGGCTGATATCAGATAAGAAACCCCGAACTTACTATGTTATTATTGATGCATTGCTGTAAGCGTAAACATCGCTAGGATGAATTTAGATACGATGAAGTTACTGAGAAAATAAAATTTAGGTTTCAGAATCGTATGTACCGTGCGTGCAATTAGGCTTCTATTTGCACCTCTTGATGTTGGCTTGGCAATCCTAACCAATAAGAATAGAGATTCTGATGAGTCAAATGTGCATATTAAGAGCATTGTCGGTTGTTCTGTATCCAGTAAGCTGCATCTTAGCTCCCGAGTGCAGTTGAAGAAGACGCTGTGCATTTACTGATTAGACTGAAAGGTTAGACTCTTATAGACGCTTAGACGCTTATACTAGCTAGAACAACCGTTTGAACCCTTTTCTGATATACTTCAGGAAAAGCCAAAGCAGTTAATTTGCATTCTGCAAGCACGACAAGGGCATACCTTTTGGGCGAGGCCTCCTCGTAGAACCAAGCTCTTCACCCCAACCCTCAGGGCTTGAACTATAGTTTAGTTCTCCATCATCAAGCTACTATCTCTCAACTCCAGGTTTTTTTTTAAGTCGTCAGAATGGACGTATTGCCATTATTCCTGTCATTCCTTAGGTACTGTGTTACAACCACACTTAGAGTAATTTTGTAAGGATTACTTTTGCTGGTTGCCTTTTAATTATGAGTCGTTTCGCTGAACGTGGTTTGTTGTAAATACGTAGTAAATTTTCTTGCTTGTTCGTACAGTCAGCAAGTGCTGGGATGTACTGTGCGTTAGCTGGCCGGTAAATGGCTTTAAACTACTTAAGGATTTCATCCACAGGTTGCAAAGATAGAACCATTTTGTACAGCACAATGAACTGCGCAACGAAAAAGTGTAGTAGTTAATAGCTTTCAGGCAAATGGTCACACGTGAGCATTTCATCCACTGACTCTAAAGTGGGAATCAGTGTTCAAACAGCACCACATTAAGAAGGTTCGGCTCAGTAGCTCCACTGGTCACACATTCAGGGCCACAGATCAGTTTGTGCTTTTTTGCACGATTCAAGATTGGACGGTGCGAATGAAAGAGTAAAATATCAGAGAACAAATTAAAACAACCCAGTCTCGGTACCATGGAGGATCTTATCGACACAGCACAATGATTCTTACGAAATGTCGAAAGGATATAAACGCAAAGACAAACCAACAAAGGACGAACAAGCAGACAAATGGATAGATAGATTGAATAATAAGTGCGAGAGCAAAAGTATTTCCAAGCACGTCATTTAGTTGTAACAAATGAGGCCACAGTACAAAGAATAGACGCATTTTAAGTGTTTTTTGGAGTGCCCTCGAAATTAATTCTGCTGGTAAAAAACCGTTAATTTAAAGAAAAGTTTACTGACGCAAAATGGGTGGATGGATGGATGGATGGATGGGTGGATGGGTGGATGGATGGATGGAGGAATGAGTTAAGCTGGCACGAGGGCAAGAGCAATCGCAAGTGAGTCACTTCTAACAAATGAGGCCATTGATAGCATTTCAGGTGTTAACGTTTTGTGGTTGCCATAAAGAGCTTTTACAATATCTATCCCTTTTTATGCTGATATTTTACATCCTATGTTATCAATGTCTCCAATAGTGGAAATGAAAGCACCTCCTTAGCCAAAATTTCAATTTTATTCAATACCGAGGCTGATATCAGATCAGAAACCCCGAAATTTCTACGTTATTATTGATGCATTGCCGTAAACGTAAACATTGCTAACATGAGTTTAGATACGATAAAGTCACTGAGAAAATAAAATTTAGCTTGGAGTTGTGACTGTTCAGAGCCGTATGTACCTTGCGTGCAATTAGACCTCTATTTGCACCTCTTGATGTTGGCTTCGCAGTCCTAACCAATAAGAATAGAGATGCGGATGAGTGAAATGAGCATAAGAAGAGCATTTTTGGTTGTTTTGTATCCATCACGCTGCATCTTAGCTCCCAAGTGCAGTTGAAGAAGACGTCGTGCATTTACTGAGTAGACGGAAAGGTTAACGGAAAGGTTAGAATCTAGAAATTCTTGTTTTTTGGCGTATAAAAATGTTTATTGAAAGCGCTTATACTAGAACAACCGTTTGCACCCTTTTCATATATACTTCAAGGCAAGGCCAAAGCTGTTCATTTGCATTCTGCAAGCACGACAAGGGCACACCTTTTGGGCGAAGCCTCCTAGTAGAACCAAGTTCGTCACCCCAACCCTCAGGGCTTGAACTATAGTTTAGTTCTCCATCATCAAGCTACTATCTCTCAACTCCATTTTTTTTTAAATCGTCAGAATGGACGTATTGCCATTATTCCTGTCATTCCTTAGGTACTGTGTTATACCACACTTAGAGTAATTTTGTAAGGATTACTTTTGCTGGTTGCCTTTTAATTATGAGTCGTTTCGCTGAACGTGGTATGTTGTAAATACGTAGTAGATTTTCTTGCTTGTTCGTACAGTCAGCAAGTGCTGGGATGTACTGTGCGTTAGCTGGCCGGTAAATGGCTTTAAACTACTTAAGGATTTCATCCACAGGTTGCAAAGATAGAACCATTTTGTACAGCACAATGAACTGCGCAACGAAAAAGTGTAGTAGTTGATAGCTTTCAGGCAAATGGTCACACGTGAGCATTTCATCCACTGACTCTAAAGTGGGAATCAGTGTTCAAACAGCACCACATTAAGAAGGTTTGGCTCAGTAGCTCTACTGGTCACACATTCATGGCCACAGCTCAGTTTGTGCTATTTTGCACGATTCAAGATTGGACGGTGCGAATGAAAGAGTAAAATATCAGAGAACAAATTAAAACAACCCAGTCTCGGTACCATGGAAGATCTTAGCGACACAGCACAAGGATTCTTACGAAATGTCGAAAGGATATAAACGCAAAGACAAACCAACAAAGGACGAACAAGCAAACAAATGGATAGATAGATTGAATAATAAGTGCGAGAGCAAAAGTATTTCCAAGCACGTCATTTAGTTGTAACAAATGAGGCCACAGTACAAAGAATAGACGCATTTTAAGTGTTTTTTGGAGTGCCCTCGAAATTAATTCTGCTGGTAAAAAACCGTTAATTTAAAGAAAAGTTTACTGACGCAAAATGGGTGGATGGATGGATGGATGGATGGGTGGATGGGTGGATGGATGGATGGAGGAATGAGTTAAGTTGGCACGAGGGCAAGAGCAATCGCAAGTGAGTCACTTCTAACAAATGAGGCCATTGATAGCATTTCAGGTGTTAACGTTTTGTGGTTGCCATAAAGAGCTTTTACAATATCTATCCCTTTTTTGTGCTGATATTTTACATCCTATGTACAAACAATCGACGCATTCAAGTGTTTTTGGAATGCCCTCGAACTGTTAGGCGCCTAACTCCAGTTTACATCAAAACCCCATGGCACGAAACAACTTTAGTTACATAGGAAACAGATCTACACCAGAACTGACAGAGCATATTTTAACGAGTAGAGAGAGACACTAGTTTGCCATCTTTTTGGCGCTTTTAACCTAGCCGCCGAACATCATCGTTCTCATTTTCCTATCTACTTCACTTCCGCATTAGCTGATGTGTTCTGTGTTTTAATTAATTCTGCTGGTGGAAAACTGTTAATTTCAAGAAATCGTTTCTAGCGCGAAATTCTCTGCAGAAATTTACAGACCTAAACGTTAAAATAATCACCCTTATTTTACAGAGCGAACTACTTGCTGTTGATGAAGTGAAATCAATCCAGTGTGCCTTAGAGTGCTTTATATTGTACCAATGTTGATTTGGATCATTTTGATTACATGCGTGTATGTATAGCTATGTACTCTGCCCCAACAGCTTGACATGTTATGCATATGTCTTTTTCGCCAAAGAAGATAGCTTCTAGATTATGTTTGAGTTGTGAAAGATCATGACATAGGGCGCGCTTCACCTTTTAGTTGAACGTTCTTCGTATGTCGTAGTTAGTGAGTCCCTGCAGTTCCACATTATAGGGAATTAGTGGCACCAAAAACAAAAGGGGCTATTAAAGTTTGATTATACTCGCTTGCAAATAAAACGTAGTTCCGTTGGTTGTACTACAGGGGATTGGGATTGGATCCCTCCCCCCCTCCCCATCCCCTTGTGCTGGGAAAGAAGTCCAGCTTAAAGAGCAGCTCAAAACTGAGAAAGGGTCAAAAGAGGGGAATTTTACTAACTGGAGATTGCACGCCAAGATCACACTGTTGAAGGTGTAAAGGCGTAAGAGAAAAAATACCGGTACCTTTGTCCTACAAATTTAGGCGATGTTAGACAAATAAAAAAACAAAACATTAGACTACTTTCGAGTGTACATTGACCCAAGACTATTGCCCAACACCTAAAGTCACTAAAGCACTGAGATAACAAATTAAAGCGAGTGATTTGAAATCTGAAATCCCATAGCCCAGTAACAACAGTAGAAATACGTAATCTTCAAATCGAAGTCTCTGAACTGCATGTGCTGAGTACACATAGAATCGTGATCGAGCCTTACTTCTAAGTAATTAGAAAGGCTAAGGCGAAGAAAGTATTGATTTTATAGAAAGCTTACGAATTTAGAGAACATTTTTCTTTTCAGTTAGAAATTGAAATTGCTCCTCCTTGTTGTTTCGGTCACCCACAAAAAGTTCTACTCAGTCGGGGCAGTGATATAATCACGCAAAGAAATGAAGGGCATTGTTATCAAGGGTGCCTAGGAGGAGAGGGGAGGGGGGCGGGTGGTGGTGTTCTTTAAGTGTACCCACATCCCTAAAACACATTTTTTGCTGTCAGTAGTTGCAAGATATGATGCCATAAATACCCATGTTTTCCACCTTGTTTGGTGAACAAGGGTATAGAATGTCGAAAAAAGCAGTCTGGCATGGAAAATTTCAATTTCTGCCGTTTCGCGACTTTTTATTTCCCCTTTCATTTCTTGGCCGCTATTATTATTAGTAAAACATGTTCTTCCAACACGATGTTGGACGAAAAATTGTTTGATCGTTTAGCCAGTTCTTCAGACATTGAGCACGGAGATATTTACCACGGCACGTGCATTTTGACACGACAACGACTGAGCTATCATTCCACTTGAGCAGTAATTACCATTTTTGCCTCACTGTAGCCTGCGTCGCAGACGTAATATAACACGGTAAAATTTTGTGTGCGACGCAGGCTACACTGACTGTAAGAGTTTCAATAGTCATTTCTGCAAAATTCAGGGACCGTTGAAGTATTCCCACTGGAATTCTGTATACGGGCAAAGAATTCTCGAAATCAAGCGATAACAATAGCTACTGCATGCAACAGTATTCATCAAATCAATCATGAACTGTTCAATTTAGTTTTTATACACTGCTGCCTTACTAGAAGTGGGGCCTTGGTGTGGTATCATACCACGTTCTATAGATTGAGATTATAAGGACGATTTTTTATGGGAATGAATAAGACGTTTTCTATTGCTTTTTCACGTATTCTTTCTGACATCCAGGCGCGCGCCGGCCGACTAATTTCCAGGTTTCAAAACTGAAAACTTAAGAGTAATAAATCAAATCTCACATTGTTTATTTTGTTTAATGAACATCGCTTTTTTTCCAGTTTCTTTCCTCCTTCACTCAAGATGAAGTGTTATGTGGTGATCCTGATTACTCTGCTGGTGATGTCTCTTCCACGATGCCCTGGCAGTGGGCCTGGGAACGGGGGGGGTGGGGGTTGGAGCCGCCTATTGAAGGGATCCTGTTGAACCCTGCAAAGCATCCTAAGCTGTCATATCTCTTGGAAGAGAAAGTGATAGCAAAACGAACGGTTGTTTGCCCTGGTGGCATCTATGCGTGCCCAGGTGTTAACACATGCTGTCGACTTTCTTCAGGACAGTGGGGATGTTGTCCAGCTCCAAACGCGGTTTGCTGTAGTGATGGAATGCATTGCTGCCCAAATGGATACATCTGTTCCAGTGGCGGCCGTTGCGACAAATAAAGTAAAATAAAAACTGCAAACATGATCAGCAAATATAACTGTTAAATTTTCTTTACTCGTGGAGAAACTTTCTAGATTCATCTTCAGGGATCTAGTTTTCGTTAAAATTGTAAAAAAAAAAAAAAATCAAGTATTATTAAAATTGCAATATAGTCAGGCGATGCCAGAAGAATAAAAACTACTCTGCCGCGATCGATCGCGATCAAACTGAACATTTTTATAAAGTTCTTTCAGTTTTTCGTGCTTAGACTAAAAGAAAGTAGATTTGCGAACCAGTGTCATTTTTTTTTTGAGTGGAAGCTGTAGTACGCACGTAATTAAAATTGCTGTTCGAACCAACTTATGTGTATTTTAGCTGCACTCATCCTGAATTAATTTCAGACACCTACAAGACAGAAGGTACAGTCATCAGCATCATCATCATCATCATTATCATCATCATCATCATCATCATCATCATCATCATCATCATTATCATCATCGTCGTCGTCGTCGTCGTCGTCGTCATCTATTAGAGCGCACTGGCGCAGTTTTCATGAAGTCGTTCCAGACTTCACCCTATTCAGACCGAGCGATTGTGCCCGCACTGACTTTGGACTTTAATCACTTTTTTGTAAGCAAGCTCAGCCCACCAAACTTGGTAACTTTTCCTAAAATTTATATGGCAACAATTTGGCATAGTAAGTGCTCGTCCATCCAGTTTCACGTTACCACGGCAACCAAAGTTTGACAGGCTGTTTTTTTCAGAATCTTAAATTTTCACCTATTCATTGAAAAATATAACTTTTCTGAAGTAAGTTTTTCATTTTAATATCATTTGATTTCGGTTACTTTTTGCTCAATTTTGGCAATTTTCAAAGGTTTTGGAAAAATCAAGAAATCCAAGATGGTCGCCGTTGTAGAACCTGACGTAATTTTTACGTCATATGACGTCATCGGCTCATGTTCTGCACCTCAAAGGAAATATTTTTGGCTTCAAGTTGCGTTGTCTTAGCTTCAATATTCTCGGAGTTAAGAGGTGGAGGCCGAATCAGCCCCCAGTCCCCCCCCCCCCCACCCCCACCACCTGACCCAGGAGACCGAAAAAAGCCCTGTCTGAATAGAGTGTGTTCACGGCGGCCATGTTGGAGGAGCAAAACAATAAAAGCTATTTGCATACAAAATGAAACTTTTTCCCAATGGAAATAAATTTTATTGTTTTCCTCCTCCAGCACGGCCGCTGCGAACACACTCTATAGGGTGAACGTTTTCTAGTGATCCCCCGAAGCTGCAACAGCAGAAATCCTGTGTCCCGCTGGAGTTTTTCAGTAAAGTGTTTGTAGTAATCTGCCCTTCGTTTCATGACATGGTTTCACGATTCGACCCAGGTGACCCAGAATTGATGCAATGACATCGATTTCAAGCATGAAAATTGATACTACCCACAAAATGATCAAGGAAAACTATATGAGATATATGATTTAATGTTCTTAGGCAATTCTCTTTCTGTCAAATACAGATGCCAAGGGTTACCCGGACTTCGTTTCTTGGGATTTCTCAGTATAACACAAAAAGCAGGGTTATTTACTGGTGTCCTGTGTGCGGTGACGCAATAAGAAAGCTGGGAATTCAAAAACCGGGATTAAGAATTTAACCTGTGGCTTATCAAAGACGGGCCCAAAAATAAACCTCTAAAGTATACTCATGCAATTTGCTTTCCTGTTTTTAGTCAAAGATGCATATATTTATTTATCATTTATTTATTCTATATCTTTAATTTTATTTTATTTATTATCTTTATCTGACGATCAGAATTTTTTCAAATTGTGTTTTTCCCCTTTCCGAGATGTTCCGGGGTGTTCCGGAATGTTCCATGTTCCTGGTTTTGTTGACGCCAGAGGAAAATGCTATATTCTGTCCCGAACAATTAATTCGTTCCTTTGACCACTCCAATGTCAAGTCCATCGAGTCTTCTAGAGCAAATTAAGCACCTCTTCTATGGAAAAGAGATTTTAGTAACATCACAGCCTACAAAAATCGAAAGAACGAAAGCAAACGAAAATGCTCAGCGTAACGGAAAATTGAACACGGAAGATGGGTGATTAGTGCATATTAAGCGAGCCGAGGGTTAACTTAAAATTTATAATTATGTGGCTGACCAGCATGCGAAGTCTGGTCTAACTTTGAAAAGGATTATTTAAAAAATGACATCAGGGAAGGGGATTCTCAACAGACACCTTAGCGATAAAGAAAAAATCCAAATGAAGAAGCGATACAGTGGTCTTGTGTAATAGTTCAGTAGCCTGAAGTACTTGGCTACTACGAAAATGGTCATACTTAAAGGTTTCATGAATTAATGCATAAGTAAGTAAGAGCACATCTTGGCACAACATAATCAACAGTACTGGTACTTCTACGATATGCACAAAAGTTACTGTACAACAACCTTGTACGGTAAATTAAACGGCAGCACAGGAAAGTATTTCTCAACAGTTTTTTTAAATGAACGATCAAATTATCCAGAGCCTCGAAATATAGAACAACCTTGTAAAAGAACCACAGGAAAGTATTGCTCGGATTCCTCGATGCATTTAATCTTACAAATGGTCACACTTAACGACAATGGACCATGGGCTTTTGAAGTGAAAGAACTAAATAACAAAGATCTCGATAGCCCTGTCACGCAAATTGGGCGAAACACTTGTCTGTTTAAGATAGCTACTCTGGAAACGACCAAGTTCGACACAATAGCACTCGTCTCAAATGTAATTCTAAGCAGGTCCCATTAACAAAACTAACTAGACTATATCGCAGAAACAAATGAAACGTTTCAAGCGTCAAGTCGAGTGCCGTCCAATTTTCAGGCAGCTAACCGGCGCCATTTAGCATCAAAACTGCATGGCGAGACCATAATTGCGTAAGAAAGAGATCTTAATTGTAGGAGTTTCCCACCCCCTTGTTGGTGCAACCCATGCGGTTGGCCAAAGTGCAGGACAAAAATGGTAGACAAGGTAAATTTCTTGAGTCTTATATCTGCCTGACAATAGATAAGGTTCAGTATTGTGTGCTCTTTCGTCGTAGCCATGGTTTCGTTCCCATGCAGAAAGCAAAGCTACTCTCACTAAACATTTGTCGACGCTCATTTTATGCCAAAGCCGAAATCTGAAAACCCGAGGGTTACATTTTATCATAAACTATGCAATGTCTCGATTGTAGAAAAGAAAACGACTAATTTACATATATTTATAGATAGATAAGAGAAAATTACTCTATTTTCATTGCCTCGATAACATTTAAATTGGTGCGGAGTGTTGGCTATGTATAGCTTACAATTTAGGCATTTTTAGTATTCGGGCGGCGAGCTCTGGGAAATTCATGTGTGTGTTTAGACCCCCTCTTGGACTGGCTAAACGTATAAATTTTGAGTATTCACATTTAAGCCTGACTCCCACTGCTTTGGCCGCTTTTTCATTCTTTGCTCAACCGCTCAGCTCTGTTTTCTAATCTAAGATGGCGGCTTTAAAGCACGAAGAATATTTTACAGCCTTTGCTCACCCCCGAAAATACCTCTGCACTGCAGGCTAGACCCGGTGCAGAGCCACATGTACAGTGCGTGCTTGAATTTGAAATCATTACAACCTCTTAATGTTGCCTGCGTGGCAATGAATCAAAGTAGATCTGGAATGTGCTGTATAGAAGCATTTTTTGTATTAATTTTTTTGCTTTTTGTCCGCTGGTAACTATACTCTTCTGGGCACTGTGCTAAGAAAAGAAGGAATTCAGAACTTAATTGTTTGAAAGACTCGTCTGAGGGTAAGTGTTTTGTAAACTTCTGTTCGTTTTATCTTTCACGTGGGAAACAAGATTTATGCCGTGCTCTATTGGGATCTGTGACAATATTGTTATTGCGTGACACTGTCACAGCCTCGTGGCGTGCCTACGTCAGAGCCTCGTTCCGAATAAAGGACTTGTTGGTAAACCGCCATCTTGAATCAGGGTTTGTCTTTCTCTCTCATTCCCGAACAAGAACTTAGTGTATAACTTGTTACATGGTGGCAGCGTAACGGAGTAAACGTCAAACAGTGACTACTGCTGTTTTCGTTCTTCTTTCGGACTCTCAAGAACAGTGCTTTACGTCGAACAGTGTACTGCTGTGCTCGACCGCGTGTTTACTTTGAATTGAGTGCTCAATCAAGTTGTGCAATATGCCTGACCCTGAAGCTCCTCAAATTCAAGCTCCTCAGGCTCCTCAAACTCCTGCTTTCCGACGACCTCAAGTCTCTACTCCAAAACCTCTCGAGGTCGACGGCGATCGCGCTGACAATTGGAAAATTTGGAAACAAAGATGGGAAAACTACTGCACAATCACCGGCCTCCTCGATCAACCTGAGGATTATAAGTGTGCTATGCTCCTCCACAGCATCGGAGTCGATGCGATGCGAATCTACAACGGACTAAAGTTCGGTGAGGGCGAAGACCGCAACAAAATGGCCGATGTAGTTAAGAAGTTTGACCATCACTTCCTCGGACAGACTCAAGAGTTCTTCGAGCGTTTCCAATTCAACCGTCGGAACCAGGAAACCGGTGAGTCAATTGATGAATATTTGTCCGTTCTTAGAAACATGGCAAAAACCTGTGGGTTTTGTGACTGTATGCGCGAACTGTTGATAATGGATCGTTTGCTCCTTGGCATCTTGGATGACAAAACGCGGGAAGAACTGCTCTCCACGCATGATTTAACCCTCATGAAAGCTATCGAAATCTCCCGCGCTAGAGAAGCCGCAACCCTTCACATGAAAGCTTTAAAAAGTGAAGAAATCAACAAAGTCAAGGAAACATCAAAACATAAGAAGCATAAGAAGCACAGGGACCCCACTAAAAGCAAACCTCGCCAAACTGAGGATCCACCCACAGTCTCGAAGAAGTGCCTTTTCTGTACTCAAGTACATGTTATGAAAAAGGAACTATGCCCTGCCTGGGGAAAGTCGTGCGCATCCTGTGGTGGAAAGAACCACTTTTCTGCTTCAAGAAAGTGTAAAGGTCGAAGCGTTCATGGTGTAAAGGATGACTATACCTCCGACTCATCGGACAGTAGCACTGGGACTATCAGTGCTATAACAGCTGAGCTAGGTCACAATGTTAATTCTGTTCAGCACCAACTGATCTACTGCGAAATGGAGATCAACCATCAACCTGTGAAACTTCAGGTCGACTGCGGTGCAACTGTTTGCATTCTGCCAAAACGCTACCTTGGAGACCTCCAGATTCGCCCTGAGATTGTCAACCTTCAGATGTGGAACAAATCGTCTGTTAAAGCCCTCGGTAAATGCAAAGTACGTGTCAGAAACCCGGCTACAATGGAAAAGTTCAAGGTCGACTTTGTCATAGTTGACAAGGACCTAACCCCACTACTCAGTGGTAGTGCAGCGCAGGCAATGGGCCTCATCACTGTGAACTTTGATAACTTCAAAGTGGTCAATACAGTTTCCTCAGCTGATCACCTCTTCGTTCAGCAGTTTCCTGATGCCTTCAAGGACACACCAGGCACTCTCCCTGGCAAGAAGGTCCACTTGACCACAGAGGATGGAGCCGTCCCAGTCGTGCGTTGTGCTCGTACACTCCCGGAAGCTAGGAAGGGCGTGGTTAAGGCTGAACTTCAGCGACTAAGAGCTGAGTCCATAATTGTGCCAGTTGACGAGCCCACTGACTGGGTTAGTCAGATGTCCGTAGCTGAGAAGAAGTCTGGCATTCGCATTTGCATAGACCCCAGACCACTAAATGAGGTGCTAAAGCGCGAGCACTATAAGCTCCCAGTCTTAGAAGATGTCCTGCCTGGACTCACCTCAGCCTGCAAGTTTTCAGTATGTGACCTGAAGTCAGGGTACCTCCACTGTGAACTAGACTACGAGTCAAGCCTATTGACCACCTTCGCAACTCCATTTGGGCGTTACCGCTGGTTACGCCTCCCATTTGGCCTGAAAGTAAGCAGCGAAATCTTCCAGAAGCGACTGCATCAAGCTCTGGAAGGCCTAGAAGGTGTCCGCTGCATAGCCGATGATGTAATTATCTGGGGTCGCACAGATGAAGAACATGATGAACGAGTACGCCTCTTCCTCCAACGCTGTTGTGAAACTGGAATCTCCCTGAACAAAGAGAAGTGCCGTTTTGGTTTGCACGAAATTCCATTCATGGGCCATGTAGTCAGCAACAGCGGCCTCAAGCCTGATCCATCAAAGGTGGAAGCTATCACGAAGATGGAACCTCCTACCGAAAAAGCAGGTGTGGAAAGGCTGAGAGGAACTGTCAACTATTTGTCTAAGTTCGTACCCAGGCTCGCTGAAGTAATGCGACCTATCAACGACCTAGCTCGTCTCGACACAGAATGGATCTGGGACTCTGCTCAGGACAAAGCCTTTGAGGAAATCAAGCATCTGCTAACACAAGCACCTGTGCTGGCTTACTTTGACCCAACAAAGGAACTGTCTATTCAATGTGATGCTAGTGGACAAGGTTTGGGAGCCGCTCTCCTACAAGAGGGACGACCACTAGCCTATGCGAGCAGAGCCCTAAGCGACACTGAAACTAGATATGCAACCATCGAGAAGGAGATGCTGGCCATAGTGTATTCCCTAGAGAAATGGCACCAGTACACCTTTGGCCGACCTGTCGTGGTGTATTCGGATCACAAGCCCTTAGAGGCTATCACGAAGAAACCGCTTGACAGAGCTCCTAAGCGTCTCCAAGGCATGCTAGTACGAGCCCTAGCCTATGACATCAAAGTGCAGTACCTCAATGGCAAAGAAATGTTCCTAGCTGATACTCTTAGCAGAGCATTCCTTCCCAAAGCCAGTGATGATGGGCAAGAAGAGTTTGAAACCATCAACGCCCTCACATACTTAGTCATGCCTGATGAGAGAATCCGTGAGATTCGCCGGCACACTAGCGGCGATCCGGCCTTACAGCAGCTCAAGCGAACCATCCAAGAAGGCTGGCCAGACAACAAATCATCACTACCGCCACTCATTGTGCCTTACTTCAGCATTCGCGATGAATTGGCAGTCACTGGTGGTTTAGTCTTCCGTGGAGAAAGACTAGTGATTCCCAAGAGCATGAGGTCAGAGATTAAGAATGACATCCACAGTGGTCACCAAGGCGTCGAGTCATGCCTGCGACACGCACGTGAACATGTATTCTGGCCCGGCATGAACAAGGAGCTGAAGGAGTGGATCCAAGCTTGTGAAACGTGCAGGGAATTCGAGCAGACCCATTGTAAGGAGACACTCATGAGTCATGAAATTCCCGAGAGAGCATGGGAGAAGATTGCAGCTGATCTGTTCACCTACAAGAACAAAGAATATCTCATCACTGTCTGCTACAAGTCCAATTTCTGGGAGCTAGATCGCCTGTACGACACCAAGTCTTCAACTATCATTAAGAAGCTGAAAGCTCACCTCGCCAGATATGGCATTCCCAAGCAGTTGGTTAGCGATAACGGCCCACAATTTGATTCCAATGAATTCAAAAAGTTCACCAAGAGCTGGGGCATCGAGCACACAACAACTTCACCCCACCACAGCAAAGCCAATGGCAAAATCGAGTCGGCCGTGAAAACTGCCAAGCGAATGTTACGCAAGACAACCAAAACAGGTGAAGACCAGTACTTGGCCCTGCTGAACATCAGGAACGTGCCTACACAAGGCGTAGACAGCAGCCCAGCCCAAAGGCTTATGGGGAGAAGAACCAGAACCCTGTTACCAACCACACAGTTCCTACTTGAGCCCAGAAATCCAGCAAATCCTCATGAATCTGAGCAACTACGCCTAAACCAGATGAGACAGGCGAAGTATTACAACCGCTCCGCTCATGACCTGCCTGTGCTGAAGGCAGGTGACACTGTACGCATGAAACCATTTGTGCTTGGTCAGAAATCATGGGACAAAGCTGAAGTGACCAGGAGACTTGACGGGAGATCCTATGAAATTCAATCTTCCGGTACCACCTACAGGCGCAACAGACAGCACCTGGTTAAGACTGCTGAACCATCTGTCCAGCATGACACCACTGAACGAGCTAAAGCGGATGCAAAGGTTGGACGTGACCATTCAACCCACCAGCAACCTCAAACTCCTGCTGTGCAGACCACTCCAGAGAAGGACCATGTGCAATCCAGCCCAAGGAAACACCATGCAGGAGAGAAAAGTGCCACACCCCCTCCTACGCGCACCCGTTCTGGACGCATCACAAGAGAACCAGCGAAGCTAAGCGACTATGTCAGGAATTGAACTGTTCTCTTGCGATAACATTGAGACTCATGCAGCACATGTGATATTATTATTATTAATTTTTTTTTTGAACTTTGCTGCCAGTTGATGTTGAACAATGTTATAGACTTGTTATTTGTTTTACTTTTTTTTTCTATTCTTTATTACTCGGCATTTATGGCTTATTAGGAAATGTTGTTACTTTAAAAAAAAACAAAAAAAAACAAACAAAATGGGGAGGATGTGACAATATTGTTATTGCGTGACACTGTCACAGCCTCGTGGCGTGCCTACGTCAGAGCCTCGTTCCGAATAAAGGACTTGTTGTTAAACCGCCATCTTGAATCAGGGTTTGTCTTTCTCTCTCATTCCCGAACAAGAACTTAGTGTATAACTTGTTACAGGATCAACCGTTTTTGGTTAGAAACAAGAAAACTATTGCCCAAGAATAATTTTATCTCAAAAATCCGTGCTTCATTTTGAAAATCGAATTAGCTTTTAAGAAACGATACTTGAAGTAATTACGAGGCGCAGCGACGGGGGGGGGGGTGGGGGGCAGTTTTATTATCAACGTAGAGCGAACCAAAAATGGAAAATTAGGAGTGTGGTGCAGCCGGCGTAAGGCCACGGGTGACTTGTGGCGGTGTGACTCACTAGGAAGAAACATCGCGGGCCTCTTGTTGCTATTTTTAGAGCAATCATATTCTGTCCAAGCACTTCATAACACCAGAAAGTCCATGACAGTAACTATTGGGACAAAGTTCTAAAACAATTTCAAAGAAGGCCTTGAAAGGATTTATCACCGGCCTTGATCCTCAGGGAAATTTGAGGAAATGTCAGTTAAATTGGTTTTAAGTGATGTACCCATGAGACCAAGCACACAATTATGCCTCGCTTTTTCTTCCCTGTTGACTTCGTGACACTGACACAAAACCACAGGAGCGCATGTTCAAGAACATTCCAGCCAGTTGTAGCTGATGATTAAAAGGGGAACAATAAAATGCACTCAAGTCAACTAGTTTTCAAGATTCGCTAGACAAAACACTTGTTAATTTGTGGTTAAATTTGATTTGGGTTGTTGAGCTTTTAATGACATGATATGACGTCATATAAATTGTTAACATATTAGCAGCTAGCCTCAGTCTCAGCTGGTTACACATAGGTTTGGCTATAGGTCAGAGTGTTGTCAATCCTTACCAAGTCAAGGCAGCCTGAGTTGTACGTTAGTAGTTGGTAAGTTGGTTTCAGTTTGGTTCTTTCATCGCCGTTCAGTAGTTTGATGTAAGAGCGTTTAAGAGCGTTGACTTCGCCAGCCTTCCCTTTCACTTGGGCCAAATATTGTTTCTTTTGTGGTTCGTGATTTCTTTTCGTTGTTTACTCATGATTCTTAATGACACAATTTTTCTTTATGCTTGTCTCGCAATTGCAAGGGTTTTCTTGCGACAATGTCGTTTTGCTTAACTGGACCTCGCTTTTTCTGCAATATCGGAATCGCAGAAAGTGTGTGGTATGTCAGTAAATTCACATTTTCTGCAGTATACGTAGTTTGTTTGCCATAAGACACAAACGAAGTGACAACTCTTCATCCTTTTGCTTTTTGAATGTGATGTAGGGCACGCATCTCTAACGAGCATGCCTGCGTAAGATGATGAGTTAAGTATGAGGGATTACCACACACACACACGCGCGTGAAATTTCGAGGCGACGCGACGCACAAAATTAGAGACTACTCGCAGTCTAGTACTCAACTCGGGATATAGCCAAGTAAACAAGATTAGACCATTTGAGAAATTTTTCTACGATCCAGACCTTTTGGTGGCTGTAGATTGTCAACCCTTGCAATGAATGAACTGTCAGCACATAACCAAGACGCCAGTCATTCGTTTTTATTGCCTGTTCCGCCGCGGCAATGGTTACCCACACAACGTCGTTGAGGACCAGCATCTTCTTCCTGAATGTGCTTGGAAGAACCACCTCGATGTTTTGTCTGCGACTGTCTTTGGAGCGATAAAGAATCGGCACAGGGCTTTTCGCAAAACACCTTTTGTGCTTTATAAACAAAAACCCCTGAACCCAGTCTCGGACCTTCACACGACTCGTAAGAATGAGATCCCCTGGCTTCCACTGCTTCACAAAACTGTCACACTCGATACAGTCTGAAAGTGCTATACGTATCTCACTGCACCGCACATCGTCAGGTTTAAGACGGATGTCTCTTTTAACTCTCTGAACTCCTTTTACTTGGCCCTGTAATTCTGCTTAACCTTCTCGTATCAATCTACGAAACCTTGGAGAAGCCCGTGAGGCATTTCACACTCTATGGGCGCGGGCTGGCGCTGATCCCCACATCAAATTACTTGAACACCTCGCTGAAACAGCCAAACTAAAAAACTCTCTTAAAGCCTTCAGCGGCACCGTGCAAACCTCTTCCCAAATGATGATGCGAGGAACGTACTTTTGCCCCACTCTCTCTGGCCACTCCACCGGAAAAATAAACTGTGGTAAGTCTGCACCTTGACGCCTCGGGCTCACATCTCTTTGGCAAGGTTATGCGTTGGGGTGAGAAAGAACGGGTCCTTGCCCCTTAAAAGGTCGATCGCTCTTGTTGTTTTGCCGCTCCCACCCCTGCCGTTGAAGTAACTCAGTTGATAACAGCTGAAAGGGTCGTCGACTAGTGGCTGCACGCTTGGAGCCGAGTTCTTTTTATGGACCCCAGGTCTGGGGTTGGAGTGTAGGATGCGTGGCTCTGAGGCAAGTAAAGCTCCTCACCCTTGTCGGGACACTAGGCTGGTTCTGTAAATATAATCAACAACGCTTTGCTCAATTAGTATCAAAAGAAAGGTGACACTATGGATTTCTTCAACAGACTCAAAGTTTGTACTTTATTGTACCGTATAATAAACAGCACTAACAAAAAGTACTGCTCAACAGTTTTTAAAAGAACGAACACATTTTCCGACTTCATACAGAGGTTCAAAAAATAGAACCGCCTTGTTAACTAGCATATTAGAATACAGCAACTGTATATGCACTACTGCATCTGTGCGTATATGCACTACTGTACTACTGTATATGCACTACTGCATCCAGTTTTAATATCTTTTTTCAGCTCAATTCACTGGGATTTTCAACACCACTGTTACACATGTGTTAAAGAAGTAGTATTTAACTGCATTTTACAAAGCGACGTGTGCAGAAAAAAAAATGGAGTTTGGCCTGGCACTTTAAATTCGGTTAAACTTTAAGAAATAGTATTAAAAAAAGAAAAAAAAAGAAACCAAAATCAGGGGATTCTTAATAAGCGGACACCGTAGTGTTAAAGGAAAAATCCAACTGAAGAACTTCAGTAGTGCGGTCTTGAGTATTAATTAAGGTTATGATAAATTAAAAAAAAAGAACGAAAAAAGGACAAAGAAAAAATGTCTAAAATTATTTTTCATTGAAATGGTCATACTTCTTCCAAATGAAGAAGTAGTAGTGACGGTCTCTTGTAGTAATTAAGTAATTATACGGTTATGATAAATTAAACAAGTGACAAAGGAAAGTTCTATCCCATGTTTTTTGGATTTAGAATCACCTAGTAAAACATAATCATCTGTAATTCAGGATAAAAATGCTTAATAGCCATCAATGTTAAAGTGGCGTTAAGATTTCTTCAGTAAACAAACTGAAAACGAAACTAAAAAAGGTCTCTTTAGCATACCCGAAGTAAGAATCACCTTTTACACTACAATAAACAGAAGAACGTAAAGCACTGATCACATTTTTTCATTTATCCAGGTAAAAAAGGGAGCCACCTTGTCAAGCAATATAAAAGGACCACAGGAAGGTGTTGTTCGATAGCTTTCATTTTATAAATGGTCACAATTAACGATTATGGTCGGACTGTGGACTGTGGGCAATGGAATTGAAGTGAAAGAGTATATATCAATGAACGCGAAAGCCCAGTCATTTGAGTTATACATCACGAAATCAATATTTGTCTCTTCACTTTGCCGACTCCGGTTGCCAGCGAGTTCGGCACCACAGCACTCGCTCAAGTATAATTCTAAGTAAGTGCCATTTGTAAAGTCAATACGGTCCACAGCAATAAGATAGTTAGCCGTTCAAGTGTTTGGTCGAGGGTCGTCGAATTTTCAGGCGGCTAACTCGATTTTACATTAAAACCTCAAAGTTCGATATCTAACTTCCAAAGAACAGATCTTATTTGAACGAGATGAAAGGACGTTTCCGGCGCTGTTTTTTTTTTAATACCGCCTTTTTGTGTCCTTGACAGCTTGCCCATAACTTCGACCCCAGTTCTCTCTTTCCTTCGCACAAGATGAATTGCCACGTGATTGCATTAGCACTGCTGGTGATATCCCTGGAATGCTCTGGTGAAATAAGTGACACCCAGTCGACTAGTGTCACCCAACCGACGCAGATGCCAGAAGTTGTACTTAGGTCGGTGTTAGTTACTGAAGCGAAACCGAACCGTCTAGATCCAAGGACTACGAATTGTCCAGGCTTGACTGTATCATGCCCAAAAGATGAAACTTGCTGTCTTTCTCTCTCAGGCGGATGGAGGTGTTGTTCCCTAAAGGAAGGAAATTGCTGTAATGATTATTTGACTTGTTGTCCTAGTGGATACGTCTGCGACGCAAACTTAAGGTGCAAAAAATGCTGAAAATAAGTTGCTAAACAGGTTAAAATATGGTTCAAAGACCAGTACCGCTCAGAGAATGAGTAGTCATTTTTAGCCACGCTAAAAATCTTAAACTGGATTCGCATTCAGTAATCAAGTTGATCAGATTTAAACTCTGTATTAAAATTTTTGGATCATGTTTTTGTAAATAATGATGAAAATAATAGAACTTTAACCAAATTACTAAATCATCCTGTATTGAAAGTAATGGCGGAAGAAAGGTAAACATTTGCTGCGAGCAAAGTTAATTCCGTAACAGCTCGGCTTTCCCCTTATTAGATATGATTTCGACTTTCAGTATTTGTTCTGAATTGTGGATACAATTCACAATGGCGACTGAGATTGCTGTTAAACATAGCAGCAGTGACTTAAACTTGGGGTTGTAACCAATTTTTTCCACACATGTCCAATACTGCCGCACTGATACAGACCTTTATTTGCAGTTGACGGTCCGTAAGTTTCGCACAGACCGTCATCCTTGCTTACGGACCGTTATTTCAGTTGACAGTCTGTACGTTTCGCACGGACCGTCGTTCTTGCTTACGGTCCAAGTACAGAGCGTGCATCTCATTATCACATCAGGGCCAACTGCAGTTGACGGTCCGTACGTTTCGCACGGACCGTCATCGTTGCTTACAGACCGTCATTTAAGATTCACGGTCCGTATGTAGAGGTATAAATAGCCAATTTGAGTATTATTGAGCCTCATAAGCGTTGCACAAACTGATAAAGGAGTTCTAAAAGCGGGCTCTTATGTCGATTACTTCTTCTACTGAAGCATTGTGCAACTGTTCAAGGGAAGACAACTACGATTATGCCCCGTTATTTAAGTGTACGTGCGAAGCGAGCAAGATACACGAAATACAAGACAATACTCGTTCTATAAGTGTCGCGCAAACTGATAACAGAGTTCTAAAAGCGAACTGTTATGTCGATTACTCCTTCTATTGAAGCCTGGTGAAAGTGTGCAAGGGAAGAGAACTATGATTGTTCCCCGTTTTTTAATATTGCTTCACGGGTTAAGCAAAACTACTCAAAGCGTGTCAGCAATAAGCACTCAGTTTTGTATTGCCATAATAGGCTCCAAACTAAACACCTCTTTTCTTGTTTCAAGATGTGTTAAGCCGCGTTTGTTCAAATACTTTCCACGTATTCCTCTTAGAGGCGATGAATGGTGTCATTTGTTTCAAATATCCTTTTTTTAACTCTTGTGCGTGTACACTGCTAATACGAATTTGGGTTTCATCAATGAATACCGCCTTTCCATTCCCATAGGTTTGTCGGTTCTTTGTACTCTTTGTCCTTTAAAAAACTCGCACCTCCTACCAATTAATTTGTAATACCCAATACTCGCACCTCTAATGTAGTGATTACTTTTTAAAAAATCATACATCTGTAACTGCGTGGTTTCATTACAGTTTGGACCACTTTGAGTACCTCACTTCGAAAACTCATTCATCAAAAATAGTACCACATAAGTTATCCTGTTCTTAGTCTCAGTATTCTTTATCTACTCAGCCGTTTTTATATCAACAGGAGCGTTGCGTGGCGACAATTAAACCGGCTGCTTAGGAGACCATCGATTGGGCTCTTTATAAAAATAGAATAACACTGCTGCACGCGACAATTCTTAGAGGAATGATGCTTTCATGCGTATTCTGCTTTCCCGTAAACGAAACATTAAAATTAAATGTGAACCACTTAGGGTAAGTAAAATACACAGAATCCACTAACGAGATGCAAATTACGGATCATGAACACTTCTGTACGGACCGTGTGTGCGGTTCACGGTTAGCCTGTTCAAGGCATTCAGATAGTGGAGTGCGAGCGAAAGAGCGGGGGAAAAAACCAGGAGAATGCTTGGAACAGGCTAGTTCACGGTCCGTACGAAATGTACGGATCGTCAAACCGTTATCTCCCTCTGATAACAAGAGCAAAATATTCTAAGTCCCACTAATGAGATGCAATTTACGGACCGTGAACTTTTCTATACGGACCGTGTGTGCGGTTCACGGTCCGTATGAACTGTACGGACCGTCAACACGATATCGCCCTCTGATAACAAGAGTGAAATAATCTAAGTCCCACTAATGAGATGCAATTTACGGACCGTGAACTCCTGTATACGGACCGTATCTGAAGTTCACGGTCCGTACGAACCGTACGGACCGTCAACACGATATCTCCCTCTGATTACAAGGGTGAAATATTCTAAGTCCCACTAATGAGATGCAATTTGCGGACCGTGAACTCTTCTATACGGACCGTTTATACGGTTTCAGTCCGTACGAACTGTAAGGACCGTCAACACGATATCTCCCTCTGATAATAAGAGTGACATATTCTAAGTCCCACTAATGAGATGCTTACGGACTGTCAACCCTTCTCTGCAATCCGTATGTGGGTTTCACAATCCGTACGAACTCTACGGACTGAAACCATAGTCTCACTATCCGTTCCAGTGCGGGTGCATTGGACAACCCTCCTTTTAAGCGGAAAAACCTAAGGGCTACTCGTGAATGCAAGGTGTAACTTTAGAAGCCTTTAGGAAGGAGTGCAGTTGATTAAATATGTCATTCTAATTGAACCAGTGAATAGTGACATTTTGAAGATGCCAATATGCTGCACTGGTATTGTTGCTGTTGTGTCATCTTACCATATAAGGGCAAGAGAACGCACAGAATATGCCACTGTTTTATTAAACTGTACAATCCCGGTTTGACCGGGTTTTTGCTGAAGGAGAACGAAGTAAAAACGAAATTAATTCCGTAACAGCTCGGCCTTCCCCTTATTAAATATGAACTTCGACTTTCAGTATTTGTTCGGAATTGTGGATACATTCTACAATGGCGACTGAGATTGTTGTTAAACATAGTAGCAGTGAATTTTAAAAACTTGGGGTTGAAACCAATTTTTCCGAGTCTTTCGTTAAAAGTAAAGTTGTGTGACTAACTAAGCAGTAGCGTCACCTCTGAATTTAGTTTGAAGTAGATGAATCTGATTTTAACCCATTCAGCTCTAAATTGCCGGGGCTTTTTGTCTAATTAAATCAATAGACCCCCTATACCCATGAATGATATATCATCTTACAGCTGTTTATGTGTGTATTCCAAAAATCGAATCAACCACCACTAAGGAAGGAATAGCTTTGACAAACGATGGTTTAAAAGCAGAGAACGAAAACGTCCAAAGAAGTTAAAATCTTCATATATGTTAGGTATACCCCTAAATTATACCTAATTTTACAGCTGTCGATGAATAGGTTAATAACAAATGCAATAGAAACCGTATAATTATTGTAGAAAAAAGTTCCAAATCTTCCAGGGGTGGTGAGCTTTATCATGTATTGGGGAGGGGGGGGGGGGTCACAATCTTATGCTTTCAATGAGTAGATCTTTACAAGCCCATTTTGGTGCGAAAATTTCGTCAAAATTTGCCAGATGTGAACCAAACTGTGACGCCATAAGCACATAAAATGCTCTCCCGTGGCGAAAGGGATAATAGGCGTTTTAGTTAAATCAAAATGACTCTGCCTGCGTGAAAACCAGCAAACTTACGATTCTTGTGTTGGCAATTTTCTCTTTTTTTTGTAATGTTGAGATTGTTGAGAATAAATTGCCTATTTAATCTGCTGAAACGAGACATTTCTCTCTTAGGTACTGACTTGCTTTTGGGTACTTTTTTGTGCTATCCCGGGGAAATTCGTGCAAAGATAGCCGGTAAGATTTGCGTGGGTAAATATTCACTATATTTAATGGGTTAAAAGTAAAACAGAAAAAACTGCAGGGCTTTCAGTCGCAGTCAATAAAGTAACCTGCGATCAGGCTGAATTTTAGCATCGCTCTCATATTCTCTTACGTTGGTCGCTCGCTAAAATAGGGCCTGATACAATCTCTCACAGGAGTTCGTGTCGGCGGCCAAATTTTGGCCGCGGGAATCTCGCAATCTTATTGGCCCTTTAACAATAGAGCTGTCAACGGAAGTAAATTGTCCACGAGACTCGCTCACAATTTCGATCAGACCGCCATCGCCAAGGAACAACCAAGGAACAAGTCTGCCGAAGTAAGATGTGTTGCTCTAATAAATTCTTGTCGTTCTAGGAGAATTATCACCATTTCTTTCTCTCCTGAGAATGGCGTTCGGTTTGACGCAAGCAGTCTCTCACCTGGAGCAGAGAAGTAGAGCAGCAGTGAAGTATGAGTGAAGTATGTATTCCGTTTTATCGCATCGTGTCTCGGAATTTTCATTTGACGGCTTTCAGCTGGTATTGATAACATGAACAGAGTAGTGGTTGTTTCCGCGTTTTATGAAACAAAACGAACAGCAGACGAACAAGTATCTTTCGCCAAGAATGATCAACAAGTCAACCGATAATTCGGTAAACTTAACGGCAAACTGATGTTTGGCGAGAACCGCAATCAAGTCGCAATACAATTTTCAGTTTATTCCATGACAAGACGCAAGTGGGTTTGAACTGGAAGTACCCTATTTCCGAATTAATTAAGTTGCGCTTTACTCGGTAATTATATTTCTGTCAACAAAGCGAGGTAAATGGGGATCAAATAGGATACATGTCAGGCTCAAATTAAGGCTTGACGAGTGACGAATTTCATGAATCACATGTTTAGGTCCTTTGATAATACGGTCTCTTCGAGGTTAAAATAGAACTGCCGGTCGATGGCTCCGAGGAAAGTGCTGTTCGTCCACTTCTCAGATAAAAGCCAGGAATTGTTAGATTGTAACAAACAGAAAGAAGTTCCCTGCCCGCTTTCCGGATGATATTATAACAACAACAACAATTTATTTCGACATTCCCACATGGGAAGCAAAGTGAAGCGCGCGAAGTGCCCCGTACCAAGGAAAGTACGAAATCGTGCCTTCTTCGTTTGGTTTGTTTGCGACATTTCTTCGCCATGCGCCGAATTTGCGGTTATTTCAAGAAGAGACGTTTGGAAGGTTTTCAGCCTTGGCGGGTGAAGCTGTCGGCTTGCACTCACATGGCCGTGAGTTCGATCCCTGCAATTGCCGTTTGGTGACGCCACTGCCATCTTCTATTGTATTTTCTTGCCGATCTCACCAAGCAGCTCCTCAAAAAAGGTAAGCCCTAGCTTTGAGTCAGTGTTGAGTTCACTACAATCAATTCTGACTTGCTGTCTTATGTAATCACAACACAAAATGAAAGGAATTTGGAAAAAAAATTCTAGATGTTGTGTTTTTGAAAGTGATTTGCGATCGTTTTATTAGGTCGCGTCTTTTGTAGCAAAATTGTTCTTTGATACGATCCTGGCGTTGCAAGAATAAAAAATAATGAGTTGTTCATGGACCCGCTCTTTTGCGCTATTGTCACATAGTAGGCTTTGTGAGAACGGAAACACTTTGAACAGCGGTTTTCCAACGAGAATTCAAAATGGCGTACATTGCCCAAAACAAGAAAATTACTACTGGGAGATTTCATTTTGGCGTTATATTTCCGCTATTTAAAGGCCGAGACAGACCTCAATGAAAGGTAATTGAATGGCGAAGACGTAGAAATATAATTGTTGATGACATATGTCCAGCTTATTCTGACCGTGCTGAAATTGGGAGCCTGGAAGTTCAACCTCCATTCCCAATTACAACCTTTCGTGAGGAGTTAATACTTAGTGTACTCCTGGGCGTTTCCAATTTCTTTCCCATTTAGAAAGAAACGATATATTTGCTGTGTGGAAACGATTTCTGTAATCTTATTTTATTTTATTTATTTATTTATTTTTTTTTTTTTGGAAGAAAGATCCAAGATTGCTGTTGTCTAGGAGATTTTGTGACCGAAACAATAGACTGGGTGATTTAATTTTTAAATTTTTGGGTATCCAGGAGTCTAATCAGTGTAGAAATATTTGACACTGTTTCAGGTATATATTAACATATGATGATTTTTCTTCCTTAAAAAAGAGATCAAGATGATATCGAAAAGTTGTATAATTTCCAATTCACTTATTTTTATCTAGGGGTCTCCCAGTTGCATGTAGAGTTGACATGCATGCCTACATCTGCAGTTTTGGTTGTTGTAGTCATGAATTCTTTTAGATAAAATTGGTCTTTTTGGTAGTAATGGGATTCTTGAACATGACTTTTTTTCAAGCAATTTTTATTCTTTCTTCTCATTATCATGTTTTTTATCCTGCTGAATATAACATTTTCCTCCTGTTTAGGTTTATAGCTACTTGATCATTTGACTTACATAACATCTAGCTATAGCAACACAAGAAACAGCAAAGAACTAAGCCCCTGAAAAGTTAACATTGGTGTTCATATTAGACCTCACCTGAGAGTTTGATTACAGCTGTAAGAGAGTTTTATTAAGAACTGTTAAAATAAAAATGTTACTTTTTTCCTCTAGGTCAACTGGAATTTAAGATTATTTGGAGTTTTTACTTTTACTCACTGAGGAACTTAATAGTATCCAACTTTGTGCATTGTATATGTAACTGCAAAATACTCAAACAACTTCTGGATTCTACTGGGTGGTTGCCTACAAAGCCGATTCACCACAAGATGCAAGCAATGCACTGAGAAGTTAAGGCCCAGTTAACCTTGGCGTCAGTCTAACTGTGCAAAAGAAGGAAGGACATCAAACAGCAGATGCAAAACACAGTATCTGTGCGAACTCAATGTCAGGTGTGTAAAACCTTTTTTTTTTTTTTACAAAATGACACTGCCTTTTCAGGATTTGTTTTATTGTCTGTACCATTTTTGGGACATAAGCTTGAGCCTGCAAGAGTAGATTTAAGGCCTAGGGCACATTGTTGGTGAAGTTGGCAGCCAAATGAGTTTACCATCATAGACAAAGTTTGCTAAAATCCCATCACTGAATTGTGGTCTTCAGTCATCATTTTAGACCAAAATATCAAGTCAAAATGTTCTGCATGTAATTCATACCTTCCATTATGGTGATACTTTATCACTGATAGTAACTTAATATATATCATTGCTTAATGCATGAACTGTCATTTTTCAGGTCCCATGGAAAGAGACCTTAGGAAATTAAAAAGATACCATGGAACATGTTCTACCAATTAAACATACGAAGAATGCCTACTGAGATTTGAATCCTGCCAAGAATATGACTCGCACACTACACTTTGCCTTAGTGGTGTTGGTGTAATGCCAGATTGTACTGCATTTTGCCTTATTTTAACAGTCCCTTCCAACTTGAAAACTACAGTTAGTAACAAAGTTAAAATTAGTGTCCCTGAGATAGGTCACCTGTCGACAACTGTTACCTTTACAATCCCTTAAACTATTTTAAGTCTCAGTTACAAATAAGGGGAACAGTAGCATCCAGATGTATCGTCGGAGTGTGCGACTGTTACCTTTAACAATTCCTTTCTATTTTAAGTCTCAGTTACTAATCATGGGGGAACAGTAGCATCCAGATGTATCGTCGGAATGTGCGACTGTCACCTTTAACAATTCCTTTCTATTTTAAGTCTCAGTTACTAATGAGGGGAACAGTAGCATCCAGATGTATCGTCGGAGTGTGCAACTGTTACCTTAAACAATTCCTTTCTATTTTAAGTCTGAGTTACTAACAAGGGGAACAGTAGCATCCAGATGTATCGTCGGAGTGTGCAACTGTTACCTTTAACAATTCTTTTCTATTTTAAGTCTCAGTTCCTAATGAGAGGAGCAGTAGCATCCAGATGTATCGTCGGAGTGTGCAACTGCTACCTTCAACAATTCCTTTCATTTTAAGTCTCAGTTACTAATGAGGGGAACAGTAGCATCCAGATGTATCGTCAGAGTGTGCAACTGTTACCTTTAACAATCCCTTTCTATTTTAAGTCTGAGTTACTAACAAGGGGAACAGTAGCACCCAGATGTATCGTCGGAGTGTGCAACTGTTACCTTTAACAATTCTTTTCTATTTTAAGTCTCAGTTACTAATGAAGGGAACAGTAGCATCCAGATGTATCGTCGGAGTGTGCAACTGTTACCTTTAACAATTCCTTTCTATTTTAAGTCTCAGTTACTAATGAGGGGAACAGTAGCATCCAGATGTATTGTCAGAGTGTGCAACTGTTACCTTTAACAATTCTTTTCTATTTTAAGTCTCAGTTACTAATGAGGGGAACAGTAGCATCCAGATGTATCGTCGGAGTGTGCGACTGTTGCCTTTAACAATTCCTTTCTAGTACTATTTCAAAAACGAGTGCGAGGGTTTCATCAGGTTTCCAAACACGAGAAAACATTTGAAACCACGAGGCCGCAGGCCTCGTGGTTCTATTGTTTTCGAGTGTTTGGAAACCTGATGAAACCCGAAGCACGAGTTTTTGAAATTACTTCTCCAACAAAAAAAATTAGAAGCACTTATCATTTTAATGAGTTTTCTCGATTCAAATATTCTATTTGTGGATCGTAATCAACGCTTTGAGGCGTTGATTGAGATCCCGTCGCCGACGTGCTAGTGTGTGAAATTATTCTTGCATTTAATGCAACGTTTTTCAGTCTTGTTGTTTGTCAGTTCGAAGCAAACACGTTGCTTTGAATTCACAAGCCAAATGGCAGAAATGGCAGAGTACAGATTTAGAGCTGCCAAAACTTTTGAACAAGAAGAAAAGTGTGTGGCCAGCGCTATTCCGAAGTCTACCCAATATAAAAACAAATGGGCGGTTGGAATTTTTGAACAATGGCAAAAAGTCCGAGTTCCTAAAGTAGCAACGTTGGAACCAGGCGGTCTATTTAAAAATTACGATCTGCACAAAGTTCAGTCCTTGGAATTTCCGTTGCTTGAAATGGATGCTTTAAGCCTCAATTATTGGCTGGCAAAGTTTATCCAAGAAGTTGCTAAACCATCAAAGGAAAGATACCCACCCAGAACCATATATCAGATTGTGTGCGGAATACGTCGATTCATGGAGGAAAAGAATGCAAACTTGGATTTCAATCTCCTCGATGCATCAGACAAAAGGTGCAGTAGTGTTGCTTTCACTGTGATAATTTGCTCTCATATTGTTATAGTCCAGCTGAATTCAAGGTTATGTTTATTTTCTTGTAGGTTCTCTATCTTGCGTCGTGTTCTTGACGCGGAAATGAAGGAAGGGACAAGACTTGGGATTGGAATTGCGAACAAGAAAGAAGAAAAGCAACCTGTCAATGAAGAGGACGAAAGGAAATTTTGGACATTAGGGTTGTTAGGAAATCACCAAGCTAAGTCGTTATTGAATACCGTTTATTTTTATAACGGGAAGTTATTTGGCCTCCGTGCTAGCGAGCATAGGAGTATTAGTTTAAATAATTTTGAAATTGGCGATAACTATATTCGGTTTGAGGAGAACGTCTCGAAGACGTTCCATGGGGGCTAACTGGATCTCAAGTATGAGCCACGTGTTGTAAGACATATTTGTCACGAAGTTGGTGAAAAGCACGACCCCTGTCTAGTTGACATGTATCGTTTGTATGTCGGTCTAGTTGAATGCATTGGTAAAGATATGGAAGCCTTCTATTTTAGGCCGAATGCAAAAAAATTTTCATTCGATAAATCGCCTGTGGGTGTTAATACGTTAAATCAAATTTTGCCAGATATGTGCAAAGCCGCAGGGCTGAAACGGAAGACCTCCCACTCCCTACGGGTTACATGTGCCTCTACTCTGTTTAATGCAGGGGTTAATAGTAAACTAATCCGCGATAGAACTGGGCACAAGTCAGATGCTCTTCTTAAGTACGAAAAACCAGAGGAGAAAGTTATTTCTAAAGTAAGCGCTATTTTAGGGCCGAAGTGTGCGAGCCAGGATAAAAATGAACCAAATGACAAGGTCATGCCTATTGAGAAGGAATTTAATTTAGAGAAGGATACAGCTTTTTGTTTTGGTGACTTTAATAACTGCAACGTCACATTCAACGTTAATAGCAAATAAGCTTTATTTAATGTATGAACTTTGAAATGTGTGAATAAATAAATTTGTTGATGTCCATGTTTTCGTCTTGCCTTTTGAATATGCAGATTAAGAAACAATTTACACACGGGTTTGAAATCGTTTCTAAACGCGTGTGGTTTTCAACTCGTTTTTCATTGGGTTTCTAAACTCATCCACCTGACCAGAATGGGCCGTTCTGGTAGGCTGATAACAATATGAATAATTAATGAGTTTGAGAATTTTAAGTCTCAGTTACTAATGAAGGGAACAGTAGCATCCAGATGTATCGTCGGAGTGTGCAACTGTTACCTTTAACAATCCCTTTCTGTTTGAAGTCTCAGTTACTAATGAGGGGAGCTGTAGCATCCAGATGCATCGTCGGAGTGTACGACTGTTGCCTTTAACAATCCCTTTCTATTTTAAGTCTGAGTTACTAATGTGGGGAACAGTAGCATCCAGATGTATCGTCGGAGTGTGCAACTGTTACCTTTAACAATTCCTTTCTATTTCAAGTCTCAGTTACTAATGTGGGGAACAGTAGCATCCAGATGTACTGTCGGAGTGTGCGACTGTTACCTTTAACAATTCCTTTCTATTTGAAGTCTCAGTAACTAATGAGGGGAGCAGTAGCATCCAGATGCATCGTCGGAGTGTGCGACTGTTACCTTAAACAATTCCTTTCTATTTGAAGTCTCAGTTGCTAATGAGGGGAGCAGTAGCATCCAGATGTATCGTCGGAGTGTGCAACTGTTACCTTTAACAATCCCTTTCTATTTTAAGTCTCAGTTACTAATGAGGGGAACAGTAGCATCCAGATGCATCGTCGGAGTGTGCAACTGTTACCTTTAACAATCCCTTTCTATTTTAAGTCTCAGTTACTAAGGAGGGGAACAGTAGCATCCAGATGCATCGTCGGAGTGTGCAACTGTTACATTTAACAATCCCTTTCTATTTTAAGTCTCAGTTACTAATGAGGGGAACAGTAGCATCCAGATGTATCGTCGGAGTGTGCAGCTGTTACCTTTAACAATTCCTTTCTACTTTAAGTCTCAGTTACTAATGAGGGGAACAGTAGCATCCAGATGTATCGTCGGAGTGTGCAGCTGTTACCTTTAACAATTCCTTTCTACTTTAAGTCTCAGTTACTAATGAGGGGAACAGTAGCATTCAGATGTATCGTCGGTGTGTGTGACTGTTACCTTTAACAATCCCTTTCAATTAAAAGTTAGCTACTAATGAGGGGACCAGTAGCATTCAAATCTGTTATCACAGTGTGTGGCTGTTGCCTTCTGCCTGGCAGTATCAAACAATGAAAACCAATAGTCAATATAATCAATAATAATCAATTCCAATTGATTGACTGGTTATGGAAATCAATACAATTCAAAACTTAAAAGTTGAGTGACTATTGATTGTTATTGACTATCATTGATTAATATTGATTTTGGTTGGAATTAACTCTCGGTTCATATTTCCACACAGCATGTTAATAATTTATTGGCAAATGATAATAAAGTTTATTTGTTCTAAACATAGTTTTTAGGTTTAGCATTCCTTAGATCACTATTTACAAAGAACATGCTAGTTAAAAAAGCCTTTGAAGGTGTCACAATGATGTCATTTCATGACCTGTTCCTATAAATCCTATTCCTGGATCTGTACTTATGCTAGTGTAGGTCTAGAGAATTAGGGCAAACAATGATATGTACAGTTGAGTGAGGAAAGATTAAAAATAAATTGTTACTAGCTGTAGCAGGTATTTTAAGGTCTGCATTTTTGTTATGTTATGCTATATTTTGTTTTATTTTTTTGCGGGGGGGGGAGGGGGGTTGGTGGGGGGGCACATCACTTTCCCATGTGTCACAATTATTAGAAGTCCCTAGATGTTTTTCCATAACAGTGATTACAATAACAGTTTCGTTAAATTGCAGTCTAGTCCATTCGGTGCATTTTAAATTGCCATATACTATAATATTTGAGTTCAACATTGTGGTAGAACAAGGTTGAAATGCAGCAGATTTAATACCAGTTTTAATACTGTGACTTCGGCATCATGCACGAGGCCAGAGTGATGGTGAAGGAAAGAGAACCGTCAAACTCCCGAATTGGACAAATGCAAAAGGCAAGCCCGTAAAGTGACATTTCTTCGTTGGGACGTTATTTTTAGGCGACTTTTAGATGTTCCTGTTAAGCGCCCGGAAACCACTGCTTTTCTTGGGCAATCGAATTAAGTGCTGTGAAGTGAAACTTGCAACCAGTAGCATGGCCAACAATTACAACACTGAGGATGAAATCACGATGTCAGCAAGGGGAAACCGGTCGTTTCGCCTACGATATATTCTGTTTTTGGTTTTGTCTGCTAACGTCTTAAATGCCGAAAGTAAATGAATTATATACTATTTTTCGTTCTTAAAGCGTGTTACCCTAGGAAAAAAAAAAGCAATATATTTAATTTCTCGTTCTCCAAGCGCGTCAAAGGTTAACCAACTGGCCTTGGGTGAAAAGACTCTTAGGCGAAACGACCGCTAGCCTGCGCGCAGACGTCTGGGAGACTAAACGACCGCAAGCGTAGGAAGCAATAGTTTGCTCATTCTTAGTGCAAATTCAGACGGCAAAGTGAATGGCCTGTTCAGAGGACAGATTATTAGACTGCGAGCAGTCTCTCTTTTGCTCTAAAATCCGTGCAGAACGAAGCGCAAATAGCGAGCGCGAGCGAGCACGATTTGAGACTGCTCGCAGTCTAACAGATTATGTGAACGAAAGTTTTATCTTTTTTTTTGTAACTGTTATTGTTTCTTTCTTTCGTAGAGAAAGCGTATCGAGTTTCTGTGAATAATTCTCGATATATTCGCGATTTTGTTGAAAACGGGAGAAAGAACATGTGGTATTTATAGATTCTCTTCAAGTATTTCTCTCAGAACGTCCGATCACATAGCAACAAATGACCTCTCCGGAGAAAGGAGAGGCGGTAAAACCGCTTGCGAGCGCTACGATCCTCAAGAGAAATAAGAGGCTATTCATAGCCTGTTATCTTATTGTTTGTTAACAGCCACAAAAATAAATTTGCCGTTGCGATCGGCCAGACAGAAAAGCTGGACTGGACTCTGGACTGGACTCTGGACTGGATTTTGGACTGGACTCTGGACTGGACTTTGGTCTGACTTTTATTGACTTGAAATGAACTTAATATTTTACTAATTAGTTAATAATTAAAAATAAAGTGAAAAATTTTTTTTCTGCATGAATATTTTTTCGGGACTAATTTGCAATTTTTTTTTTGCTTTGTGCCGTTAACGATGCACGATTTATATTTCTTCTGTAAAAGTTGTGCAGGAATTTTTTTTCGTATTTGCCCCCACCCCCCTCTTCCAAAAAAAAAATTAAAATAAAACAAAATGGTCCATCCCTTAAATAAAAACAACTCAATTTAATTATGAACCAGTTTTTAGAAACATTTTACCAATTTACCAGAAAACCCACGCTCCTTCACGATAGCGCGCAGCTCGCACGATATAATTTTCGATCTGCGTGGAGCCTGTTAGTGAGTAAAAGACCTATTGTTTTCTTTTCTGGCTTGAAAAGTGTTGACAGATTGAAACCGGGGAGTAGAAGAACCGATTACTGCGCGGGTTACAGTACGTGGTATCCCAGGGGGGGTACTCCGGACTTCAAGTGACGGGGATGATCGAAGGATTTTTTTGGGTTTGAAATTTTCGATTCAGGGATTTTTTTGGGTATGAAGATTTGGCAGGTATTTTTTTGGGTGGCTTGATTTAAGTATGGATTTTTTTGGGTATTCAAAATGATCTGAAGATTCATGGTAGTGCCCATGTATCCCGGCCGCGTAGTTCTGCAAATAAAGTAAACCAAACTTGTTCTTGCCGGGGTAGTCTTGTTTTGTTTAGAGTTGTCAGTCATAATGTTGTTGTTGATACAGAAGATGTTATTGGGTGTCCCTAGTGTTGTTAGAATGACTACCAGATAAGGAAAGGATAAAATCATCTGGTATGATGAATTATAACCAAATACAAACATTCAATTTCTAGTGGGTTTTTTTTTCGTGTTAGATCATTTAATCCTTTCTGGAAATTAAGGCTCGGAATTTCGGCATGGGATTTTTTTGGGGTACACTTTTGGTCCAGGGATTTTTTTGGGTTTTGTTGGAAGCCCTAGGGATTTTTTTGGGTATTGATTTTTTTCCCCATTCGATCATCCCCGTCACTTGAAACTCGGAGTACCCCCCCTGGGCGTGGTATGCCAACAAAATAAAGACATAAAATGGGGAAAACATTGTAGTACTGTAGTACAGCGACTGTAGTACGTGTCTGATTTTCAAATTCGTTGGTAAATCGGCCTTGTCCGATGAAAGGATGAAATTCCTCTAGCTAATCTGTCTAAACACAAATTTTTGGAATAAGGCAACTGTTTATAACCCATTCATAATAGTGCGGATAGTAATCTTTAATAGGTATACTCCTAAGACAGAGAAACTATACTAGGAGTTTAAAAGCAAAAACTAAATAAATAAGTAAATAAATAATTAAACATATATAAATATAAATATGAACACACAATAAAATCTAATAAAATGAATATGAATAAAATATAAAAATACAATACAGTATAGTATCCTACATGTTAGAGATAATGGCCTTAAATTCATCTAATGAATCGGGAATTAGAGATAAAGGTACACTGTTCCAAGTTCTTATAGCTCTAGGGTATTGTTATTTGATGGTTGTTAACGCGCCTGTCAGTTACCTATATGTTCCAGATATTCCCAGAATTGAATTTCAAAAAAACAAAGCGTCTTTTCACTGACAGCTCTCATGCCAGATACCAGAAGTTTCCTTTCATCGGACAAGGCCGATTTACCAACGAATTTGAAAATCAAACACGTACTACAGTCGCTGTACTACAGTACTACAATGTTTTCCCCATTTTATGTCTTTATTTTGTTGGCATACCACGTACTGTAACCCGCGCAGTAATCGGTTCTTCTACTCCCCGGTTTCAATCTGTCAACACTTTTCAAGCCAGAAAAGAAAACAATAGGTCTTTTACTCACTAACAGGCTCAACGCAGATCGAAAATTATATCGCGCGAGCTGCGCGCTATCGTGGAGGAGCGTGGGTTTTCTGGTAAATTGGTAAAATGTTTCTAAAAACTGGTTCATAATTAAATTGAGTTGTTTTTATTTAAGGGATGGACCATTTTGTTTTATTTTTATTTTTTTTGGAAGAGGGGGGTGGGGGCAAATACGAAAAAAACTCCTGCACAACTTTTACAGAAGAAATATAAATCGTGCATAACGGCACAAAGCAAAAAATATATATATATATTACAAATTGGTCCCGAAAAAATATTCATGCAGAAAAAAATTTTCACTTTATTTTTAATCATTAACTAATTAGTAAAATATTAAGTTCATGTCAAGTCAATAAAAGTCAGTGTTCTAACGAATTCGATAATTTTTACGAAACTGCGACTCGGACGAAAACTGGAAAATTCACAAAACGACGTCTCTAAATCTTCGACTCTTCGACTCTTCTTCTTGAAAACTAACACTAGTTCTATCGACGCTTGAATACTAATCAAGTTCTACCAACGCGCGAAAAACATACTAATTACGTTCATTGTTAAGCCGTCCCCGTGGGACGAAACTACTAAAATAATTGTTCGCCGGAACATTCTCCCCCTCGAACAGGAATGATAGTTCTGTTCCTTTAAGTTGTTTAGAATTCCAACGGGCACAACTTTGTGATAGGTCTCAGGTATTCCTTTCCTGCAGAATTGACGCGTACAACCCTAACATGTCCATCAGGGCCTTTGAATGCTTCCTGAATGCGCCCTAAAGGCCATTTGCCCCTTGGGTTACTTGGGTCGACGAGAAGTACGACATCCCCGGGTGCGACATTACGTTTCTGATCGACCCATTTGTTGCGGGTGTTCAGTGTCGACAGAAATTCTTTCATCCATCTTCTCCAACATTTGGAAATGAGATCTTGAACGAAACGCCATCGATTTCTTGGGTTGAACGCGATATCGTCTACAACTCGCGGTGCGAGTTGTCCTCCCATTTGTCCATGAAGGAAGTGGTTAGGAGTTAAAACATGTTCGTCGTTTGGATCACTGCTGCAGTAGGTCAGTGGACGGGCATTTAGAATTCCTTCTACTTCGACAACTGCCGTCAGCAACTCTTCATCTGTAGTCTTGGACTCTCCCAGGATAGAACGTAAAGCTTTCTTTGCGGACTTGATCAGAGATTCGAACAGCCCTCCATGATGGGATCCGCCCGGAGGGTTAAAACGCCACTGAATTCGGTCACTGGTAGCATTCTCTTTGATCTGCGCTTGATCCAAAGCTAAGACCAGTTCGCGTAGCTCTCTATCAGCTGAGGTGAAATTTGTACCGTTATCACTGATCACCACGTCCGGCTTACCACGCCTCGCTACCATCCTGGAAAATGCGTTAAGGAAACTTGCAGTGTCCAAAGAGAAGGCGACTTCAAAGTGAACCGCTCTTGTGCTTGCACACGTGAACAGGCATAGATAACGCTTTGCGGAAACTTTCCTCGTAATCTTGACAACAAAGGGGCCAGCGAAATCGACTCCACAACAAGCGAAACATCGCAGCGAAGATCCAAGTCTGACTTCAGGAAGAGGTGCCATTATTTGTTCTCCTCTGCGCTTTCTTTGGAGTTTACAAACATTGCATTCCCGTTTCCATCGCTTGATTTCTTCTCTCCCATTGATAATCCAGTACTTTTGTCGTAATTCAGCAAGGGTAGCGTTCACTCCGAGGCTATGGTGACCTTGAACATGGACGTGTGCAACAACTAGTTTCGAAATATGATGCTTTTTTGGTAAGACAACAGGGTGCTTAGCGTCGTAAGGCAAATTAGACATCTCTAGCCTTCCCCCTACACGTAAGATTCCGTCACTGTCTAGAAATGGTGACAATCTCCACAGCTGGCTGCCTTTTGAGACATTTCGCCCTTGTCTCAAAGTCGTCAACTCTTCCGAAAAGCGTTCTCTCTGAGTTTCTCGAAGCCAGTACTTCTCCGCGTTCTTCATTTCTTCTAAATCCAGGACTTTCTCCAGAGAGCTGCTTTGCCCGACGTCGGTCTCCTGACTGTAAATTAACTCGCTTGCTTGCATTCTATGGAGTCGTGCTCTCTTGCAACGGGATATGAACCGCATGATCCATGCAGTGACTCTTAGTAATTTAAGCCAGGATGAAAATCTCTCGGCGTCTAACAAAGGAAACGATCTGTTGCTTTGGAACGTGAGGCTGATTTTTGCCAATTCTTGTCTGCCTTCTTCTGTACAATCTGTACGATCTGTACGATCCAAAGGCCAGGATTCCTCCCCCTCGTGAAGGAAGGAAGGTCCCTGAAACCAGCGACTCTCAGTAGACATATCTCTCAGGTCAAGACCTCTTGTCGCGTCATCAGCAGGGTTTTTCTCACCAGGCACGTGCCGCCATTGTACAGGGCTTGTCTTTCGCTGGATCTCGGCGACTCGATTAGCAACAAACGATTTTAGTCGTCTTGAATGACCCTGAACCCAGTAGATTACATCCATACTATCCGTCCACAGGATGTGTTCACTTAATGGTATTTCCAACTTCTCAGAGACTGTTTCAGCTAACCGCACCCCAAGTACTGCCGCCATTAATTCAAGGCGCGGGATGCTCACAGATTTTATCGGAGCTACTCTTGCCTTGGCTGTCACTAGGGCCACGGAAATTTTTCCACTCACGTACTTGTATCTGGCGTAGCTGACAGCAGCATAGGCTAATTTGGAAGCGTCGGTGAATGTGTGAAGTGATACTTGTTTCACTTTCTCATCAAGTCGATAGCAATGTTGAACTATCACGTTCGAAGCTTCAGCTAACTGCTCTGCCCATTGCTGAGTGGTGACTTTCAAATCGCTAGGAAACTCTTCATCCCATTCAAGGCCTCTTAACCAAGCTTCTTGTAACGCCATTTTTGCTCTGATGACGTAAGGGGCCAGGAACTGAAGTGGATCAAACAGTGTGGCAATACGACTCAAGAGTCCTCGTTTTGTGTAGAAGGACAGGTTAATTTCTTTAATCGAGAAGGTAAACACATCTTCACTTGCATTCCATTGCACCCCTAACGTCTTCACACTCGGCAACTCTGATTCTTCAAGCTTCACTCCGGTTGCTCGGTCCTTCTCTGGGATATCTTCTAACACTTTTGCTCGATTACTACACCACTTTTGGGCTCGGAAACCAGCGTCACTCAGGAGTTTTATCAGGTCATCTCGAACATGTATAGCATCTCCTTCTGAATCCTCCGAATCGAGAATATCATCCATGTACATGTTTAGAAGCATAACGAGAGCTGCTGCTGGATGTTTGTCTTGAAAGTCTTGGGCGTGACTGCGAACCACAAATTGAGCTAGGTAAGGGGATGCTTTGTCTCCGAAAACCAACCGAACTGCTTCATACACATCAACAGGCTTCGTTAGGTCAAGATCTCTCCATAGGAATCTGTGGTACCTGCGGTCTTTCTCTGCTAAAGCAACTTGAGAGAACATTTCCTTAATGTCTGCTACTAAAGCAACAGGCTTTTGTCTAAATCGGAGAAGAACTTCTAGGACATCTCGCTGTAACTTTGGTCCCGTAAGCATGGTGTTATTCAACGATGTTCCTTTACAACTAGCAGCAGAGTCAAATACGATGCGCACTTTTGTGGTCTCTCTGTCTTCACGAATAACGGGAAAGTGCGGAAGATACCAGCTCGGACCGTCATGTGCTTCTTCGGGTTTTAGCTTTCGAACATACCCCTTGTCAATGTTCGCGTTCATTGCATCCTTGTAACGCTGCGCAACCTCTGGTTTCTTAAGCAAGCTCTTCTCGAGAGAGTAGAGGCGTTTCTCTGTATCTTCTTTGTTGTCGGGAATAGAGGGAGTTTCTTCTTTCCACGGAATAGCAATCTCGTAACGACCTCCGACGTATCGTCTCGACTTTTCCACTTTTGACATGGCTAGGATTTCCTCCTGGCTCAACTGCTTGACTTCTGTGTTTCGAATTCCAAGAGAGTCAATTTCCCACATTTCTCGCAATTGTTCATCAAGGCGCGTCTCAAGCATTGTGTCCGTTCGAAATGTTCTAGCGTAAGCTGTTCTCTTAGTAGAAGCGAGGGCGGGTAGACGTCCAACACAGGTCCATCCTAATGGCGTTCTTCTTGCTACTGGCATTCCAATTGGACCAGAATGTTCTTCTAGTGCTAGGGCAAGCTCAGGATGATCTGATCCGATCAGAAGGTCGATCGTTTTTCTTCCAGGTGCTTTAGGAAATGCGATGTTCTTGAGATGATCCCACTTGACTTTGTGCTTATTCCAGTCTGGAATTGTCAAGCCCTGACACATTTCTTGTAACGTCCACGCTTCAACAGTTGACTGGGTTTCTCCATCTATGCTCTTTATCGTCAGCGGTACTTTCTTGCTTTTGAGTGGTACACAACTGTCAGTGAGAGTTGACAACCTGAGGTTTCTTTCTTCTGCATCGAGGCCAAGGGCAGTGACGACATCACCTCGTACATAAGTCGAATCAGACCCATCGTCTAGAAAGGCGTTAACTTTGATCTTTTGTCCTCCTGAGCCCACGAGCCAAACTGGTACCGTTCGCAACACCACGTCTCCTGAAAACTCAGACTCACCAAAGGCTGTTCGTGTATCAGCAGGAGTGTCCAGTTGTTCAAGCGGATTAGGTGGTCGAAGTTCGAAGTGCAGATGGAAGTGATGGGTGCTTTTGCAGCCATTAATACCGCAACGATTCCTTCCCGGACAGTCTCTTCCTTGATGGCCTGCACTCAAACAGCGGTAGCAGAGGTAGTTCTCCTTGGCAATTTCCCATCTGTCTTTCACCGACGTTTCGCCCCACCTCTTGCACGAGGTGATTTGGTGAGGTCCGTTACAGAGAACACACTTGAGATCGGGCTTTGTTGTTGCGTTGTGGAAAGTTGCTTTGACGGGTTTCTTCGACTCGACACTCTCCTCCTTCTTTTTCTTTGTTCTCGCTTTAACTTCTTTAACTTCCATGCGATAAGCAACTTGTTTCTGCAACCATTTCGAAAACGTGGAAAGTCCATCTTTTCTTGGCTCTCTGTGCAACCACTCTTGAAACGACACGAGAAGCGACTCTGGTATTTTCTGCTGCACTGCTATGTAAAGCGCTGATACTCCGGTTAGCTCCTGATGTTGATCATTATCCTCAAGCTTGGCGACAACATCAGTTAAACGATCCGAGAAAATCTCTAACTCCTTCAAATTGGCTTCCTCGATAGGCGAAGCACGTAAGATAGATTCCATGTGACGCTGCAAAAGGCGTTTTTCTCCTCCGTATTTCTGTTCCAATTTATCTAAAGCAGCTTGATATTGTTTAGGTGTATATCCTAAGCGCTCAACAGTTCTTAAAGGTTTTCCAGACAAGGAGTTTTTCAACATCATCATCTTGGTCTTAGCTGGAACTTTCATACGATCTACGAATATTTCAAATTGCGCTTTCCAGTCGTGATAAAGATCTTTATCTCCGCTGAATACGATCAAGGCGGGCTTTTTAATTCCTTTAAACAATTTGTCAACGTCTTTCGAATCATATTCCTCTTCTTCGTTTTCGTCACTTTCTTCCTCACTTGAATTAGAATCCTTGCTGATAAGATTTCGAACGGACTTCTTCTTTTTAGATTGTCTGCATTGCGCCAACAGTTCAGCTTCTTCTTTCAACCGGGCGGCCTCGTCTCTTTCCTGTTGAATTTTAATTTCCCGCGCTGCTCGCTCTTGTAGCTCAAGCTCCTCTTGAAGTCTTTTCTTTTCTTGTTTAACCTTTAATGCAGCTACCTCTGCCGTAAGTGCAGCTACCTCCACTTGTAGCTCTTCTGCCGCTTTCGAAGCTTGTGAAATATCAGACGATTCGGAGGTTTGACTAGTTTTGTCATCAATTTCGCTCGCATAATCGGCGGCAAAATCTCCGATAACCGATAAGGGAGCTCCTGCACGACGTTCTAAATATTCTTCAACTTTGTCGACGCTATCTTCCACTTCAGTCCTCAATTGATCCAGCCATTCTTCTAATTCTGCTTGTTTACACTCGTCAGCTTGCAAGGCGATAATTTGTTGAGTAACTTGATTCGCATTTTCCAATGCTTGCATCAACCGTTCTTTCACGGATCTAATAACAGTGCGACTTCCATTACTCGATACCATTTCTTCCACCTTTTTTCTGTTTCTTGTAACGACTCCTTTGAATGCTGCTCTTCTTCGATGAAGATATTCAAGTTTTCTTGACATCCGCTCGCTGTCTTCTGAAGTTTCATTCGCTCCTTCGTCTGCTTTGTCGGCCATCCCGAACGATAAACGATAAATAGGCGATAACTACGTCCGGCTCGAAAGGACCAATTAATGTTCTAACGAATTCGATAATTTTTACGAAACTGCGACTCGGACGAAAACTGGAAAATTCACAAAACGACGTCTCTAAATCTTCGACTCTTCGACTCTTCTTCTTGAAAACTAACACTAGTTCTATCGACGCTTGAATACTAATCAAGTTCTACCAACGCGCGAAAAACATACTAATTACGTTCATTGTTAAGCCGTCCCCGTGGGACGAAACTACTAAAATAATTGTTCGCCGGAACAGTCAGTCCAAAGTCCAGTCCAGAGTCCAGTCCAAAGTCCAGTCCAGAGTCCAGTCCAGAGTCCAGTCCAGCTTTTCTATCTGGCCGTTGCGATCAACTTGCAAAAAGGTCTGTGATATTTATTCAACAACAATGTGTTTCCGGTAACAGAAAAGCTTTGCTGACAGCGAAAGCGGTGAATTTTAACACCTATTGCTTTCGCGGCGCCTTGATCAAAATTCAAATATGAAAGGAATGCGGGGTTCACAACCCCGCATTCCTTAATGTACTTCCAGTTAGACCCCGTAGCGTCTCGTCATGTTCATTGTTTAATACTTATGTCGTTTTATTGATCTCTGACATTGACATCAAAGGATCTGACTAGTTTTATAATAAATGTTCTTCGTTTTAAAATTCGCTGCTGTTTAGAGATAAGATTCGCTGTTAATCTCAAATATTTATCACGTCTCGAACTAAGGGACTGTGCAATAATTACCTGGAGGGGGGGTTGGGAAACCAGAGGGGGGGGCATAGGGGAAAATCAGAACTAGAAAGAGGGGGGGAGCTGGATGTAAAATTTAATACACACAAGGGGGGGCATTACTTTTTTCACTCTTTTTCACAAACTGGAAAAGTGGTAGAAGAGCTATTAGAGTTCAAACATTTATACTTGCCTACACTGGAATTAAACTGGGAAAATGTCAACTCCAGGTGCTTTGATCTCTGAACTGGCTGATTATTCAATATTTTCTTATCTGTCATGCAGTAGGAAAGGAATGCCTCTGTTATATATTAAAACAGCTCTACTTTATTGGCACCAGGAATGCTGTAAAACTTAGTTTGGATTTTGATTATGTTTGGGGGAAAATACTACCAGCAAAACACTAAAAATGGCATTTCCGAGCGTCTAGATTTCGAAATTTTCTGGGGGAGCATGCCCCCAGACCCCCCCTAAAAGCTCGCGCCTTCGGCGCTTTCGCAATTGCCTCGGTTATCAGAAAAGTCTGGCTACGGCCCTGACACTATGATGTTATTCAATGAAAAGAAAGATGCCAATGTAGGATAGCCTGCATTGTACTATAATTAAAGAGAATGGAAAGCCCAACTGTTGACTTTAATAGCAATAAATTGAACTATGTAAATATAAACAGTTTGATTACATGCTTTGCAAAGTAAGCTTATAAACCTCTCCCGAGTGTCCAGATAAAGAAATTGTTCAACGAGGGAAAATTGTCCTCCGCTGAAGAAAGGTCTTTGCAAGAGTTCTGGTCCAGTGCAACGTGGACGAGACTGCATGTAAAAGTTATGTAGAGCTCCTTGAGTTCTTGGACGCAAAGGCGAAAAAAAAGCAAGAGAAAGGAACGCTCTTCCGTGTAATATTTCTTGGAAAAATGAAAAAGATGTGGAAGCGCTTACGAACAACGAGCTGAAAATGTACTTGAAACAACGTGGTCTCAAGATAAGAGGAACTATGGCCGATTTTACTAAACGAGTTGTCAGCCACGCACGTGGAAATGCTTCCAGAGATATTCTGGAAGATGAAGAATTTAATAACTCGTGTGAAGACGACACAATTTCAGAAACAGAGTCAAGTGATTCCGATGGAGAGAACTCATACGTTGAAGAGTCATTTGAAGTACTTTTTGTGCCTGAGGAAGACATCCTACACGTAAATTAGGTATGAGGGAACCAATGCGGGGAGGAGGCAGGGGAGGGGGGGGGGGGTTGACCTTAATATTATCAGTAGGTGAGGGGAGGTTAAAGCTAATTTTTGCTTAGTGAGAGGGGGGTGCGACTTAATTTTGAGCCATATTTTACCCATTTCCCAACCCCACCCCCTCCAGGTAATTATTGCACAGTCCCTAAATTAAATTACAAATTACTCCTTTGTTTATAAACGGTTTTATTTATATCTTCATTCTAAAGAATGAAACTGAAGGTATTTCTTTTAATTGCCCAAGGTTTTTTTACGCAGAAAATCGGTGACAAATGCGAAGAGAATATTTCCGGGTACCACCTGAAATGGGAAAGGATTCAAGCATGCAGCATATTTTGGTACATGACAACTTCGTCGTGTTTTTCATTCAGTTTCAGCTCAGACAGAGCAACCATGTACAATACCGAAACCTTCAAGTTAGCAATCGTGTAAATTTGAGTGCTTTGTCTAGAAGATAGATCGTAGCCTAGATTTTCTTATTTTGCCGACATTTGCGTGACTTTTTGCGAATTGCCGTTATGGGAAATTTGCATACCGAGGATCGTGCAAGCAGAAGAAATTTTGATTGGCTATTTTGTTAAATGTCAATCAATCCAAAAAGTGGGCGGTAGACGTTCCGTAGAAGAATTGTATCAGGCTCTATTTTTCGTTTCACCCGTCACGCTTGAATGTTTCACCGAGCGAAACGAAAATAGAGCCTGATCGCAGGTTATCAATAAAGTGAACTATTTTACACGTGTTTTAAAACGACGCACACACAAGAAAAGCGAACGTGAGGCTGAGGCGAACGAAAGGAGGCTGTCTTTAAAACGAGGAGCGGGGATTCGGGGAACGGTGAACGGGGTATCTTTAAAAGCGGGAATCTTTAGAATGTTGAATCTATGAAAGCGCAAATCTTTTAGCCTGCGTAACAGGCGTAAACAGGGAAGGGGAAGGGGAGCTAGAACGCGGGAGAAAAATGGGGACTTGGGACTAGGGACGAGGAAACGTCTGCTACAACGCTTTTTTCTAACGCCTTTTTCATCTCCACCTACCGATTTTCAGGTAATTCAGTTGAGTTAACTGTCAATGCAACCACCAATCAGAAAAAAGCGTGCGCTTTTCTGCATGACTGACTTCACGCAGGAACTTACGGAACAATTCATTGTCTGTCAATGAAGCGTCTGAAAATAAAGTTAGGATGAGAATTTTGTTTTAACCAAAGAACAACTTCTATTGAACAAGAAATAAGAGACACGAAGCTTGTCTTAAAAAAAAAAGATTTATTAAGATAAACCCCTCTTTGCTTCTGAAAACCAAACGCGTTCAATTTTCGCTTCTAGTAAAGCTAAGCTTATTAACACGCAAGCGAAGAACCGCGATACATTTTGAACGGCATTTATTGACCGAACAGTTCACGTTTTATATATCAAAAATTACGCGAAAGCCATAATATGAAGAATCGGTCAACAAAAAAAATATATTTCTGTACAAATTTACACACACAAATGTAATTTACTTTACCATGGATTCCCTACAAAGTCAACAGCTTGATTGATGTCTGGCAACAGCAGACTTATCTTTAAAACATCCGTCTGTCCTAAAAGAATAATTTCTTCGCTTTTAGTTCTCTAAGCTGTCGAGCGTTTCTTACGGCTTCTTCCGATTTATAGTTCTCAAAAGACGAGTCGTCATTCCAATAACGGGATATTTACACCGTCTTGAAATTCACGCGTGAAACGGTGCAATGTTTTTTTAAATCTTCTGTGAAAACTACAAATATAATCTCTTCTTTCTTGGACCGTATCCTGTTGGCAAAACCGTTAAAACATTTCTTCCCTTAAGTAGAGTTCTAACGGCCGTTTCTCGCTCTGATTTCAAGACAATTTCGCAACCTGCCCGTGCTGCAACAGCACCTCTACATCAAATTACGTCAATTCACGTTGGACTTACTGCTTACTGTCTAAAATTAACCAATCAGAATTTTGCAGCCGCTAGCGGCCGCAGAAATGAAAAATTGGGAGTCTTTGTAGCAGGCGTTCCCTCTTCCCTAGTCCCCAGTCCCCCATTTTTCTCCCCCGTTCTTGCTAGTTTTCCCCTTCCCCGTTTTTACGCAGGCTAGAATCTCTAAAATGGGGAATCTTTAAAAGCAGGAATCTTTAAAATGGGAATCTTCAAAAGCTGGAATCTTTAAAATGGAGGAATCTTTAAAAGCGGGAATTTTTAAAAGCTGGAATCTTTAAAAGCAACTAAATATTCTGAATCGTTATTAAAGTGAATGTTATTAATGATATAGTTTAAGTTGCCTATGTTATGATAAGCTGAAAATCCATGCTTTTATCAGGGAATACTGCGTAGAAAACCACTTTGTGTTCTCCCAAAGGAGAAAACGTAAAACTATAGTGGGAACTAGGAAAGTATTTTGATGTTTGATACCGTAAAAAACGTTCACTAAACTCTTAGAAAAGTTTAATAGATTCTCGATTTAAAGGGGCTCTGTCACGAGGGTGCATGCGTTAGTTTCTCGAATCGAAACTTATTTTTCAAGTGTGAAAAGTTTGATCGATAAGGGCGTCCGCCGTGAAAACGTAAAAACTCTGGGCGAAAAAAAAAAAGCGATGACCGTAAACGAATAAAGAAGACCGTTTAAAACACCATAAACTTATTTATCTGGAAGACAAGATTTTGAATGCATCGTTTTAATCGAAATTCATAGCATCCTACAAAACATCCTACTTGCACTGTAGGTTAGGGTTAGATACGTTATGCTCGAAAATTTGAGCATTATGCTTTTGAGCGTCACCCTCAAAACAACAGCTTTGTGCCTAAAATTATGCTCGAGAAGTAGCATTATGCTCGACTGATGTTGGTTGTATTTGATGCCCTTTTCCATCCCTGCAGACAAACAAAAATACCTCCATAAGTCAGAGGCACAACATTTTATTGCATCAATTACAACGTTACAAGCAATAAACAACAAATAATGTTCAAAAGCACTCAAAATGTCTTATTTCAATGGAACTGGCAGCCATGATGGATAGACAACTGGCAACTGTGGCAAGCCTTAGCAGCCTGGCATAATGATGCAACGGTGCAATATGGTAAATCCTTCGTGGCGTAGAATGCCCGGTCACATCCGGGAATTTAACTGGCTAGAAACATTTAAGCCATGTGGTGGTCTTAAAAGTATGGCGGAATTATAGGATTTGAACAACTTTCAGCGGATCTTGCCTCTTGTTGAGACAATTTCGTAACGATTTCTAAATGAGTATCACCTGAATAGAAATTACGAGAAACATCATATTCCAGATCTTACCTCAGATTAACGCCAGATAATCGGATCGCACTGGTTTTTTCTGCTAAAAATCAGCCTCCGAATCACCATTTTTATATGGACAAGACCGCTTCGAGGACCATCATGAAATGATTAAGGTCAAAGGTAGCGACGAATTCGAAGGGTACCAGTAGAAATGTTGACATCTTTCTTACGGCTTCAAAACCATGACAGTCTTTCAAACCAAGGAATGTTATAAGAACTGGGTTTTTGTTTTCCTTTGAAGACTCTGAATTTAGCCTGAACCCGTGAGGGGGTAGCCCCCCACGCAGTCGTTTTTAGGGGAGTCGTATTACCCTCCTCCGCACAAACGCCTGCTTACCGGAGTTCATCATTCCTTTCCGCCGCTTAGCCAATCACATTGTACCTACTTATGTCTGGTAGGTTGACCTTGACTGCAGGACGCTTTCGCGGGAACACATGCAGATAAACATGACGCGCGGTATGAATTTTGAAATGTAAAGCAGAACGTCATCTCAAAATCGTTCTTGAACAAAATAGCGTAAGCTTTCAAATTGCACGTTAAACTTCAAAATCCGTGCTAAGATTCTGGAGAAATAAATTTATTTATGTGCGCGGTAAACTCTGTTTAGGCATAAAATCTATGATATCGCGTTGTAGTCCCGCGCGTTACTAAATTTTTCCAAAAGTATTAAATGCAGGGATAATTATAATTACATTCTCTGAGCTTTCAAATGGTCCATTTAACTTAGAAATGCAGGAATATCTATACTCTATAAGCTTTCAAATGCAACATTAAACTTAGAAATCTGTCAAGAGTATTTAAGTTTTAAAACTGATAAATTCACCGCAAGAGGTAAGCTCTGTGTCATCACAAATGGTAATTGTAAACTAGACCATGCATTGCAAATTAGGACTAGCAGTCCCTTCTGTTTTAATAGGGGATACTATGCAAGAAGAGTATGTGAAAGCGCGTTGTAAAAGCCTCCTTCGCCCTTATACGAAAAGGTAGCAGAAACGTTAATGCATCAGTCAATTCCAGCGGTGCCCATCCCCCCAGGGCATTAGTCGGGCATTTGCTCACGTTTTAATCCCGGGGGTGGGGCATTTGAATTTTCATCACTGCCCGGGGGTCGGGCATTTGCCTACCCCCGGGACGACCTGGGGCATTTGACAAGGTGAGAAAAACGTTCCGGTGTAGTCAGTCTGAGGTCGTCCATGATCTTCCATTCCTTTGTTGCTGTTCGCTGATTGATTTCATCGTTTGTTGATTAAATACTGTATCAAGTGTAATTAATCCGAGATGACCAGTTTAGCAAAAATATTTTATATTTTGGCCGTTTGTTAAATACAGATCATGCATTTTCAGTTCTTCGAAATTATTTAAGCATTTCTTTTAATATAGCTTATTTAATAAAACACTTATAAGTTGTGTATGTCAAAATCAAATAAATGAACGTGTTATTGATATTAATAAAGTATCATTATTTTGAAAACAAATGAACAACGGAAGGGGAGACGCACAGGTATAAAACAACCGAAGCGCATTGATAATAATGACGAGTGACACTTTTTTCGTTATGATTTATTATTAAAATCTTGAGCAGTGTTGCTTTCTAGATGATCCCGGGGGTGGGGCATTTGCCTTCTAGTTTGGTCCCGGCACCCCGGGGCATTCGACGGACTTACTTGTCCCCACCCCGGGAATTTGCCATTTAAAAAAAAAAGTGCTAATGCCCGGGGGTTGGCCCGGGGGGGGGATGGGCACCGCTGGAATTGACTGATGCATAACGGATATGTTAGCGAACTTGAATTTGAGAGGTTTCGCCGCCGGAAACGCACTCGGTTGTTGTGGCATGTGTGATATTTTCATCCCATTTATCGATTTATCATCTCGCTAGGTCCTTTGTCGTCTTTAATACTCTTTGTCTTTTCAAGTCGTAGAAGTCTCTTATATCCCTTTCCATTGCATTGGCTCCAGCAGTTTTTAGAAGCGCCGAAGTCTTCACCGACCGTCGCCTCGATCAGCAGTGATCAGACAAGCAAGATCAACAACGCTTTGTCAGAAAATTCGAACCGTCTTTCGATAGATGACGGGATAAAACTGTCGCACAGTAAATTCTTTTAATCACAAGCAATATATTCTTACCGATGTTTCAGCCATAATTCGCCATTCTAGAAGTAAAAAAACATATTCCAACTTCGCGGCACCAGCATCTCTGAAGAAAAACAATCACGAGAAATACAGAAGCGTACATTTGAACGATTTATTTAATTGGTCATCGTCAGACGATGCCTCAATGGTGATTGGTTAGATTGCCTTGCAAGTAAAACAAAGGGAAAGGAATTTTGAACTCCGGTAAGCAGGCGTTTGTGGGGAGGAGGGTAATATGCCTCCCCTAAAAACGACTGCGTGGGAGGCTAGTGAGGGGGAGGTCCCCGCGAAGGAAAAATTCAGAAAACTTCTTTCAAAGTCGTGAAAAATTTTTCACCAATCGGAGCCGCCATCTTTTGATTTTCAAAACTAGTTTCCAGTACTGCACGGCTGTTTCGTAGTGTTTACTCCATGTATTCTTCATATAGTAACGCCACAGAAAAAAAGCGACATAACACTAACCCCCTCCCGGACGGGATATTTTTTGTTGACCGCACCGGACTGGGAATTTTACGCGCCGTACTAAAAGCACTTGAAAGTGAAAATTTCTCATTACAGTTATGGAAATACTATTATTATTATTATTATTATTATTATTATTATTATTATTATTATTATTATTATTATTATTATTATTATTATTCTCCTTATGCTGAAAAAATGCCCATTATGCCGGCATTATGCCCGACTACAGCATTATGCCCAAATTATGCCGGCATAATGTATCTAACCCTACTGTAGGTGAGATTCCATAAGGAAGGGACTAAAGAAACAGCATTTAGAGCAACTTGATTTTTCCTCATGGTAGACCTTAAACAAAATACCGCTAAATTATTCTTATTTTAACGGGTTCTTTAGAAATAAAGACGTGACTTCAGACAGTGTAAAAACAAAGCATAAACAAAATGCGGACCGCCATGTGAACATTTTTTTGGTTCATTTTCGGTTCATTTTCTCAAACATAGGACTTTTTATCACGATTTTCAATAATTACAACGGTAGTTTTTCTTTCATCGCTGGGCGGTATTCTTTACAAAGTTGAAGCAGAGCATTTTTGATCCTAAACTTTCTCTATTCAACCGCAAAGTACGGACTTTCTTTACGAGCGGTCTCTAGTAACTCTGTATCTAGAGCGCAAGAAATCACGGAATACGCTTCCCTCTAGAACTTTCAAAACACAAGTTTCTGTCTGTGTTTAATAACTAGGAGTTCAGCCTGAAGTTATCTATAGCTTAACTTAAATTCTAAAGAGAGAAAGACTAAAAGTGCCCGGTGACAAGACTCAACGAAAATTGAGATTTTTGTCACCATTTGAATGGAAAGCCCGCTCAGTCCCAAAATGTCACAACACACTGAACAGAATATTGACAAGGGCAATGAAAGCGACGATTACCCTAAAAGAAGCGGAGAAGGTTGCACTCAAGAGACATTTACTGCGTTTCGCAATCCATGCGTACGATGCCATCGAAAACTGTTATAACTAAGTTTATCTACATAAAATAACTGATGTGGTGGCTCAGTGGAGAGAAGCGCGAACATTTTGACTATGTTTTGTATCTTTTTCAGGCGGCGTGACTTCAAATCTCACAACTTCACTGTTTTGTCTCTCCGTTTTTTTCTTTTTCTTTCTTTTTTCTTTTTGATTGTGATTTCGTTTTGTTATTCGTACCTCCTTCCCGGCCGTCACCTCCTTCCTTTGTACTGGGTTTTTACAGGAGAGGAAGTTTGGTTTTATTTTCATTATTATCGCACATAGTAAATATTTTAAAAACCGAAACGCAATTTGTGAAACTGAGGAACAAACGTCGAACACCAGACCAAGGAAATACAGAGGTGCAATTCTTACCTCCTTGCGTGTCATGACAAATTTCAGACGGTACTCCATTCTCATAATTAAAGGGACTATGTCAGCTGGCGCACATGCGCAGTAGAGTCCGGTTGGTCGTTTTCTGAGGTGAGTATTCCTGCGTAGACTTGGTTGATTTCTACAACCAGAATCACTTTCCTTAGAATATAGACAATTTTTCAAAATCAGTTGATACACGGTTACATTTAAACCCAGTGCGATGAAGGCGTTGAAATACACATACAAAGCATGCTTACCTTCTTCGTTGGGCCAGAGAGAGAAGATGGCCTACAATATTTGAGTCGGAGGAATAACCGCACATTGATTCCGCCGAGACCCAAGAAGAATAACTAATACTGTACAACCAAATCCTTTGATGTTCTCGATTCCAAACTTTACGTTTTGTGGCGTTAATGTCGTATATTCTTTTACGGCCGCTACCTGTACGACGGCTGCCGCGAGTGGACATTGCAAATCCACGTAAATAAAGCTCCAGGAGCAAAAGCTTTCACAAATATCGCAACAAACAACTTCGGTTATTACTAAAGAACGTTTGTCAATAAAAAAATCCAGCTAACTTTCCGAAGATGAACGCGATTCAAACAGATAAAAACAGCCTCCTAAACTATCTGACGGTATTTGGGCCAACGATTTCAAAGTGCTTCTCATCAATTTGCGCATGCGCCTGGGGTGACATAGTCCCTTTAACAGATAAAGATCTGGCTTAACTTTGGGTTGTACGTATTTTTTCTATTCTTGGTACAAGCTATTGTTTCTTAGTCTTCTTTTGTTTTCAACGGAGGTTTCGCCGGTTTTGAGGAGCTCCACTGTTAGGCTAGCCTATCTATATATATTATTTTAATCAGTACTTCCAATCCGGTCATTTGTACCGGCCAAGGAAAAAGACTGTCTCGCCCTTCTTCAAGGAGAGTTGATTTCATATATTTCCGACTGTAGTGACAATTTCAAGTAAGATTTCATTGACAGAAACTGACGAGCAAATATTAGTTCCAAATATATCAAAACATATCACTTATCGACGCTTAGGCGGTCTGGTTAGTTTCTAAAGCACTTTGGGTACTTACAGTATGGCCATTAAAGATCCTACGAGTTTTTGTTTCCGATTTAGGTGAGAAGATTTTTGTTTACGACTGCTGCGCGTGATTCGATCATGCTCTCTGTACAGCATTAATCGTTTCCACTGACATACCTGATGTGGAGATTTTATTTCCCTACTCTACATGTCCATTATTGTTGATGTTCTCATTTCCTTTCTTGAACATATTATCTAATCGACCATGAACCGAGGGCTCCGTAATCAAAAGGCATCTGAGGAAAACGCTTTTCTCTTTTGTGTCTTATCAGTATCAAATTGGTACTTCCCACAAAATGATCAAGGAAAAAGAAAAGAGATATATGATTTAGTGTTCTCAGGCAATCCTCCTTCTGTCAAATACAGATGCCAAGGGTTACCCGGACTTCGTTTCTTGGGATTTCTCAGTATAAGACAAAAAGCAGGGTTATTTACTAGCGTCCTGTGTGCAGTGAGCTAACAAGAAAGCTGGAAATTCAAAAACCGGGATTAATAGTTTAACCTATGGTTTATCAAAGACGGGCCCAAAAATAAACTTATAGTTAGACCCGTGTAATTTACTTTCCTGTTTTATCTAGAAAAGGTTACAAAAGCCTGAAGAACTCCAGCTCCTCCACGGCCTCATTTATCAAAGCCTTCTCTTTGAGGAAAACGGCCATGGGCGCCAACAAAACCCGGAACATGGAACATGCCGGAAAATTCCGGAACAAGGCAAATTATCACAAAATAAAGGGAAAAAAGACAAAGAAAGCAATTAAAGAAAGAAACAAACAAACAAAACAAATCTTTTTAAAAACGTATAACAGTTGTATATAAAACATCACTTCCCCGCAATTTTATCAGGCGTTTTTCTACCGTGATGGTTTCTTTGCCTCCCGCGGAATTAAAAAAATGGATTAAGAAGAAATAAGCAAGGCATGCCCTGCATTCACCCGGTGTGTGACACATGCAGACTGCAGACTTGCAGACCTGCAGACTTGTAGACTTGCAGACTCAACATACTGGCCTTTCCTTATTCATTTTAAAAATTCCGCCGTTTCCACATTGCGTGCTTGCCGCCTGGTACGCTTTAAATGACCCTTAAAAAGAAGCCTTTATAGGCCGTTGCTTTGAAGGCTGAACTTAGCAACATTGGCGTCTATTCTTCTTCCTTTGAATAGATTGTGGTGCGATTCCGCAGCTTGTTAGTCTTGTAACTATACGGATTTGTGCATCTAAAATTAATAAAACACTAGTTGAAAGTTGCATGCACGGTTCTATGTCTTCTATGGATAGCAGCTGTGTAAGCGAGTTGACGGGTGTGGCTCAAGCTTATTTGACCCCTAAAAGATACCATTCCACAACAAGCAGTAATTTAGCTATTAATTTTAATTCCAATAACGCCGTTTCTTTCTTCTGCTTTATTTACTTCCTTACTTGCAGCACTAAGCGAACTTCAGTTGGTAAAAGCATTGGCGTTCCCTCCTAAACACCGTATTGGCCAGCCCGTTTCATATGGAAGTCCCCCTTTCGGGCGTTTTTCAAGGTGGCTCAAACTATTACTGCTCAGATTATTGCTGCTAGATGCCCTGAAAACTATCATTAGACAATTATACCAAAGAACACCCCCCTTGAGTTCATCTCCGTGCTCAGTTTCGGCGATTAAATATGAAGAGCCAGCTACATAACAAATAGGATTTACAGCAGATCAGTTGAATTTGTCCACTGATAGTTTTCAGGACATCTCGCAGCAATAATTGCTAGCCACCTTGAAAAACGCCCGAAAAGGGGACTTCCATATGAAACGATACGGTACACCACAAACTGAAGGAGATAGCAGCTGGGTCTAAATACTAAAAGGGGTTGCAAAATGTTGACAGAAAATATGGCGCAAAAAAAACGAAACCTTAGAGCTTCGAGCGACTAAAAGCGAACGATGATATGCATGCATGTTATGCATGTGGGAATGCAAAAGGTCCAATTTTTGTTTTAAGTATGTGAAAGGGGTACCATTTTAACAAGAATTAGCAAATTATTAAGAGTTTGAACCTCGGGAAGCCTCTCCTAACAAAACTATCTTTAGTAACTCCCCCCACCCCCCCCCCCTCCCCACCCCCGGCCTTCCCAGATGGCGTGACAAAGTGATAAGTTTTCTGCGAATGTTTATAACTTTGGGTTCAATTATACATTGGTAAAAGATTCTTTTCCGTTCCTTCCTGTTACGTTCATGCATTTTTAACGCAGTTGAGAACCAAATAAATTATTCTAAAAAAGGCTTCCTTAAACAATTTGATAAGAGTGACGGGAACATACAACGACTCAATGAAACAATAGACTCCGCATGTCTTGCAGTCTGCTGTTTGTTACTGTTGTCCATCGATAAAAGTGTCACTGGAAAAAGTTTCTATTTTCTTGGTTAGTATAATATAGTTTTATTCATCCCCGAACAATTTTACTTTAATCGGAAATCAACTTCGACGCAAAACGTCCGGAAACCCAAAAGCTTGCAAGGAAAGTGGAACTGCGTAACTGCGTGAGAAAATGCTTTTCTCATATAAAGTAAACTGTCTCTCGAAATCTAAAAGAAGACCTTAATTTTATCTGAGATATTTTTTGATTTAAGAAATGAGGCGCATTTTATAAGCCAGGTCTGCCTTCAGAGCCCTGGCTAACGAGTTACTATATTCGTTCATTTAGTCAAAAATGCATATATTTTTTTTCTTCTATATCTTTTATTTTATTTTATTTATTATTTTTATTTGACGATCAGAATTTTTTCAAATCGTGTTTTTTTTCCCTTTCCTGGATGTTCCGGGGTGTTCCGGAATGTTCCATGTTCCTGGTTTTGTTGCCGCCCGAGGAAAATGCTGTATTCTGTCATGGAACAATTAATTCCTTCCTTTGACCACTCCAGTGTCAAGTCCATCGAGTCTTCTAGAGCTTTCCCATTTCTTTTCACCTTTTGAATGGCGTATTTGGATCCGCATTACGTCCAAAACCCTCTTGAAAATTGTTGCGTACAACAATCAGTCGGGCCACCATTTTTCAAAGGGTATAACCTCCAAATAAGCGAAGGTGGAATAACCATTGCAACAAGCTACCCGTGTGCGGCTTTCACAAGATGAAGTCCATCAAGGTCTGTTTTCCACGAAGCGATCAAGATTTCATTGGAAGCCAAACCAGGGATTCAGAAAAGGCGACGCCTAAAGTAAGGTGATTCTCTTTCATATCTTCGAATGTATGGTCATACTTGGGCTTGAAAATGTATTTGTATATAAACACTTTGGATTCTCAATTGCAACTCAAGACAACTCATGCGGTATTGCATGTCAAGTAACGCCTGTTTTTTTTTTTTTAATTAAAAAAGTAAGCACCTCTTGGACGGAAAAGAGATTTTAATAACATCACAGCCTACAAAAATCGCATGAACGAAAGAAGGCAAACGAAAATGCTAAACGTAACGGAAAATTGAACACGGAAGATGGGTGATTAGTGCATATTAACGCGAGCCGAGGGTGAAATTAAAATTAATACGTGGCTGCCCAGCATGCGAAGTCTGGTCTAACTTTAATTTGAAAAGGATTGTTAAAAAATGATATCAGGGAAGAGGATTCTAAAAGACACCTTAGCGATAAGGAAACAAATCCAAACAAAGAAGCGATACTGCCGTCTTGTGTAATAATTCAGTAGCCAAAAGTATTTGGCTACTATAAATGAAAGTAAAGTTTAAGACAAGGAGAAGTGCTGTATAATATTTTCACATTTAAATGTTCATACTTTAGGATTTCATCGATTGATGCAAAGTAAGTAAAAACCACCTGGTACAACATAATAAACAGTACTGGTATTTCTACAATATATACGCTCAAACGTTACTGTAGAATCACCTTGTACAATAAAATAAATAGCAACAGGTGAAGGTACATCTCAACACTTCTTCAGTTAGATGAACGATCAAATTATCCAGAGGCTCGAAATATAGAACAACCTTGTAAAGCATAATACTGAAAGAACCACAGGAATACTAGTATTGCTCTTATTCCTCGAGGAATTTATTTTTACAAATGGTCACACTTTACAACAATGGATTAAGGAAGTGAAAGAACTGAATAACAAAAATCTCGAAAATCTAGTCATGCGAACAGAGAAAAACACTTGTCTGTTTACTTTACCGACTCTATATATTATTCTACGCACGTCCCATTCATAAAACTACTTAGACCATTAATTTATACATCAGAAACAAATGAAGCATTTCAACGGTCAAGTCGAGTGCCGTCTAATTTCCAAGCAGCTACCTCCATTTAGCGTCACAACTACAAAGCACGATCATCATAACTGCACAAGAAAGAGATCCTATTTGAACGGCTTCCCACCCCATTGTTGGTGCAACCTATTCGGTTGGCCAAAGTGCATGAGGAAAAGGGTAAACAAGCTCTTGCCTGCCCGATAATGGATAAGACATTCCAATGCAGAAACCAAGGGGACCCCCACTAAATATATTTGTAGCCCCTCATTTTTCAGGGAGCCAAACCCGAAATCTGAAAACCCGACGGTTACAATTTTATCAAAATTATGCAATGCCTCGATTGCAAAAAAGAAAACGGCTAATTTACATGTATACGGATAAGAGAAAATTTCTCTATTTTTACTACTGCCTCGATAACATTTAAATTAGCGCGAAGTGTACAGCTGTGTATACCTTGCAATTTCGACATTTTTTGTATTCGGGCGGCGAGCGCTGGGTAATTCGTGCGTGTCTTTAGACCCAGCTACACCCGCTCTTGGATTGCTAAACGTACTCATATTTCAGCCTGACTCCCACTGCTTTGGCCGCTTTTTCATTCGTTGCAACCATTCAGTTCTGTTTTCTAATCTAAAATGGTGGCTTTAAATCACGAAGAAATATTCTATAGCGCTTGCTCACTCAAAAAATATCCCTTCACTCCAGGCTAGACGGTACAAAGCTACAATAATTAATACCTCTTAATGTCGGACGGGGGTACAAAATGCTGATAGATCAGAGATGCATGACTGGAATGTGCTGTATTAAAGCATGTTTTTGCATTTTGTGCTATATCTGCTAGCTGTACATTTTTGTGCACTGTGCTAAATAAACAAGGAATTCAGAATTTTTTTGTTTGAAAGATTAGTCTCAAGCTGGAATGTTGTGCGAAACTTATGTTGGCTCTATCATTCAGAAGATTTATTCTGTTTACGCTGTAACGTGAAATCGCCAAAATGCATTTAAATTCGGTGGATATAATGTTCTTGTAAACCTCTTTCTAACTCTGACTAGGCCAGATTTTTATGAGCAGTCTGGCGTTTTTATTCCTGTTTCATTAGGGCTGTTTTCTGTCCTCAGTGAAGAAGTGGTCTTCATACCCAAGCTATTATGGGCGTGCCAACTTTTTATAGATAAATTTCTGAACGAAACGTATCAGTGTTAGCTTAGGCTCCAACTCTTGGTAGTCTAACGCTATTTTACAAGTAGAGTCATTCTCTCACACTTAACAACTTTTTTGCATATCAACACTTTGGCAGTCTCAATTCAAGACAACTCGTGCGGTACTGCAGGTCAAATAACGCTCGGTCCAATATATATAGATATATATTTTTTCATTTGTTGCTTAAGTAAGTAAGAACCACCCAGAACAACTTAATCAATAGTTTTAAGCGATTTCTGTGATATGCGCAAAAGCTAGAACCACCTTGTATACGGATTCCTAGATGCATTTCACTTTAGAAATGGTCGCACTTTACGACAGTGGAGTATGGACTCTGGAAGTGAAAGAACTAGATAACAAAGAACTCGAAAGCCCAGCGGTGCGAATTGAGAAAAACACCTGTCTGTATGTTTACTTTACCGAACGTGGAAACGACGGAGTTTGGCAAAACAGCTCTCTTTATGATCAAATATGATTCTAAGCAGGTTCTACTTAAAAAACTAATCAGACCATAGTAGAAACAAATGAAGAATTTGACATTATAATTTAATGCCTCTTGATGTTGACATGGTGGTCCTAACCATTGGGAGTAGAGATAAACCATAAAATAGAATATGCTGTTGAGAGACTGTTTGGTGAATTGTGCTTTATATACGCCTTCATCCGTACTCTTTTGTACACTGTGATGTGTTAACAAAGAATCCAGCAGTTGAAAACTTAAGGTCAAATAAACCCAAATTTTGATAATTCCGCTTTATCCGTTTAAACGCGTCTTGACACAAAAAGAAATCATTATAAAGCCAAACTGGACCGAAATTTTCCTTCCTGAGACCTTAAAAGGAGTAATAAAGCCAAAAGTACGAAGATATCCGAAGGTTTCACGAAATCGTTTCTGAAATGACCGCGCGCTTAAATGGAAGGAATGGAAACGACCGCTGATTCTGTGACGTCACTGTTGATGAGCAAAGAAAGCTCAAGATCCAAAGGCGAGTATTGAAGAGTATTGTTGTAAATTTTTGGAAAATTCTCTGTTTTCACCCGTTTTCTTTGCGTTGAAAATGGCCGAGGAGCTCAAACCTGTGGCATTTAACGTAGAGCCATACCAGTTTGAGCTAATTGCCACGGAATCGGACTGCAAAATCTCAGATGATATTCGACCGACAGCAATGGCTTCGAAAGTAAACGACGGAATTGGTAAAGTTTAATGGTGAGCGTTTAAGCTTATTTATTCATTACACTGTAAAAGTTCGCCGTATAATCGTTAATAAATGCGTTACCACTTTATTTGAGGCATTTTTGTTGTTCTTTGCAGCCCTTTTGTACACTTATCATGATCGATGTTTGTTGTTATGCCTTACTGACTAGACTGACTAGAGTAAAGCAAAGCTTCTTATACATGTATCCATTATGGTTCCTGTGTGAGTACGGTTTTCATCCTCGCGGCAACAGCGGCAGGAAATCCAGGTCAAATTTTGAACATAGCCGAAAACAGGTTACAGTTCTTGTTGAATGTATTTGAATCTTGTTGAATGTATCTGTCTACATCGCAAAGTGTTACTAGTGACTGTGTTTGTTTGTTGTTTTGCATGTATACAATCTTAGGCTCAAAATTTAGGTGCATTTAAATTTTGGCAACTGTGTACTAATGCCAGCTAGGTGGGAAAGTGTTTTGCTGTCGTGCAATTCCCAAATCCTGTGATAAGATACCACCTGCTATGTCCTAGAGACAGAGGAAGAGAACTTTTTAAATCCAGCTGTCATTAAGACAGGCTATAATCAGTATTTTGAAAATGAAGGCTGGAGCACGTACATATTAACGTAATTTTGCTTTGGGCTCTTTTTTTGGGGGGGGGGTGGGGGGGGGGGGGCAGAGAAAAAACTCCATGTATAGATTGGTGCAACCCAAATGAGTATGGTTTTAAAGCCTTTTTGGTCTGAAAATGGTTGTTGACTTAAAAGTCAGGTCTGAAAATGGTCATTGATTCGGGGGTGACAGTTATGTTTTTTCAGTTCTGAAAATGGGTGGGAAAAATTACACATCTGGTTATCAAGATGGGTAAGGAAAATTACATGTTTGGTCTGGCAGTGGGCACACTGAGAGCTACTTTGTGGTTGGATTTTGTTTGGGAAAAGAGAAAGAAAAACCTCTGGGAGCAGGGGAGGAACCAGCGGACAAGTGGGGAGGGAAAATTACATATTTTGGTCCGAAAATGAATCACCTATAAGTTGTGTTCATGAGAAAAGATCCTTCATTAATACATGATGAGATGTTGCAATGCTTATATGAGGTTGTGTGGTAAATACCAAGATATTTGACAAAAGGTGATGTAAAAGTAGTAAAAGATCAAGGAACAATAATGAAATGACAATTACAAAAACCCTTATTACATGAATGAACATGATTACATAAACAGTATACCTTGTTAAGTTCTTAGCAACCTTGTGCACTTTTTGACTCCTTTGATGTATATGGTTTAACAAGTATTGGGTTTACAATCAGTTGTACTACCAGTACAACATATATGTAATATAATTGTTAGTTAAAAGCAAAAACAAACTCTCAAATTTTAGCTTAAACAAATCAAAATTAATGTGATTTCATTATTTCTAGGACTATGAAATCGAGTTAACGTTGTTTTTCTACTGTTGTTACTGGTTAGCTAACCTGTTTATTTATTCAATATAGATTTATTTTTGTAGTTGACATATTTATTTAATCCCTTTACTGATGGGTTACCTTTTACTCATCTGTGTACCTTTCTTATGAGTCTGTTGTTTCCTCTTTCGTTCTCAGAACATGTATACAGTAATGTTGCTTACAGGCAATGCACCTACTGGATACGTATGAAGCTGGGACGACAAATCCCAAAGCCATTCCATCTTGTCTGGTTTTAAAAATTAGAGAGAGCTTCCCAAGTAAAAGTGGAAACTGAAAGGGTTTGAATATGTTCATTAACAGCTTGGCAGTCTTGCTAGATAATATTAACATCATATTTGGTTGACAGTTGTACTACTCTTTGAAATGTTTCTAAACTTTTTATTTTCTTCAATTACTACAGAGTGGTACTTAACCTAGGAGGTGAGAGGGGAGGGGCTCCCATAGTGTAGTGAAGGGGTCACCGTGATTACAATTCATGCTTTGGTACCACTTAGGGTGTTTGAATTGAAAATGACCATTGTCAGCATATTTTTATACTTTCTAGGGTTTTAAGGTACTATAATGTCAGAAATTCATGCTGGCAGCAACAACTTTTCAAGAGGTATTAGTACTTCTTGGAGTGACAAGGAACATATGCGACGCCCAGTTTTTATGGGTCAACCATTTACCCCTCCTGAAAGTACTTAGATAGCAGCTGTACAAAGGGTGGACCCCATAATTATATTAAGTGATACACCTGTCATAAACTTGATAGGGGCATGTTCATCTTGATATGATGTCATTTCTGCCTCCCCTAAAAATCATGAACATCGAACAGCCTGGAACACCTGCTTCCCAGGGGGGTACTCCGGATTTCAAGTGACGGGGATGATCGAATGGGGGCAAAAATCAAAACCCAAAAAAATCCCTAGGGCCTCCAAGGAACCCAAAAAATCCCTGGACCAAAAATTAACCCCCCAAAATCCCATGCTGAATTTTCGAGCCTCAAAAATTTCCAGAAAGGATTAACCCACAAGTCACAAGCGAAAGATATCAAGAATTCACTACAGCAAAGGGGAATTCCAGTGAGGATAAAGCCAGGTGATAAACACGATGGATGAGAAATCAGTTGAATGAATTGAAGCCTTGTGAAATACACCCGGGACACTTTGCGGACTATTGTATAGCCGGTTTTATGAAACAGATGCAATGTAATGTGACACCATTGTTAAATATAATATTATTAAAACAACCGCAAAACAAGTTTGGTTGTCAGTACTTAATATTCACAGAACTATGCGGCCAGAATACACAGGCCTACCACAATTCTTCAGATTGTTTTGAATACCCAAAAAATCTCTACTTAAATCAAGCTACCCAAAAGAATACTTGCCAAATTTTCCTACCCAAAAACATCCCGGAATGGAAAATTTCAACCCCCACCCCCCCCCCCCCAAAATCCTTCGATTATCCCCGTCACTTGAAATCCGGAGTACCCCCACTGGGACCTGCTTGCCAGTGAAAAGCCACAACACTTAGAAACTAGGCCAGTGTATTAAATCTGGGTTTATGTTGTTGGTTGTCTTGAGTGTTGGCTTGTGAGAGGCTTAAAAAAGCGATAAAACTGAAATATTTTAGTGTGTGAAAAATATTACATTCAGAGCTCGAAATTTACGTTTGTTTATAATTATTGAAGCCTAATTTATGCGCCAAAAACCCGAGGTTATTGTTAATGCTTAGTACAGGGTCGTAACCAGGTATATGGGATCAGGGATCACAGCCTCGGGATCGGGATCATGGACCCGGGATCCCGGGTCACAAGTGATGGGATCCGGATCAGCCAATTTTTTTTTGTCTTGGAGGGGATCAAGGATCGATCGCTTTTTAGATACTTTATTCTTTATGAGAAACAAGAATATTCCGTTTTGCAAGGAAAAAGGCCTCTTTTCAGGACTATTGAAAAAGCTTTTAACCTTTATACTTCCGAATTCTTTTACGTTTCTGTCACGCAATCAGCTGTTTAAAGCTTTTCTCGCTCGTATTTCATGTTGCATAACTTTGCAGTTTCGGCTTTGTCGGACTCTCTGAGAAATCGGATACTCGCTTATCGGTACCATGCGTTCATGATGCGGGATTGACTATGGACAAGTCAAGGAAAAGAAGTCGAGAACGACGGTATGACATTTTAACTTCTATTTTGCAATTATTGCCATACCCTTACCGTATTGATCTGTTGATATCATGGTTGTAAAATGCTGCGCGCAAATTGAAGGCCAATGTTCTTCATATTTCTAGATCACGTTCCTATTCCTGGTCGCCAGCCAGAGAACGGTCACGGCGATCAGAAAGCCGAAGACGATCATCAAGTCGGTCAGTTAACTGTTCTTTTATGTTTTATCCAGCACTAATTCCTTTATAAAGCTTGATAGATGTATGTTGCTTTATCTATAACTACCGATATATTGCAATGCGCAACAGTATCAGAAGATTAAGAAGTAAATAATTTCAGTGATAATAGAGAACAATGCACCAGAATTGGTCAGATACATTGTCCTTGACACTTCTTAAGATCCCGTTTTCTTTACTCAGATCTCGGAAATCTCAGTCGAAAAGATCCAGATCTCGTTCGCCGAATCGTCATGAATTGCACGAACGACAAAGGTAAAGCTTTAGTTTATTGTAAACCTGACACCCTGTTGTGTGATGACTGCTGTGATAACAAGTCACGCTGGCGAGTAATATCACTAGTATATCACAGCAAGCGAACAAGCGAAAATATTGCGGGCAGAGAGAGAAATGCACATCCTCGATGATAAGACACTGTCTATTCTAGTAAGCAAAGTTTTTTAAACGTGCTTTGCTTCTGTCCAGTTTTTCGAAGCCCTGGACCATCACTTCCATCATGCTTTCGGGGTAACCTCGTTCCCAGGGCTTTTCTCTTGGTAATTAGGAACGGGCGGGAAAAGACCCTCTTTTCCCGCCCGTTCCAAATTACCAAGGGAAAGGCCCTGGGAACGAGGTTGAGGCAGTGGAAATTGCGCGTTGAAAGGATGGGGGTGTTTACTTAGGGGACAAAATAAATCGATTGGTACCTGCTCACTACAAAAGGCATCGTAGGCTATTCAGCTACTATACCTTATTTCCAACTCCTAACTCCGGAAATCCCTCCGAGTAGTACAATATTTGTCAGGTACGTAGCAACAGAAAAATAATGAAAAATTATGGCGCAGGTCGGGAAATTCGGATAAAATTTTTTTGTTTGATTTCTTGCATGAATATTTTTTATCTTGGTAAAACGTTTGGAAAGGCAATGCATGATTTTATTTTATTTTATTTTATTTTTATTTTTAGAGTGGGGGGCTACTCGCTGCATATAATTCTTTTCTGTCCCCAACAACAGCAAAAGAATCTTACCACGATGTCAAGTGCTATATAAACAGGCTATTTGAAATTTTAGCAATGAAATCAAAATTGTTGTAACATTTCTCTTACAGGTCCCAGCGCCTCTCGAGATCCCAATCACCAAGAAGTTACCATCACGATAGGTCAAGGTAAATAATTATCATTTTTATTCTTTAATTGCATGTATCGCACGCGTCCTGGGTGTTATACATGTATTGCACCCAGACAGTGTGTGAATATTCTTGGGATAGTATAAAGACGTTTAATGTCACTAGTTAGTGTGAGCCGTGGCGCAACGTGTAGCATATGCAATATTTGGCACATACGTTTATGTTTTTATATCGCGTATCCATCAATACAAATAGAAAACCAGAACACAAAAGGATTGAAGCAAATATAGCCATTCCTCTTGGAGAAACGGACTTTGAAAGTGAAAAGAATCATTGCGCCAGAAACTCGAAATTTAAACATGCTTGAAGAACTTCAGGGCCTCGAGGAAGAAAGTGGTGATCACCTGGATGCCGGAACGTTAGTGGAAAAGAACAGAGTTGTTTTTTCAAAAGGAGAAGTTGTCGCTCTTAAGCATAACTACAGGACGTACCTGGAGCCCTTTTTTCTGGCAATCCTCTGTGAAGATCTCCACAGCAGGAATGATTGTTTCCTGGAGGAAAAACTCAAAATAAATTGGCTGGAGCAATCAGAGGAAGACCCTTTAGTCTACAACAAAGGAACCTTTGACGATCAAAATTCACCGAAATGCATCATGGACCGAGTCTCTGTTGATCGGGAAGCTGAACAGTTTATTTTAAGAAGAAACGAAGAACGGCGCCTAAGAAATTTGGCTCACGGGCATGTAGACAACGTGTCAGACGATAGTGACGATGAAAGCCAGGAAGAGGAGAATCTAGCAGAAGTGGAAGACGAAGAGCCTAGTAGCAGATCCCGGTTTGAGGCTGGACACAGTAGATATGGGAGAAGAGTCACCAGATATCTTCTTTAAATACACTTTTAACATTAATTTTTCAGTCACAATTTCACTATTGCTATAAAATAAAGAAAGCTTAAAATAACAGCAATCAGGCTGAAAGTTGCCACGTAAACACTTCCAGTGCTCGAGTGGAGTCTTAGCGTATAACAGCAGTCCGAGTTCCCTGATAAGCCTTTCTCTTAGTTCGTCGTGGTTGTAGGTGGTTCGGGTTTTTTTTCCTCGCAGCCAGCTCACCTTTCAAATCGTGACTGTAGGTATTTTTCCTTAATACACAAAGTCTCAAAATCAAACAATAAAACTTTGATCTATACATTTCTTTGAAATTGAACATTCCTTTTTCTTTCACCTTCAAAGTGCCTGTCGCGCCTTATATATATTTTTTGCAACATATTTAGATTCAGTCTTTTTATTCACTTTTTACGTGACGTTAAGCCAAGTCGAATCAGGAAGTTTTAATTAAAAGAAAAACTGTCGTTAATCTTGTCAGTTTTATCGTATTGTTTTATAGCGCGTTTTCTAGTGTTCATACGAATTTTACATTTCTCAACCAAGAAAGTTTTTTAAAAAGTAAGCTAATCAAGTAATGTGTAATGGACCGAGCATTTTTCACAAGCAAGCAACAGAATTCCAGCTATTCCGGAGCGATTTCAGAATACCCGGCCACTTATTTACATATCTCTCAACGCTTTAAAAAACGAGGCATATAGAAACAAAAGGATCCATTCAAATTCAATGAGATGCAAATAAGTGGCGGGGTATTCTAAAATCTAGCCGTTATTCCTTAATACATCATTGAAGAGAAGATGAGAACTTGATTCAGAATGAGCAAATGAAGATCTACTTGAGGTAAATACACTTTATTGTTATTAATGAATGATAGATCGACGTCGGGGAGACTTAACTTGATCAAATCTCTCTATGGGATCATAAAATTTATGTGGGATCAGGGATCAAATGTTGCCACATTTTGGGGATCAGGGATCCAAATTTAGAGCTAAAAATTGGGATCAGCGATGAAAAAATATACCTGGTTACGACCCTGTTAGTAACTGCTATTATAATTCTCAAATAAACTAACTGAAAGAGCTAACAACCATCAGAAGATACAAGCTAGTCATAGTTATATTGAACAAAATGCAAAATTCTTACCTCTAAATTTCTACGTTGTGCAAATGCTGAACACGCAATTGGAATTCCCTTGAGAAGTTGCTCCGTTCTTGGGCGAACATGGATGGTTTATACCGCTGTAACTTACCGCTCAAAACAACCTCCACAAGCTCGGAAAACCGGCAAAAACACAGCAAACTCATAACAGGAAGGGTTCTTCAAACTTTATTTGGATTTTTAGGTATTTTCCATGGAAAACCGCCGATTATTTTCGATCGAATCGCTGTGGTTACCTGTGGTGTAAACTGGTCTGCACAGACACATGAATCAGTGTTTTGTGGGTTGAAACGATCCTCCTTTCATTCTTTGAGCCATTCTTGAGGCAGTTCTGGATCTTCTGGAAACTTAAAATTACTTACTTTACTCTCATAGCAGCGCAAAACACCATATGATTTTCCGCTCAAGTCCTCACACTTCGAATCCCCGCAATTTTCCAGCTCGCCAACAGTGACGTCACTAGTGTTATTTCCGACAATTTACCGACAACTTTCCCGACCACTCTACGATTATGAAGGCCAAAAAGTAGCACTTTTCTCGTGCCATTATCTCTGCGACCCTAAGTCCAATTGACTCGAAACTTCAGAATATGGTTATTTGATACCAAATCAACACATAACAAGTAAATTGGATTGAAAGAAAAAATGTCGGAATTTTGGTTTATTTGACCTTTAAGGTTAGTCTGAACAATATCTGCTATATCGTTTAGGTGCGAACCAGATTGAGGTTCAGTGATAATGCCAATTTAGTGCATTTCGATATCCTACCTGGCTGCAGCTATGATGAGCGTCCTTCCTAGAATTTGAAACGATGAACAATTATTGTACACATGTCGACTTCACTGGATCATTTTCGGGTGATTACAGTCTGCACTTCATACGCTCCAGTTGTCCCTTTTTTGTGCAGTGGCTTAGTAAACAAGGAATCCAACAACTTACTGTTTAAAACGATTGGTATGTGTTTACACATGTTCGTGTGTTATGTGGTTACATATGTGACGTCAAAGCGCTCAAGTTCGAGCCAGTTTTAACTTGATTTGTGCTTTAATGATTCTTTTTATCTTCTATCAGTAGGCATCACTAGCTTATTGGCAAAGGCTTAAATCCTGTTTCATTTGAATCTATTTATATACAGAAGGACTTTCCCGGGAAAAAGGATATCCTACTCCCAAAGCTACCTATGGGTAACAAGCCAACTTTTCATGACTTGATTTCTTAACGAAACGAACCAGTGCTACCCTAGTGTTTCGATGTCTATCACGTTTCAGTAGTCCAGTTAAGCTTTAAGAAATGGTAAATGGAATTATGCAATTAATAAAAAGGAAATTCGTAATGAATTGGCACTATACCTCAAAACGACGAAGTAGCAGTCCGGTATTGGGAAATAATACAGTAAGGTATAATGATACATTGAAAGACAAAAAGGACAAAGGAATTTACTGTCTAATTAATATTTTACATACCAATTGGCATACTATAGGAATTTATTACGAATGCGTTAAAAAAACAGCACTTCGAGATTCTGAGAAATGCTCAATAGGTGTCAATACCAAGGTGACCCTTAAGTTTCTTCAACTCGTACTTAAAAGTTCGAGCCACCTTGTGTAGTATAAAAAAGCACTGGAGAACATATCATATTGCTCGATACATTTCATTTTAGAAGTGGTGAGAAATTACAACTTTCCAAGTACATGTACAAGGGCAAGAACCAGAGGAGTATCCAAGAACTCGAAAGCCTAGTCATGCGAAATGTGAAAGAAATGTTCACGACACAACATTCGCCATCTTTACCGACTCTGTACAGGGCCGCAAATGATCGCTGAATTGGACCGCAAATAATTCCACGGCCACAAATAATCCCCAAATAGGACTGCAAATGATCTTGCTAAAAAAAAAGTGGAATGGCGTGGAACGAATTTGGCATGACAGCTAACGCTATTTTGTGTGAAAACCACTAAGCACCATACTTAACTGCGTACGTCAAAGATCTTATGTAGACGAGTTCAGTGAACCTTCCCACTGTCACGTTTGGTGACAAAAGCTTTTTCTGGAGCCCAAGAAGTTGTTAGCAGTTCGGAAAAGTGCATGACGAAGAGAAAACAATAACTTTTTCTATCTTATATTCTCGTTTGTCAGTAGTAAACAGCCTCGTTTCCATGCATAAACTATAACTGTTTGTATGCCCTCTTAGTATGCCAAACCCGATATCCGATATTTCCAGCAGTGCCCATCCCCCCCCCGGGCCAACCCCCCGGCACTAGCATTGTTTGAAAACAAACCGGCAAATGCCCCACGGCGGGGACAAACAACCTGTTCAAATGCCCCGCGGTACAGGTAAATTAATAAGTTGATTTCTTAGTTTTTGAGCTTATCTCCATTCTAATCAAAGCTAAATCAGGCCAAACTAAGTCTGAAATAAGTCTTATTTCTGTTTATTGCTTCAGTGATCATTAGTTCTGTGGATCTACCGTCTTATTTTGTCCTCTTTAGACAAAGCTAATCACAAATTTATCGTCCTTGCCCGATAAACTTATCACTGAAAGGAAGTGACAGTACTGTGACGTGAAAATTACAAGACTGTCAAATGCCCCGGGGGTAGGCTAATGCCCGGCCCCCGGACGGATAATGAGGAAAAATGCCCCACTAATGCCCGGGGGGAGATGGGCACCGCTGGAATTGACTGATGCATTAGTATGCCAAACCTGAGATCCGACAAAAGGAGGCTAAAAGGTTTTTATTAATCAAACAATGTCGAAAAAAAAAGAGAAAAGAACACGCCTATAATAGCCATAGATACGAGACAATTGCTCTACCACTTTCTCGATAAGATTTAAAAGTAAAGCGGAATACGAGCTTTTATTTAGCAATTCTTTTTGCAGCTTGCGCTGGGTAATTCTTGCGTGTGTTTAGCACCGCAACCCTCAGGTATGTTTTGTTATCCGATAATATTTCATAGCACTTCCTCGCCCAAACCGTACCTCCATGACTTTTGACCGTTTAAGGTGGTCGATTTCGCCTTCGACAAATCCAGTATTGTGGTTCCTCTGAGGTTGTACTGAGAGCACTTCCCCTTTGTTAAATTACGTAAACTTACTGGTCCAACATCGCTAAAAACGGTGCTCAGTATTTTTAATGGCGTTGTTTGCGAAGGCTTTGGACACCAATATAGTACTCTTGAAATTTGACATGATCAATGGCTGTGCAGATGTTGACTTAGCGGTCGTAACCAAAGAGAGTAGAGATAAAGCACTAGACTGCACGGAAAGCGCTTTTGTGTCAGCTAGCGAGTTTCACAGTTTCGATGCATAATTTATTAAATCCCGTAAACCTACTGGTCTAACATCGCTAATATCTCCAAAACGGTGTTCAGTATTCTTAATAGCGTAGTTTGCGAAGACTTTATAGACCAACACTCTCGAAAATTAACATGATTAATGGCTCTGCTGATGTTGACTTTGCGGTTCTATTTAAATATAGGTAACGCGTGACCACGTGCTGTATAAAAGCGGTATTTGATTGACTTCGCTTCACACGCCTGCAGCTGTACTCTCCTGTGCACTGTGCTAACAAAACAAGAAATCCGACCAGCATTTTGTCCTTTGAAGGTTAGTCTGAGGAACTGCTGATTTTATTGTTCGTAATATCGTTCAGGTGCCAACAACATTATTTTGTACGGTATATGATTTAGCAAAATTGCCAAAAAGCTTTTCAATCTTCAACCCGGCAGCCAGCAACGTTTACGTTCTTGCTAGTTCTTTTTAACTCTTGCTAGGCCAGTGGCTTATCAGCAGTTTGGTCACCTTTTAACGCCTGCTGTCTTAGAGCCCTTTTTATATGGCGGAAAACTGTCCCGTAACGCGCGCGCGCGGTGACTTTCCTATCCGATTTACTCTGGGTGAGCCAACTTTTCACGTAATTTTTTTTAACAAAACGCATCAGTGTTACGTTGGAAACCCGGTTTTTAAGAACCCACTACGGTAGGGTGATCATCCCCTTCGTAGTGTAACTCTCCATTGAATGTAGAGTCACTCTCTCACAACTGACGTTCCTTTTTGTAGATAAACACTGCGGCTTCACAACCCAAGACAACCAAAGGCGTATTACGTGAAGCCTGGTTTTTACGTTTCAGAGCGGCTATTCAAATGTACTGTATAAACATAGTTTTGGTTGATTTTGACCATACGCCCCCGGCTGTACTCTTAAATGCACTGAGCTTCACGTAAGAAAACAAGGATTCCAGCGATTTGTTCTTTGAAATTATGAATATGTGAAATTCATATATTTGAACTGCGGAATGAAGAAATAAATGTAAAGAAGATCCTCGCAGTTATTAACGCAACTTATGCAGTTGCGAAAAGAAAGCCTGAAAAAATCAGGCTTGTCTTTGGAAGGTCCGAGGCTGAAGACATTGCAGATTTTAAAGTACGCAAATAATGGCGTGCGGTGTGCTAGAAGTCAGATATGCCACAACCTCGCAGTAACCAGGTGTCTGCGTTGGTTTGAATTCAGCGCGTTTTCTAAGGAAAAGTGAAAAATAAGTGAACAGATGATTACAAAGAAATCACAGTGTGCAAAAACCGAATGAAATAAAGCAAAAGATAGCTGTAAGTGGAGTTGCAAACGCGGAAGTAGGGTGTAAGCGTTAGGGCTAAGTTTGCCGGAATATATACGCGATTGTTTTAAGAAGAGTTTGGACAGAAAAAAAGGAATCCAAAAAAACGAATTGAGAACACAGAAATCAAACATAAAAAAGGAAAGAGTTCAACTACCCTTTTGGCGCCCTTTTGGGTAAAAAATTATATTTTCTGAGCCACGGAGGCTGTCAGCGGTTGCCCAAAAGTGTATGACAAAAAGGGGCGAAGAAATTCCTCGGTCTTATCTGCCTGACACACGTGATTTTAAGACACCCCCAATAGATAGGTAAACAACCTAACATCCATAAAGCCTTCAAAGTGGCCCAAACTAAACTTTTGTAGACCTTCTAGGTATGCCAATGCCGATTTCACACACAATGTCACTATGGAGTGCTTTAAACTAAAAAGCCGCTAACACAGTACGAAAGAATTGCTTTATTTTTTGTCTAAATACGATTTAAGTTTCAGCAGAGTGTGACTCAGAAAGCCTGTATTTCAGGCGTGCGCCCAGTCCTGTTGCCAGGACGCACCTAACCACACCTTATCAAATGAGCTAAACCCTGTGTGGTGCTTGATGCGTCCTGTACTTTCCATGTCCGCATACGCCGCTTTCACTAATAAAACGCAACGCCTTCAAGGGAGTCAGCGCCAGTCTACCGAGACATTGTGAACGCGCTACTACAGAATGTTTATCCCTAAGCAAGGGAGCTATTACAGCGATGCCTTTAGTCGAATATTCCTTTTGAAGAACCGAGGAGACTAGATTTAGCGAAAGACAGCCAACAGTAAACTAACGCAGAACAGTTATTTGTTATTTGAACTCGTATTTTACAAAGTTAATTACGAAATTACTACCAGTAGACAATTACATACTACTCGATACTATTCCTTTGTTTTCTTTTGTTTAGTGTTACTGCAAAAGACACGTTTTCTTGTCTGAGCCAGTACTTTGAGACGGGTTGCACCGACTCTCATTATTCGCTTCCTTTGGATGTTTTGAAGCGAGAGCTTTCCAAAACCTTGTAAACGCTTTCACAGACTTTCCTCATACTAGCATGGAGAAATTTTTATCAAGATACAAAATGTGAAATTAATTAATCGCTTCCTAAACTTTTCAACACACGCAAACTTACTGGAAGCGTCCTCACTTGCAAAACGAACGCTAAAAAAGAAGTGACTGTGCCAAATTTGGAAACTATCGGTATGCCCCCTCCCCCCCCCCCCTTCACTGTGAGGATATGCGAACCCGGAAAGTGCAGGACGCATCGAACACCACACAGGGTTTAGTCCGTTTGGTAGGGTTGGGTGAGGTGCGTCCTAGTAACAGGACTAGCGAGCGCCGGGTAATTCGTGCGTGCGTGTAGCTCCCATCTTGGATTGGCAAATGCATTCTTCTCTCAGGCTTGACACCCACAACACGGCAGTGGTCTTTTCTGATTTTCGTTTTGTTTATTCTTCAACTCGCTTCAACTCTAAGCTCTATTTTCTACTCGAAGATAGCCGCTTTAAAATTAAACACGAACAGGAGCTGAACGCTTGCTAACGCCGAAAAAATGTACTGCGGGCTCATCCTTCTGACTCATCGTTTTTAAGAGAGTCGTATTAATCCCTCACGCTACATCCCTCCCTAGAAACGACTGCTAAGAACTACATATGCCCTTGCATATGACATGACTATTGCAATCGCGACACTCGGAGGAACCTCAAACACAAACTTTATTCACAGAGAACGGTTTGACTAGAAAGAAAATAACAACAAAATAATCTTAAATAACTTGACAAATATTAAACTAAAATCTCAGTACAAAACACAACGAAAAAACTACAGAAAACTACGAAACTACATTACTTACAGATATTTCCCCGAGTCGAAACAGATCCACATATCGCATCGGAAACAGCCATATTCTTTCGCTTTTAAAACTCTCAACCCTTACAAGTTGAATTTTAATTTAAGCGCCACAAGGCATAGTCCCAATAGACCGTAGAAACTAGTATCGTCCCAATGGGCCGTAGAAAACTGGTAAACAAAAACTTAATTTAAATAATAGTAATCGATCGTACGTGCAAGAATGTAACAATGACTAATACCTCTTAATGTTGCCTCCATGGTCCTAAACCTCGAGAACAAACAAAATGTATCACTGGAATGTGCTGTATAAGTGCAATTTTGGTTGGGAGTTGTTCATACACTCCAGCTTCACTCTTAGGTGCGTCGTGCTAAGTAGGCAGAGAATCTAGCAATATTGACTGGGGTGGTCTCAAAAAATTGTATTAAATTAGTCTCTGAAGAAATTGCCTGCTTTATCTCTGCTTATGTTCCCTATATCGTTCAGGCACGAGCAGATTTTATTCGGTTCATGGTTTGAAGTTAATTTGTTTTTCGACCTTTACTCAATAGTCCTATACTTCTCCCTAGTTAGTTCTAAAGCTGGCCAGCATGGACAATGGCTAATCAGCAGCCTGTTTGGCCGTTTCCTTCGGCTTTCCTATATCAACGGTCCTGGGTAAATGAAGTGCCCTTCCTACCCAAGCTACGCTTTTTGATCCAACATTTATAGTTCAATTTATAAATAAAATGCATCAGTTTTATACCAGAAACCCAGTTTTTAATTTTAGGAACAGCAAGATGATTCTCTTGGCAGTATAACCCTCTTTCGAATATAACGTCATTCACTGCACTTACATTTGTAAACGTTTCTATTAATTCCCATATATAGAGAGAGGGCAACACGGAAACTAAGAACCACTGGAATTGCGCTGAAACTACCAAAAATACACCACACGTACACAAAAAATAAATCAAGAAGGCAAGGTGAGGAATTTTTCTTGTATTTTTCTTCTTATTTTAATTGCTAAACACATTCACAACTTACGCTATTGTGCAAGTAAGATTATTATCAGTCGTGACACTCAAATTACAAGGTAAAACTAACGCTTTCATTACTAAAGTCATACAGTAACTGAAACGCGCCCAGAGCTCGTGTTCATGTGGTTTAGTTTTAAACATGATCATCACTATTAATAGAAAATATGACTTCAGAACGGGAGGGATTTCTAATAAATAGACACTAAAGTAACAAAGATATATATAAGTAACCAAGAAATCTAAAGGTTGAAGCAGTACTGCAGCCCTGAGAATTGATAAAGAAGGCCATAGGGTTAGAAATTACTTAAAAGTAAATAAAAGGAAAGCACTGCTAAATAGCTTTCCATTCAATGGTCATACGTCAGGATTTTGTTCAACAAATCCGGTGTTAAAACCACCATACCGCATATACCGCGTGCTGGGAATTTGACATGATTAATTTCACGTTATGTTGTGTTCGTCGTCCTAAAAATGCGAATAGAGAAAGTACATAACTGTGATTTGTCGAATTCAGTCTGGCGGCTACCTTGTGCATCCGAGAATTCAAAAACCACGATACCCAACTGCACAACAAACGGACTTCCCGACCATCACTTAAGGTCGAATTAACACTGCCTTTTGGTGTTTTCTAGCTTCCCAAGAACCTAATTAGAAGCTCCCTTTCACCTTCGCTGAAAATGAAGTGGTGCGTGATTGCATTCACACTGCTGGCGATATCCCTTGGATGTTCTGGAATCGAACTGCCGGCCCCGTCAAAACCTGCAAACTCTGGGGTTTGTCCGTCTTCACACCCTCTTTTGTGTGAAGATACCGGTGGAAATGTTTGTTGTCCGACTTCACACCCTGTTTGCTGTTATGGTGAAAAATATTGCTGTCCAGAAAATCACCTTTGCGTTTTTCTCTACGGGGGTTCCGTCGCATGCCAGTATCATGTTGAATAAAGTGAGTCGTTTATTAGGTCCTCCAAAAGTCTAGCGACTTTCGTATTTAGAAGTCGGTGTATCGGCATTTCCTTATAATTTAATTAACTGGACCGGACAATCTGTGATTTGTACTGACCGACTGGCTACAATATATATAATGGCAATAGTGATGCATTGTTAAAAACAGTAGCAGTGGATTAATATGTAATGGTTAATAACTTTGTTAAAAACAGCAGCAGCCAGTGTATTAAACTTGTCAGTTGGAACCAACTTTTGCGTGTCTTTCTGCGGTTAAGCCCTGAATGCTATAGTCAGCTTTGAATTGACTTATAATAAATGAATCTATATTTAGCAATAATTTTATAGGTACCTGGGCCCCCGAGGTAATACGAATGTGAGGATCAAATACCTACCCTTTAATACGATATTTTCACCGAAATGGTGCCCCATACTACTGCTCAACAAAAATTGCATCACATTTTGTGCGTCAAAAGTTAGTCAAAAACAGTGCATCGTGGTGGGTTTTGGTCGCCAGAAGATTCCCATTTTTTACAGTCAACGCGCTTCACGCATGAACGATCGTGGAATGAAGATTGCATTCTTCACGTGCGCATTCCTTTCTTTAATTGGATAAACGTATTCTTGTAGATAGATTGAAAGATAACCATTTTTTTTCGATGAACGAAATCGATTCTTCGAAAGTTCACACGTAACATCAGAAATCGTCTACATGGCCACTCGGAAGAAGTGCTAATCAATTACTTCAGGGATGTCATCCGTTATCAAGGATCTTTACCTCCACAAGAAAATGGTTAAGTCGTCGCGTGGACTGAATAGTGTCGGGCGATTTTATGAACAGCTCCTTTTGGCACTCTTGTGTTCCGTGGAATATCTGACAACCCCAATCCAACATTGACCAACGATCTCGGTCCTTGCATAAGAAGGCAAAGGTTTACTCGTTCCTTACATTAGAAGGCAAAGGTTTACCAGGATCGTAAAAGCCCCCAAGCGAATTTCTTGCCATTTGGAGTTAGGAAACCTAAACGTTCATGTTCCGATCAGGTGCAAACCTATGTACACCGCAACACACCGCGACAAAAACCGTTACAGGTATAAAATTGTGGCGGTTGTTTATATTTTCTGTGGGTTTCCGATTAAGCCACGAAACCTCCAGTCAAAGAATAAGTTGCCTTGTTAAAAATAGAGACTCCTTTGGATTTTCTTTCTAAGGATTACTGTTGTCGATTTTCTGTTTACGGGTTGTTTTTGTCGGCTTTATGTTCTCGCCATTTTTTTGCGCCGGGCTTGAAAACACCACACACATCATTAAAAATATCACGCGTGACATATCGGAAAATTGAGCTAAAAAAACACTACCTTTTCAGTTCTGTTCGGAAAGTTTGAATTATTATTACGATGTTACAAAAAAAATTTCGAATAACTAAAATAGTGTTTCGAATACAGAATCCAAGTTTCAAAGAATCGCTAAATTTTTCGAAGAATGAAATCGAAGCGCGTTGACTGTAAAATGTTTTTGTTTTGTTATTTTTGCCAAAAATGTTCGACACTTTCCCTACTCTTTGGAAAACTACAAGCACAAACAGGCATCACTTTTAGCGGGAACCTCTCCTATAGCCCTGTTTAAGGGGTACTTCCACCCCGGCCCCCAAACACAATTCTAAGATTCTGACTGGGTAGTCAATCTCTGTGCCCAAAAAATTGCAAATGGTTACAAAATGGCACTCTAACAGTTTTAACCTTCGCTGGACAGGAAAAGAAAAAAAGTAAGAAAAAAGAAGGAAAAAAAGAAAAACAATCATAACCACCACCAACAACTTCCGCAAGCGGATATTTTGGAGTGTCCAGTGTATGATTTACGGTAAGTGTCCCCTTTTTGGATGTTACAGATGTGGTGTTTGCTGGGATTAAATTTACAGCGCTGCCACAGCCAAGCACCATATTAAATTGTGTATGCAGTGGTCGCACTCCAGTTTGTCACTTTTGTTGTTAAAAACTGATAATTTTATCCTTATATGTCCAAGGCACTCTCTTCCCGAGTTATGACCCTAAAGATCGTCAGTTTGAGATATCGCTTGGCCACTATTAGGGTCCTAGTACGCATATTTTTCGGTTTCCAAACTCGCTGATGTGATTTCTTCCAGTCCCATCAAAGGGTGAGTTGCTATTTTCTCCATGGTCCTAAATGCTACCAGCAATGTACCCCCTAAATTGTTTGATTCAACTTGGGTTCTCGCTGCTAAATTTTTTGCCATATTCTTGGACAAACCTTTCGCTTCCCGGCGAAACTTTTTGAACGACACGACACCTTACATGACAACGTTCCTGGAAGTAATTCTCGGATTCTGACTGGATAGTCAATCTCCGTGCCAAAAACACGACACCTGAAATGTGACATCGAATTTCTTCGTAAGGCAAAAAGTAACCTGTATGCGGCGAACCAGTGCTAAAGCTAGAAATTCAATAAACGCGATTGAGAATTTCATATTATTATTTCATATTATTGACATTATTTCCCGCGTAATATACAAAAGGTTGATGGCTACTGTCATTGAAAGTTCTTCGTTATAGTGTGGGTAAGCGGCTTGACTTCAGGTGAGATTAGAAACTTTTTCCAGGGTGGAGAGAAACAATTCAAAATAGCTGTTTAAGGCCCACGGTCAGCCGTTATGCAACGCGACCGTTTGTTTTGTTTTCAAACTGCTCTTTTGTTCTTCTCGCGATCTGTTTGGTTGCCAGAATATTTTTGAGATCGTGGAAATCGTCGCACGTATACAAACAAATAGGAACAACTTTTTACGCAAATTAAAATTTCCGTCCATTTATTTTACGAAGTTGCACCAATCTACTAGTCTTTTGGTTTCCACGAAGGGCCTTTACTTCCCAAAACGTTGAAACGTTTCTCTGACATAGAAAGCGAGAAGTCGATTGTTATGTTTGCATTTCTAAGCGCCTGCAAGCGACTGGGCAGAAGGGCCAAACATTAACGTCGGCTTTGATAGATTTAGTTTGTAAATTGTAATTTTATTGTTCTGTAGGTTATACTATCCAAGAGGATCCAGCAGAACCCGTTCATTTCGCTTCTCCTGAATCCTCTCTCAGTTTTAAGTTCCCAGTCATTGGCATCCGCCATTCTCAGCTCTGGTGTCTTCGGTCGTCGTTTTTATGGCCGTGCAGGACAAAAACTAGAAGAGCTACCTCGCCGAACTACCTAGCTGCTGATCTTACTAGTTCTTCTTTATTCAAACAGGACTACCTCGCCGCTGATCATCTGCGAGTTTTGGAGTTCTTCTATATACGGACAGAACTACTTCGCCGCTGTTCATCTGCGAGTTTTATAGCTCTTCTTTATACAGACAGAACTACCTCGCCGCTGAACATCGGCGCTGATTAATGCGCCCAGAGTCAGTAAAAACCATCTTGGTAAGACATAATTAACTACATGCCCAAAAGTTAGAACCATCCTATACAGTAAAATAAACAACAGCACGGGAAAGTGCTGCTCAGAGGTTTTATAAATGAACAATCAGATTATACAGACTTGAAATATAGAACAACCATGTAAAGCATAATACTGAAAGAACCACAGGAAAGTACTAGTATTGATCTTAATCCTGGATGCATTTGTCTTTACAATTATGGTCACACTTTACGACAGCGGACTACGGAAGTGAAGGAACTGAATAACAAAAATATCAAAAATTTAGTCATGCGAATTGAAAACAACACTCGAGGGAATGTCTGTTTACGTTACGAACTCTGGAAACGACCGAGTTCGACATAATAGGACTATTTTAAATATATCATTGTAGCACTTCCCAGTTTAAGTAGTTGTAAAACTACTTAGACCATATATCAAAAACAAATGAAGCATTTCAAGCGGTCAAGTCGAGTGCCGTCCAATTTTCAGGCAGCTAACTCCATGTAGCATCACAACTACAAAGCAAGATCATAACTGCAAAAGGAAAAGGCTGGACAATGTCTCGCCTGCCCGAATATTAAGTATTCTTTGGTCCTAGTTAACAGCCTCGTTGCAATGCAGAAACCAAAGCGGCCCTCACTAAATATATTTGTAGCCCCTCATTTTTAAGGGAGGCAAACGCGAAATCTGAAAACCCGAAGGTTACAATCTCATCAAAAATACGCAATACCTCGATTGCAAAAAAAAAAACAGCTAAGTTTACATGTAAACGGATAAGAGAAAATTGCTCTATTTTTACTACTGCCTCAATAACATTTAAATTAGAGCGTAGTGTATGGCTGTATACCTTGACAATTTTTATATTTTTAGTGCTGCGAGCGCTGGGTAATTCGTGCGTGTGTTTATACCCCCTCTTGGATTGGCTAAACGAATTCATATTTCAGCCTGACTCCCACTGCTTTGGCCGCTTTTTCAATCTCTGCAACCACCCAGTTCTGTTTTCTAATCTAAGATGACGGCTTTAAAACACGACGAAATATTCTATAGTGCTTGTTCACTCAAAAAATATCCCTGACTTCAGGCTAGACTGTACAGAGTTACAATAATTACATACCTCTTAAGAGCGAATGTTGCCAAAAATCAAACATTTTCAAAATATTGTGGCAACAGCTCAAAAATCAATTCCGCTCATATTCTTATGTTAGGTAGACCTTAATGTGAAACAAATCACTGCATCGTTCGTTTGGCTGAATATCGATTTATTTTCAAGAAAATCGATATTAACGGAATTCGCTCAAAATACCGCTTTTGAAGCTCAAAATTTAAGGCAAATCTCGAAGCTTCGCGTGACAAAATGAAGCACTCCAGTGCAATAAAAAGTAACCAAACTTGTAGAACGATGTTTAAATATATGTCAAAAGCAATTTCAGCAATTTCTGCTTATTTATTTACGAGCTCTAATTAAATTTATCCGACATACTTTTGACTAGATAAAAAGTATATCAAGTTTAACCCCTAAAAAAAGTATGTGGTACCGAATATTATTCGTCAAGAATCTGGATTTCAAGAGGAGAAGGGATGTCCTTTTCCTTCCTAACAGGATTTTTTGGGGAAATTTATTGACGCGATGTTATAGAATTTTAAAGTTGGACAAAATGCGTTGATTCAAGCGACCAGAAAAGTCAGCCTAATTAACTCAGTGTACACATACACAAACAACTTCACGTTTACCACAGGTTTTGATCAGCCAACAACCGATTTTAACACAATATCCTCTAACCTTCATGTTGCTGTATCACAGATGAGAGCTGTGGTCCTTGTTGATGATAAAATTGAAGCAAACTGCAAGGAAACTTGACAGGATGTCGCAACTTGCCATGCCGTTTCACCGAACATCCGCCGTTTTTGATGTGAGGATTCTCTTTTCCTATTTTCGTTAGAAAACAGGCTTAAGGTGTTGTACAAAAGGTGCCTTTCCTTTGAAACTAGCTCTGAACTGAACAGCGAAACAAGAAGTCGTTAATACAAAAACATCTGTTGCTTTGGGTGATGCTGCTAATTAATTCAGTCAGAACGAGTTTTAGTGAAATCGACAACTGCAGGCATGTACCGCGGTAACGAAATTTTGGGTGCATCGGGTGACTTTGGGGAATAAGGTTAAATTGTTTTTTCAAATAAGCTATTCTTGTCATCCTACGTTTATTAATTTAAGGACTGAGCGAAGATTCTCAGTAGATTGGTTTCAGATGAACGCTTAAAAATGCGTGAAACTGAAAAAACGTACGTAGGTTGCGTGACATTAACCCTAGAGCTTTTCTCTGGTGGGCAGGGCGAAGGGATTTAAAAAATATATTCTCTGTTGGTTTTCGAAGAGGTAGCACAGTTAATGAACTATGGCTGGGTTAAAATACAAAGTTGGACATGAAAATCTCCTTTTCGGTCTGAGAATGTTTTCTTTCTTTTTGTTTAGGGTGGGGCGGGGTTTGGGCTAAAGGTGTTTGAAAAGACGTTTAAGAGAATACTGAATCGACTGATTGTAAGTGCCCGTTTGAAAGTAATAGTATAAGTAAATGATTCTTGGCATTAAAGGATTTTCAATAAAGCGGAGCTTTTCCATCTCTTGTTTCAGAACTCACCTAACCCCACCTTTAATGTATCAATTATGCAGAAGTGAAACCTTTTGCTTTACAACATCACACAACATTCAAGCCAGCCACCTGCGTGTGATAAAGCTTTGTTCAGTAATTATAAAAGCGGATCGGAAAGGAATTTGCAGGTTCTCAATTTTCCGAAAACTGGATTTCACAGACCCAAAAGGCTCCGATGAGAAATACTTAGTCCGTGCCTGCACCCTTTCCTCGTGTGTTTTAATATTCTTTAAAGGCATCTTGAGGTGACTTGGACATCTAAGTCACCCTCATATCAAGGTCTTCGAATACCTTTAAGAGTGATAGCGGGTCGCTGTAAAATGACAGTTTTGGGGACTTAATTTTAATCAAGGCTCGCTTGGAATTATTATCTTGGAATTATCTTTCCCTTTTGCTTAACCGACCCACTTTCGCGAGGATTGGGGCGATGGGTGGGTGGGGGGGGGGGGGGGGGGGGGTGTTGGAAACCTACTTAAGGGGAAACCTTTTCATGTTGGGGGATTAAGGGTTCAAACTTCCCCCTTCTCTTAGTCTTCAACCCCGGCTGTGCCCTCATTTTGTTGGCTCACGCTCTTTGCGTTTTTCGTTTGCAAACTTTATGACTCGGCCAAACTCATTCAACATTATTCAACAATCTTGAACACAACTTCTAGTTTTGACCAGAAATCTGTGAAATCCTCGTGACTATGCCCCTTTAAGTGCTCGTCAATAAAGACATTTACTCCTGCAGGACTGATTCTAAACCACAGTGTTTGTTGAAATTGACTTGACTTTAATCTAAGCTTAATAAGTTTTAGATTTACGTTATCATTTGTTCTTTTGTGGGGAGGGGAGAGGGATCATCCTAAACATTTAGGACTACAAGGGGAGCCAGTTAAATAAATTTGTAATGTAGTGGGGTCATTACGTATTAACGGAAAAGAAGCTACCCATCAAATCCCCCCCCCCCTCCCTCGCTACACCATAAAAAATGAACGGTCCCTAAATTGCGATATTAAAAGCCTGCAAGGCAAGAACCGATACTGAGCAATCACTGACGGTCGCGAATAAATCCACCCAGCCACAGTCAGTTTGCCACAGGCAGGTATAACTGTTGAATTTTCAGACGCGTTTGACTTGGGTTCTGTAATTTTCTGCATTATTTATAGTGATTAATTCAAAATAAAGTCTTACATATATATGTATATTTTGAAGGATGCATTGTCAATTCATCAACCGAAGGTCGGACTTCACGTTGTTCCACGATCCGCTGAAGCTTCGACAGCACAATCCCATGTCCTCCTCGAGTTGGTCAATGAATGTTGTAGCCCTGTAGACCGTTTTTAATCTGATGATATGGTTCCCAGAATAACTCTTACGATACGATTTTATCTTTGCTTCTCCAGCAATGTTCACTAAGGCGTTATGATTTCCAAAGGGACGACCATCTTGGATTTCTTGATTTTTTTAAACCTTTTCGGGGAGGCTGCAAAAGTGACCGAACACGTAAGCAAAACCATTAAGTACTGTAGCTCCTAATACAGAGGTATTTCTGCACAGTTTATGACTACGGGGTGAAAGCAGATCTTTCCAAGGGCTATTGGCCATATATAATTCAAAAAGAAAATTTGGGATAAATTGTACTTTTCAGGGATAATTAAGCAACCTTTTTTTTTTTCTTAAAAAGCTCAAAAAAACATCTGAGTACCCTGGATAAAACAATTGAAGATTGGGTTAAACGATTTTAACGTTTAAACCTAAATTCCATAAAAAAACTGGCAACATAACAGAAGCGATGTATTCTAGTCCGTGGGTTTGCCTCAATGCTGAACTTGAATGCAACAACATGTGATGAACACCTTTCTTCGTCTTTTTGCGAGAGCTGGCCATGGAAGGTCCTTGAACTAATTTCTACACGTACATTTGTTTGACAAGCAAAACATTCGGCTCTAACACGTGTCTTTGTCTTCGAGTCTCTCCAGTAATTTCGCCCTTGAGATGAGTATTGCTGTGGCTTTTTTTAGTCCCCCGCGATACGTTTTCAATTTTTAATTAATTAAAATAACTAAAGAAATTACAATCATCGCTTATCTTCAGCCATTCAAAGGCGTAGTCATTGTAACTAGTTTGTCTCTCAGTTCAAAGCATGACGAGATGAATGAAATTAATTGAATATTTATAAAATAGTCAGTACAATTCATAAGATGTGATAATAAGGTCTCATGCGGGACAGTAGTCGTAGAAATGGGATTTTAGGTTCTATTTTAGAAAAGAGCATGCCTCGAAGAATAGCTCGGGAAATATAGCGAAAAATGAGTTTCATCTTCAATTTTGTTACAGTTGCAGAGACTACACAACCTTTCATCACGAAGTATTTTCAATTGTCGTATCTACCTGTTTCAATCCGAAGTTTGTGCCTGCTAATTCTCAGTTTTACGAATGCTTTTCAGGAAGGGTTCTTGCTTGTTAGATCTAGGTAGGCAGAAAGGCTATAATTCTTATTGAATGTTGCGAATGTTGAAAGGTTTGGTTCCAGTAAGCGATATATTTCTTTTTCATGAGATCTAATATTGTTTGATGTTACAATCAATCAATGAATTACAAATCTTTTGAAATCATGTCTTTGTTTGTAGCAACGTTACTGAATTTACTTTTTTTCTTTCAGTTATCTCTGGAAAATGCGCCGTTACCCCCAATTTTCTCTTTGTATTCCAACAGCTCTTGCTAAGTCAAATTATGCCTTTCCCGCATAGTTTTAAACTGCGCAAAAATATATTTGTATCGGCCGTATTTCATCAATTAAATGATGATAAGACCGAGTTCGTGCTAATCGGTACAAAGCAGCAATTGGCGAAAGTCTGTATTGACACTCTGTCGGTTGGCATTTCACAGGTTTCAAACTCCAACCTCGTTCGGAACCTTGGTTCGTGGTTTGACTGTAATTTCACAATGGCTACACTTGTGAACAAGATTTCCAAAGCAGCATTTTACCATCTTTACAATATTGCTAGAATCAGGAAATATCTAATGAAATCGGCAATCGACAGAAGCCCTTGTTCACGCGCTTGTGACCAGCCGCGTAGATTACTGTAATGTATTGCTTTATGCTAACCTTTATTGGTGTAAGCTTCAGCGAGTGCAGAATACTGCAACTAGACTGGTTTTTCGAGCACCTAAGTTCTGCCACACATCGCCATTCCTATTTGAACTACACTGGTTACCTATTAAGTCTCATATTGATTTTAAGGTTATTTTAATTACTTTTAAAGCGATCCATGGATTTGCCCCTAAATACATTTCTGATCTTATATCTATCAAGTCAAAATCGAACTATAGCCTGAGATCAAACGATGAACTGCTTTTGTCACCACCCGTTGTAAAGACTCTATCTACCCTCGGTGACAGGGCCTTTGCGGCGGCTGCGCCTAAATTATGGAACCAGCTACCGTCAGAACTAAGGAGAATCACTTTCATCGATTATTTTAAGCGAGCTCTGAAGACATATCTTTTTAAACAAGCTTTTTATTAGTGTACAGATAAATATATTTTTAATTTTTAATTTTTAATCTATATTTTATTTTATTTTTGAATCTATTTCTTATCTAATTTTTTTTAAATTTATATTTGTAACGCACATTTGAAAACCTATGTTGAATTTGCGCGCTATAAATGCATATTATTATTATTATTATTATTATTATTATTATTATTATTATTATTATTATTTATATTATTATTATTATTATAGGTACCGTACGCGTCCTTGAACCATCTCCAGATGCTCAGTACATATGCGCAGTAACAAGACTGAGGAGGCAACCGTACTTGCAATCTGTTTCAACAGGTTTGAAACACATTTATTACATATTCGTAAACCAACACAACAACAACGTTAACAAAATAGTTTAATTTACTTATAACAATTCTCGCGGCGAAAGATTGATATCTGTCCAAACTACTATTTCAATCAGTATCTTAAACAATTAACTGCAAAACAAAACTGGACTTTTTGTCTGTTGAATCCAAAGGATTCAACTCTTGGACGTCGAGTTTCCTTCACTCAGGTAACGACGTATAGCGCACACAATCTGAAAGAGCGTCTTTGGAGGATATCTCCCAGTTGGACGGCTTTGCCACTTGTTGGACAAATTTCATCATCCAGTAGTTTAGACTTAAAGCATCCATCTCTACTAAAGGCTCGTCCAAGGACTGAACTTTGTGAAGGTCGTAATCTCTGAACAAGCCACCTGCAGGTTCCGACGTTGGTACTTTTAACGTCCGCACTCCTTGTCATTCCAAAAACATTGAAGCCGCCCATTTTCTTCTTGGAAAGGGTCGACTTTGGTACGGCCCTTTCTATGTAAAGCTCTTCTTCGTGGTTTGTCTTTGCTGCTCTGAATCTACTAGCCATGGGGAACCAAAGTATTAAGCAAATTAAGTGTTCGCTTCAATCAAACGACCACGAAGCTGGAGACATACAATCAATAATGATTACCGACAATTGCGAACAACACAAAAACCTAACGAGTGGGTGTCAGTTAGCCGTGACCAAGCCAAGAATTGGATAACCTAGCAAGAATGTGACGTGATCGAATTCCGGCAATGTAACAAATATAACAAACAAAAAAACTGTCTGAATAGGCACCGCTAATTACACAGACAATTTTGTAATTGTATTTGTTGGAGGAGTAATTTCAAACTCGAGCGTCGTGTCCCACTGGCTTTCCAAACACTCGAAAACTCTAAAAGCACTCGGCCTACGGTGTCGTGCTTTCTCGTGTTTGGAAACCCAACAATGCAACACAAAGCCCGAGTTTTTCAAATAGTATTTCGTGGTCCGAGCCAATAAGAATAGAGATGCTGATGAGTGAAATGTACATGACAAGAGCATTTTTACATTGTTTGTATCTACTAAGCTGCATCTTAGCTCCCGTGTGCAGATTGAAGAAGACGTCGTGCATTTACTGATTAGACTGAAAGGTTAGACTCCAGAAATTTTAGAGTTTTTGGCACATGAACGCTTTGGATAAGGCGCTCGTACTTGAACAACCGTTTGCAACCTTTTCTTATTATACTTCAAGGAAAAGCCAAAGCAGTTCATTTGCATTCTGCAAGCACGAAAATGGCACAGCTTTCGGTCGAGTAAAATCCTAAGTATAACCATTAAAATGAATGCTAAAGAACTGTACAAGAGGGCCATGGTATTTCTGTTTGGAGTCCCGGTTGTTATAAAACAATACCTCGTAAATCAAACGTGATTACGTGCCACCTTCGATTTTTCGAACTCCCGATTTTTGGCTTTACCTCGGTGTAAGAACCTGTGAAACTCACGGATGACGTAAAAGAAAGGAAACAAAAACATTTTAAACAATACCGTACAGCAAAACAAAAGCTAACAAACAAAGAAAATCTTGTCAGGTTCTTACACCGAGGTAAACCCCGATTTTTCGAACCACTTTCCGTTTCCCTAGAAGGTTCGAAAAATCGGGATTCCACAGTGCATTTCCATATTTCTTCCGTGACTAGTTCGTCATGCATGACAAAACGTGCATGTAAGCCCGCTTTTCCAAAAAACGTCATCGCTTCTGCACGCGTTTGCATGCCTACGATTACTTCATGAAGCAAAGTGTAAAAAAAGCAACAAATAAAGAGAAAAAAATAGGGGGTATGCACGTGATGCATCGCCGCCACGTTGGTGTGCCTTTAACAAAAGGTTTCTCATTAACTCCTTTTATCATGGTATACCAACATGGCCGCCATGCCATTGTCCTTTGAGTCTCTAGGGAATGGTTGGATACGCTCCATAAAGCCAGGAACAACGCACGTGTTGACATCGTTCTCGACTCCAGAACACTTCTCATTTGCATAACTGAGGTAGCGAAGTGCTCTGGGAAACTCCACGTGAGCGTAGCCAAAACCGGCTATTTGGCCTTCACAGCGCATGCCCTTCAGTCCAAGATCAAACTGAAGGTGCCACTTGATTGATGAAAGCCTTGGATTTCGCTTTAGCTATAGCTGGTAAACCCTCCACAGTAGGTACGGGTAAAGGAAGAATTTCGCGATTTACACTTGGCGGAAGTCTAGTCTTTTTTTAATTGAACAAAGACAACACAAATTTACAATACTTATCTGCTCTTAACACTAAATTAACAATTATATGTTAATTAATAATATGAAATTACAAATAACAAGTTAATACAAGTTCGAGACAGAAAACAAAGGAAAAGAAAAAAGTACGTACATCACATAAACATACTGGTCTTAGGCAAAAAAAAGTAACATGTCCCGCTGGGTGTCCTTGCCTCGGCTCTCAGGATCTACGCGACCTTTGTTTACTTTTTGTGAAAAAAAGCGGATGGAAGTCTAGTCTTTAGTGTGCCACAAGGAACTAAGGACGTTCGAACTTTCGAGACCGCCATAAAAGTGTTTTCTCCACCTGGCATTTCGCTATTGGCTTGCTCGTTGTTGACAAAGTGCCTCACTGAAGACTCTGTAGCTGTAGACTGCCTACACTTCAAGCGGTTCATGTATCAGTGAAGAAGGCTTTCTTTCCCGTTACAAAATAGCTTTTTCTATACCTTCGTATTGGATTATCTTGGACTGGGAGCAAATGTTTCTGAAGTTATACACTTTTGGCAAATCATAGTTGGAAGAAAGTCTTCATCGTCCTCCCGTAAGTACCTCGATTCCTCGAATATCTTTCAGTTTTTCAACAAGATTCTCTTTCTCCGCTGTTTTTCCGTACACATGTATACGATCATAGATATTAGACGGAGGAGAATTGCAACAACGGCAAAAATTTTTTCGTAGTCGTGTTAAACGGTTTTTGGAGGATTCGCTCATGGCTGCAGCTCTGTAAACTGTTTCGCCGCGCAAGAGTCTCGATTCCAGAGCTCCTTCTTTTTTGCGCCAACTTCCCGCTGTAAGCTCTTTCTTTTTCGCACCAATTGCACGTTATTTTCGCACGTAACAGATTGTTTAATCAGAAGTGTTTTCATTGTTCTAAGGGAAAACCAGTCAGAGCCAGATCCGTCCCAGGGTTTCCCAGAGCTCTTCTCTTCCTCCGTCATGCGCAAAAGAGAAAAGATCTGAGGTCGAGAGTGGTGTTGACATAGGGCGTGCCGTGCTGCGAACGCTCATTCAAAAACATTTAAAATCCAGTCATTTGTATCTGTATTTGTATTAATTTTGTATTTGTATCAACAACTTTAGTAACTGTCGCTTAATAATTAAGTATAGAGTAGCGCTAAATATTATTAATAACCACGAATCTACAAAAGACGTAATACGAGTATAGCAAAATTGGACAAAACTAATAATGAAAAGTGCTGCAGGACCCATCAATTTATCTCTCACAGCCACTGGAAGTATAATTACTCCATTTGATTTTCTGTTTGGTCTTGTCTATCTTTAAACAAATAGCCTCGAGCCTTGGAGTGAGATTTACTGTACGAATCAAAGCAATGGTGTAGCTATCCTGTGCGAAATGAAACTGCAAGAAAAACAAATAAACGGTTGGTAACGAAACTGCAGTTGGCTTTTTCGGTGGAAACACTTAGTTGTATCTCTGTAATCTTTTCATAATTATTTTACCTCATCTTGTTTCGTCATAAAAAAGTGTCCAAGTGATTTGAGTGATTTGAAGAGAAAGAAAGAGAGATTCAAATCTGCAAACCCGAAGTTGCTTCTAACCTCAATGACTTTAAACACTTTCCTCGGCGCACAAGCGGCCCAAGATCGTGATTTGAAGAGACATATTACGTAATAGAGAACTTGAAGGCTTTGCCAATTCTGGAAGTATAGGTGAAACTACTCTTAGACCTTGCGGGGTAGTAGCATAGGGCTTTTTAGAGAGTTTTCCTTTTCTTTGTTTTCTTTCCCACTGCAGAACTGAACATTTTTATTTAGCATTAATTCGCAATAGTTCGAATCCGTACTCCTGTCTCCGATATGTGTTTGAATGAATTCTGCCGGTGGTAAAACGTTAGCTGAAATAAATCGTTTCTGGGGCGAAATTCTCCGTAGAAACTCGGTGGAATACCTAACAGAGCTAAGATTAACCTTATTTGGACCGGGCGTATTTTGGGTCTTCTGGGACCAAAGAGTCTGATTCGGCCTCCCTTTTTTAACTCCGAAAATATTAAATTTCTGACAACGAAACTTAGAGGGCAGATAATACGTCCAAATGCCTTTCCTTTGAGGTTCGCAGAGTGAGCTGGTGAAGTCATATGACTTAAGAATTACGTCGGGTTCTCAAACAGTGGCCATCTTGGATTTCTTGATTTCTTTCAAAACCTTTGAGGAGCGCCAAAATTGACCAAAATAAAAAGTAATCAAAACCAAGAGACAAATAGGCAAATCATATTAAAATGTAAAATTTACCTCAAGAAAGTTATAATTTTTATTAAAAAGGTGGAAATTCAAAATTCTGATAAAACGCCCAACCAATAAGTGGTTGCCATAGTAACGTCAAACTTGATGGACACGCACTTCATACGCCAAATTGTTCCCAGATAAATTTTAGGAAAAGTAACCATTTTGGTGGCTTTAGCTTGCTTATCGGAAAAGTTATAAACGTCCAAAGGCACTGTGGGTAGAATCGCCCCCTCCCCCCCTCGGGCTGAATAGGGTTAATAATTTTTGAAAATCAAAAACAGCTATATAAAGCTCGATACAAGGCATTTTTTAAACACGCAGGTCACATTTACTTACAAACCTAAACCTGAAGTTTATCGTTCTTATTTTTCAGAGCGAAGTTACTACTGATAAAGTAAATTTAAATCAATCCAATATGCCTTAGGATGTTTTATTTTTACCGTAACAATAACAATGTTAATGTATTTAGAGCTATGTACACGGTCCCTGCAGCTTGATATTTAATGTATGCGCGTGTTTACCTAACGAGGGCAACTCCAACACCGTGCCTGGTTTGGATGTAACTCAAAACAGGGCTTTGATACTCGGAAGCTGAAGTCTCTGTACTGCATGTGTTGAGGAAACAAAGAATCGAAAGGTTAGCTCGAAAAAAGTAACGATTTTATAGAAAGCTTACAGGTGGAGTTTACATTTTTTTCAGATAGAAATAAAAAAAGACTCCTCCGTGTCGTTTCGTAAAATTGCCAAAAGTATTTTGATCTCCTATTTACCATTATTTATCAGAAGGAAGTAAAACTAATTTTAGTTAACCCTCAGGCGTACAAAACGGGGGGTGGGGGGAAGGGGAGGATGCTAACCCTCACAAAAGATTTTTCTTGAATTTTGCCGAGACGATTTATCATTTCCACCTGCCGTTTTTAATAGCTCTACTCATATTCCCTAGACACATTTTGACACAAGTTTTGGTGAGAACCGGTTGCTATGGTTACCCCATAAGTGGCAGTTGGTTGAACCGTTTTTGAAGAAAAGTAGCAAAGTGTTAAATTGTGTCATACTCTAATTATGTAGGATAAAAAATGTTCCCATTTATGCCGTTTTTTTTAATGATTTCTAAGTTTGAGTAAAATCCAAGATGGCGGTCATCTTAGCTTGGATGATGTCAAAGGACACCAGCTACGCTGCTACGCATAATATATACCTCATCTTGTAGAGCAGCACATCACAGGCTTTCTACCAGAAATAAGATGTAAAGGATCTTGTCGCTTCACGAACTGTTTATTCTCTTGATTATACTCCGCTGCTTCAATTTACCAGTACAAGTACAAAAGGAAAAATCCGAGGTAGCTACTGCGATTGCGTCGCGAATCCGAATACTTTAAATTTGATCAGTTAAAATAAATACGGTACAGTACCTTAAATCCGACCTCTTATAAATGCTGGATCCTTCATTTTGTGAATGAATTTTTTCAATGAATCCGGGCGCGAGTGGTGTCTACGGTCTTTTTACGGCCTACAGGTCTTCTAGTCTTAAATTCTGTTAGCAGATTTTTGTCGAGATAGAAACTTTAAGCGTGGGAAGAAACTTTTACCCTTTCTTTGTCAGCCCATGTTCAAATCCTTAGTGGACGAAATATGAGCGGAAATATTTTGCCTTTCCTGTTCAAATCGGAACAACTGTTTTCATATTTTAATTTACGATCGTTCTGTGCATGAAGCCTATCTCCGGATTCATGGCTATATAGTTTAGTGTACGGTAGTCGAAATGCCCTGTAATGAAAACCCCAGCAATCCAGGAACTCAAGATGAAGAAAAACTAACACGAATCCAGATAGTTTTTCCTTTAGTGTAAACTTCGAAAACTAACTAACATTGCAGCCAGGAATCATAAAGACAAATGTAAAAAGTGGTTTGCCACTGGCTGAAAAGCGTCAAAAGTCAAACCTGTAACAATAATATATATACAGTGCTAAATTATGCAGATATCCAAAAGTTATAAGAAGGGGAGTACAAGACGCTGCAAGTTAGCAGAGATCAGAAAAACAATGTTAAAAAGCTAAAAGGTTGACAGAGCAACTAGTAATTATCATGAAAGACTGTTCCTTCAGCGTGGTCACCCTCAGGGACTCTAACCCATGAAATGATCATTGACATTCCTAGTATTTACACCTCTCTCTGCTAACTTGCAGCGTCACGCATTCCTCTTGTTGCATGCAGTTTTTTTCTTATCATCACTGATGAAGGTCGAAGACTCTCGATTAAAAAGTCTGTAATTTAAAAAGATTGATTTGCCATTAAAGTGTTGTTAATGCTAGTGATAGGAGTAAACTCAGTACTTTACTGATACCTTATTTGGGAATTGCCCCTATCTAGACCAATAAACCTTGCTATGAGTTTAACAAAGAAAAGAGAAATTTAGCACTTCCTTCTCAACACACCAAAACCTGGTTCACACCTACGACGCAAACGTAAACAATGTTGTCACTTAATTCAAGGAATACCATCGGTGCATGCACATTTGCGCCCGCCGGCATTTGGGCCGTTTTTGTTTCAAAAATGGAAACAAATTACGCTTCACTTTCTTCCGTTTGCTGGCTCTGCATTTGTATTGAAGTTTGCGTCGCACGCGGTAGTGACGCCACAGGATGCCCAAGCATAATATTTGAATATCATTAACAATGGCGTTTCAAAATATAAGACTTTGTATGGGATTTCGAAGCGAACATTGTGAGCAATACATAACAGCGAACTAACTGAATAAAGTCATGAAACATTACATGGTGTTGTTTGCTAACCTTACAACGCATTTTGAGCAAATTCAGGTCCATTTACTTTACAGTGTATTAGTACATGTATAATACAATCGTTTGACAAGGAAGGTGTCATTTGGCCCGATTTAGCCACTTTCACCGCTCGACGCCTTTCGGAATTTGCTCGAATTTACTCTCAAAAATAGTTCGAGCTCCCATTCTGACTTAGCAACTTGATAAAAGGCTGACATCCAAATGATTTCCTCATAACCAGTTGCACATTCCTCGTGTTCCCAAAGAATTAGCCACTGCACAAAATCATAATAGCATCTCAAAACAGGCCGCCATGGATCCGCGAGGATCACGATAGTCCCGTTTGACCACGGTCGACACTGAACACCAGTAAAATTAAGCCCCAATGGGGACGGCCACGCTCGTTTTGGCCGTGTTGCAATTGTAGCAACTACGACCCAGTGCGGACACAAATTGTCGCTCCAAGGCAGTCTGGTTCGCGTGAAAATGGTTGAATCGCTGCGTGTTACAAGCGGATAGCAAAAATAAATCATTCTCATTTCTGAACTTATATCGATTTTCAGGGTGTATATTTTCTTGTTTTTGGAATAAGTAGGTTACCTGACCGGCTTCATGCAAATATAAAGATAGATATAGTATATACAATAACAACTTTAAAATAAAACACTTTCACGTGCGTGAGGATATGAATTGAAATTAATTTGCCGACTTCGGTTTGTAAAAATATATGTGATATATAAAAACTATCGACGATTTAAAAAAAAAATGAACACGTTTAATTCACGCAGAGTACGTATTTAAAATTTACGCAGTAGACTGGCCTGTATTAACAAACGTTTTATATATGAACGCAAATATGTTCAATTTACCACGTTTTCATTTTCTAACGGCCAAGACCGTTTTTAAATTTCTTTCGATAACTTAATTCCCTCCATAAGATCACGGAGTCCCACACAGCGATTCCACCTTTCTCTCGCGAACCAGACTGCGTTGGTGCGACAATTTTTGTCCGCACCGTGTCATAGTTACGATAATTGCAGCACGACCAAAACGAGCGTGGCCCTCCCCATTGAGGCTTTACTGGTGTCCAGTGTCGACCGTGGTCAAACGGAACTATCGTGATCCTCACGGATCCATGGCGGTCTATTTTGAGATGCTATTATGATTTTGTGCAGTGGATAATTCTTTGGGAACACGAGGAATGTGCAACCAGTTATAAGGAAATCATTTAGATGTCAGCCTTTTATCAAGTCGCTAAGTCAAAATGGGTGCCCGAACTATATTCGTGCGTAAATTCGAGCAAATTTCGAAACGCGTCGAGCGGTGAAAGTGGTTAAATCGGGCCAAATGACTCCTTCCTTGTCATTGTATTATACATGTACTAATACACTGTAAATTTTAAAAATGGACCTAAAATTGCTCAAAATGCGTTGTAAGGATAGCAAACAACTCCATGTAATGCTTCATGAACGTTATTCAGTTAGTTCGCTGTTATGTATTGCTCACAATGTTCGCTTCGAAATCCCATACAAAGTCTTATATTTTGAAACGCCATTGTTAATAATATTCAAATATTATGCTTGGGTATCCTGTGGTGACGCTAGTCTGGCCATGACACATTTTCTTCCACAGGTGTAGCTTCCAAGTGAAGCGTGTTCCATTGGGTTTGTTACCTACGTGTGTTGATTTGAGATCAAGGTTGACGCAAAGGTTATTTACGATACGTATCCCTTTTTCGTGTTGATATTTTACATCGTATGCTATCAGTTTTTCCAAGAGCGCAATTGAAATCACCTCCGACACCTCCTAATATGATATTTCAATTTTATTCAGTAACGAGGATGATATCAGATCAGAAAACCCGAAGTTGCTGTGTTATCACTGATTACTGTAAAAGTTAAGATTGCTAAGTGAAACATACATTTAGATACCAAAACAGGCACTGAAAATACGATTTAGCTTGGAATTTTGACTGTACAGGGCACATACAACGAGCGTGCAATTTGGCATTGATTTGCACCTCTTGATATTGGCTTCGCGGTCCTAACCGATAAGAATAGAGACTGGACGAAGTGAAACGTACATTTTAAGAATTTTTTGGGTTGTTTGTATCTCATATATATGCTCCATCTGATTTCTCGTTTGCGAATCAGTTGAAGGAGAAGTAGTACAGCACTCATTAGTCTCTAAAAATTCTTGATTTTCTGGTCGGTGAATGGTTTTAAAGCGCTCAAGTGCAAAATTGTGTCGGTTTTTATTTCACTTGAGGCTGTAGTCTTTTTGATTTGGGATTCCGATTGGGGGGGGGGGGAAGGGAGGGAAATGGAGGGGTAATCAAAAAAGTATTACACCGGAGAATTCTGCCTCGAGGTTCAAGCCTTCAAGCCAAGGTTCAAGCCAAAAAGTCTCTGCACTGCCAGGAGCTACTGAACAAGTTTAATTCTAGTGATCTGTATAATATCAGATGCCAAGACATGATGGAAACAATTTTTAAGACAATCCAGTTCGAAACGATGCCAAAGTACATCGTGGTCTCTTTCATATGAGAAATACTGAACGTAACTTACGAGGATCAAGGAAACTTGTTATCCCATACGTTAATACAACCACCTATGGTCTTCATTCCTTCAGATACACTACTGCAAACATGTGGAACAAACTAACAGAGGACCTGAGGTCACTAACGTCCTTGAATGAGTTCAAAACTAAAATATGCCAAATTTCTTTCAAACATCAATGCAATTGTTATCTATGTCAATAGTAGTTTAATGTACTGTATATAATATATGATTTTATTTTAATTTTTAATAATTCTTACTATTTTTATTTATTTTTTTTCTTCGTCTTTTCTTTCTCGGAGAAATTAGCTATATAGCTACCCTTTCACTCCGAGGTGAACTAAAGGTGATGTGATGTGAAGCCTTTGTACTATTTGTCATTAAAATGTTACCCCTCATTCTATTACTGCAATCCTTCCTTCAGAGATTGGCCAAAAACGTTGCGTTTACATTTTACAGTCACAACCCCTCCCCTTTCGGGTGGAGCCTCTGCGTTTACCCAAGTATCCCTTCCTGCCCCCCTCTAGGCTTAGGCTGGTGCTCAAATCCTGTCTTCTCTCAAAATTGCCTGGAAGAATGCATTGCCACTATTCTTTGGATGCGGTGCTGTACCATACTTACTGTCAGTAGCTTGCTTTCTAAGGATTACAATTACTGATTGCATTTTGGGATCACCAGTCGTTTCGTTTCGCTGCTGACCATGGTTCTCGGGGTGAAATTTTTAGAAAGCACTGGGATGTACTGTTCGGTATTGGTTTGCAGTCAATTACTTAATAAACAATCTCTCGCGTTAGGCCCTCAAGGATTTTGCCCTCATGCTCCAAAGTTATAACCACTTTTATGGCACAATGAAAAGCGCAACAAGAAAGTGTAGTTGTTAATCTGTTAATAGCGTTTATGAGAATGGCCAAAGCTAAGGCTTACGTTTGCTTTCAGTAGCTCTTGTTTCAATGGTCATACAGTTATCCACAGATCAGTTTGCGCTAGTATATTCAAGATTGGACTTTGTTAGTGAAAGAGTTAAATGTCAGAGAAATAACACTAAATCAGAAACTAGTTGTGCGTACCGTGAAAGATCAATCACAGCGTATTGTTTCCAGTCAAGGAATGTCGAAAGAATGAAACGGAACGTGGTATCCAGTGAAGGACGGACGGAAAAATAAATGTATGGATGGATGGATGGATGGATGGATGGATGGATGGATGGATGGATGGAGAAATGAGTTAAGTTGGTCCGAGGGCAAGAGCAATCGCAAGTGAGTCACTTCAGTTCTAACAAATGGGGCCACTGATAGCATTTCAGAAGTTAACGTTTTGTGGTTGCCAGAAAGGGCTTTTACAATATCTATTCCTTTTTTTGTGGTGATATTTCACATCCTATGTTATCAATGTTTCCAAGAGTGGAATTAAAACGACTTCCTTATACAATATTTCAATTTTATTCAATACCGAGGCTGATATCAGATAAGAAACCCCGAACTTACTATGTTGTTATTGATGCATTGCTGTAAACGTAAACATTGCTAGCATGAATTTAGATACGATGAAGTTACTGAGAAAATAAAATTTAGGTTTCAGAATCGTATGTACCGTGCGTGCTATTAGGCTTCTATTTGCACCTCTTGATGTTGGCTTGGCAATCCTAACCAATAAGAATAGAGATTCTGATGAGTCAAATGTGCATATTAAGAGCATTGTCGGTTGTTCTGTATCCAGTAAGGTGCATCTTAGCTCCCGAGTGCAGTTGAAGAAGACGCTGTGCATTTACTGATTAGACTGAAAGGTTAGACTCTTATAGACGCTTAGACGCTTATACTAGCTGGAACAACCGTTTGAACCCTTTTCTGATATACTTCAAGGAAAAGCCAAAGCAGTTAATTTGCATTCTGCAAGCACGACAAGGGCATACCTTTTGGGCGAAGCCTCCTCGTAGAACCAAGCGCTTCACCCCAACCCTCAGGGCTTGAACTATAGTTTAGTTCTCCATCATCAAGCTACTATCTCTCGACTCCAGGTTTTTTTTTAAATCGCCAGAATGGACGTATTGCCATTATTCCTGTCATTCCTTAGGTACTGTGTTACAACCACACTTAGAGTAATTTTGTAAGGATTACTTTTGCTGGTTGCCTTTTAATTATGAGTCGTTTCGCTGAACGTGGTTTGTTGTAAAGTTAGAACCATTTTGTACAGCACAATGAACAGCGCAACGAAAAGTGTAGTAGTTAATAGCTTTCAGGCAAATGGTCACACGTGAGCATTTCATCCACTGACTCTAAAGTGGGAATCAGTGTTCAAACAGCACCCCATTAAGAAGGTTCGGCTCAGTAGCTCTACTGGACACACATTCATGGCCACAGATCAGTTTGTGCTATTTTGCACGATTCAAGATTGGACTGTGCGAATGAAAGAGTAAAATATCAGAGAACAAATTAAAACAACCCAGTCTCGGTACCATGGAAGATCTTATCGACACAGCACAAGGATTCTTACGAAATGTCGAAAGGATGTAAACGCAAAGACAAACCAACAAAGGAAGAACAAGCAAACAAATGGATAGATAGATTGAATAAGTGCGAGAGCAAAAGTATTTCCAAGCACGTCATTTGGTTGTAACAAATGAGGCCACAGTACAAAGCATAGACGCATTTTAAGTGTTTTTTGGAGTGCCCTCGAAATTAATTCTGCTGGTAAAAAACCGTTAATTTAAAGAAAAGTTTACTGACGCAAAATGGGTGGATGGATGGATGGATGGGTGGATGGATGGATGGATGGATGGATGGAGGAATGAGTTAAGTTGGCACGAGGGCAAGAGCAATCGCAAGTGAGCCACTTCTAACAAATGAGGCCATTGATAGCATTTCAGGTGTTAACGTTTTGTGGTTGCCATAAAGAGCTTTTACAATATCTATCCTTTTTTTTGCTGATATTTTACATCCTATGTTATCAATGTCTCCAATAGTGGAATTGAAAGCACCTCCTTATCCAAAATTTCAATTTATGCAATACCGAGGCTGATATCAGATCAGAAACCCCGAAATTTCTACGTTATTATTGATGCATTGCCGTAAACGTAAACATTGCTAACATGAGTTAAGATACGATAAAGTCACTGAGAAAATAAAATTTAGCTTGGAGTTGTGACTGTTCAGAGCCGTATGTACCTTGCGTGCAATTAGACTTCTATTTGCACCTCTTGATGTTGGCTTCGCAGTCCTAACCAACAAGAGTAGAGATGCAGATGAGTGAAATGAGCATAAGAAGAGCATTTTTGGTTGTTTTGTATCCATTACGCTGCATCTTAGCTCCCAAGTGCAGTTGAAGAAGACGTCGTGCATTTACTGAGTAGACGGAAAGGTTAGAATCTAGAAATTCTTGTTTTTTGGCGTATAAAAATGTTTATTGAAAGCGCTTATACTAGAACAACCGTTTGCGCCCTTTTCATATATACTTCAAGGAAAGGCCAAAGCTGTTAATTTGCATTCTGCAAGCACGACAAGGGCACACCTTTTGGGCGAAGCCTCCTCGTAGAACCAAGCTCTTCACCCCAACCCTCAGGGCTTGAACTATAGTTTAGTTCTCCATCATCAAGCTACTATCTCTCGACTCCAGGTTTTTTTTTAAATTGTCAGAATGGACGTATTGCCATTATTCCTATCATTCCTCAGGTACTTTGTTATAACACACTTAGAGTAATTTTGTAAGGATTACTTTTGCTGGTTGCCTTTTAATTATGAGTCGTTTCGCTGAACGTGGATTGTTGTATATACGTAGTAAATTTTCTTGCGGGTTCGTACAGTGCAAGTGCTGGGATGTACTGTGCGTTAGCTGGCCGGTAAATGGCTTTAAACTACTTAAGGATTTCATCCACAGGCTGCAAAGATAGAACCATTTTGTACAGCACAATGAACAGCGCAACGAAAAAGTGTAGTAGTTAATAGCTTTCAGGCAAATGGTCACACGTGAGCATTTCATCCACTGACTCTAAAGTGGGAATCAGTGTTCAAACAGCACCACATTAAGAAGGTTCGGCTCAGTAGCTCTACTGGTCACACAGTCATGGCCACAGATCGGTTTGTGTTATTTTGCACGATTCAAGATGGACTATGCGAACAATCCAGTCTCGGTAGCATGGAAGATCTTATCGACACAGCACAAGGTTTCTTCCGAAATGTCGAAAGAATAAACACAAAGACTAACCAACAAAAGACGAACAAACAAACAAATGGATAGATAGATGGAATAATGAGTGCGAGAGCAAGAGTATTTCCAAGCACGTCATCTCATTAATTTGTAACAATTGAGGCCACAGTACAAAGAATAGACGCATTTCAAAGTGTTTTATTTTGGAGTGCCCTTGAATTTTTAGACGCCTAACGCTAGTTTATTCCAAAACCCATTGTACGAAACAACTTTGGTAACATAGGAAACAGATCTACACCACAACTGACAGATCATATTTGAACGAGTAGAGAGGCACACTCCATTGCCATCTTTTTGGCACGTTTAACCTAGCCTCCGAACATCATCGTTCTTATTTTCCTCTCTCCTTCACTTCGCTATTAGCTGATGTGGTGTGTGTTTTAATTAATTCTGCTGGTGAAAAACCGTTATTTAAAGAAATATCTATCCTTTTTTGCTGATATTTTACATCCTATGTTATCAATGTCTCCAAGAGTGGAAATGAAAACACTTCCTTATACAACATTTCAATTTTATCCAATACCGAGGCTGACATCAGATCAGAAACCCCGAAATTACTACGTTATTATTGATGCATTGCTGTAAACGTAAACATTGCTAACATGAGTTTAGATACGAGAAAGTCACTGAGAAAATAAAATTTAGCTTGGAGTTGTGACTGTTCAGAGCCGTATGTACCTCGCGTGCAATTATACTTCTATTTGCACCTCTTGATGTTGGCTTCGCAGTCCTAACCAATAAGAATAGAGATGCGGATGAGTGAAATGAGCATAAGAGGAGCATTTTTGGTTGTTTTGTATCCATTACACTGCATCTTAGCTCCCAAGTGCAGTTGAAGAAGACGTCGTGCATTTACTGAGTAGACGGAAAGGTTAGAATCTAGAAATTCTTGTTTTTTGGCGTATAAAAATGTTTATTGAAAGCGCTTATACTAGAACAACCGTTTGCGCCCTTTTCATATATACTTCAAGGAAAGGCCAAAGCTGTTCATTTGCATTCTGCAAGCACGACAAGGGAACACCTTTTGGGCGAAGCCTCCTCGTAGAACCAAGCGCTTCACCCCAACCCTCAGGGCTTGAACTATAGTTTAGTTCTCCATCATCAAGCTACTATCTCTCGACTCCAGGTTTTTTTTTTAAATTGTCAGAATGGACGTATTGCCATTATTCCTGTCATTCCTCAGGTACTTTGTTATAACACACTTAGAGTAATTTTGTAAGGATTACTTTTGCTGGTTGCCTTTTAATTATGAGTCGTTTCGCTGAACGTGGATTGTTGTATATACGTAGTAAATTTTCTTGCGGGTTCGTACAGTGCAAGTGCTGGGATGTACTGTGCGTTAGCTGGCCGGTAAATGGCTTTAAACTACTTAAGGATTTCATCCACAGGCTGCAAAGATAGAACCATTTTGTACAGCACAATGAACAGCGCAACGAAAAGTGTAGTAGTTAATAGCTTTCAGGCAAATGGTCACACGTGAGCATTTCATCCACTGACTCTAAAGTGGGAATCAGTGTTCAAACAGCACCACATTAAGAAGGTTCGGCTCAGTAGCTCTACTGGACACACATTCATGGCCACAGATCAGTTTGTGCTATTTTGCACGATTCAAGATTGGACTGTGCGAATGAAAGAGTAAAATATCAGAGAACAAATTAAAACAACCCAGTCTCGGTACCATGGAAGATCTTATCGACACAGCACAAGGATTCTTACGAAATGTCGAAAGGATGTAAACGCAAAGACAAACCAACAAAGGAAGAACAAGCAAACAAATGGATAGATAGATTGAATAAGTGCGAGAGCAAAAGTATTTCCAAGCACGTCATTTGGTTGTAACAAATGAGGCCACAGTACAAAGCATAGACGCATTTTAAGTGTTTTTTGGAGTGCCCTCGAAATTAATTCTGCTGGTAAAAAACCGTTAATTTAAAGAAAAGTTTACTGACGCAAAATGGGTGGATGGATGGATGGATGGGTGGATGGATGGATGGATGGATGGATGGAGGAATGAGTTAAGTTGGCACGAGGGCAAGAGCAATCGCAAGTGAGCCACTTCTAACAAATGAGGCCATTGATAGCATTTCAGGTGTTAACGTTTTGTGGTTGCCATAAAGAGCTTTTACAATATCTATCCTTTTTTTTGCTGATATTTTACATCCTATGTTATCAATGTCTCCAATAGTGGAATTGAAAGCACCTCCTTATCCAAAATTTCAATTTATGCAATACCGAGGCTGATATCAGATCAGAAACCCCGAAATTTCTACGTTATTATTGATGCATTGCCGTAAACGTAAACATTGCTAACATGAGTTAAGATACGATAAAGTCACTGAGAAAATAAAATTTAGCTTGGAGTTGTGACTGTTCAGAGCCGTATGTACCTTGCGTGCAATTAGACTTCTATTTGCACCTCTTGATGTTGGCTTCGCAGTCCTAACCAACAAGAGTAGAGATGCAGATGAGTGAAATGAGCATAAGAAGAGCATTTTTGGTTGTTTTGTATCCATTACGCTGCATCTTAGCTCCCAAGTGCAGTTGAAGAAGACGTCGTGCATTTACTGAGTAGACGGAAAGGTTAGAATCTAGAAATTCTTGTTTTTTGGCGTATAAAAATGTTTATTGAAAGCGCTTATACTAGAACAACCGTTTGCGCCCTTTTCATATATACTTCAAGGAAAGGCCAAAGCTGTTAATTTGCATTCTGCAAGCACGACAAGGGCACACCTTTTGGGCGAAGCCTCCTCGTAGAACCAAGCTCTTCACCCCAACCCTCAGGGCTTGAACTATAGTTTAGTTCTCCATCATCAAGCTACTATCTCTCGACTCCAGGTTTTTTTTTAAATTGTCAGAATGGACGTATTGCCATTATTCCTATCATTCCTCAGGTACTTTGTTATAACACACTTAGAGTAATTTTGTAAGGATTACTTTTGCTGGTTGCCTTTTAATTATGAGTCGTTTCGCTGAACGTGGATTGTTGTATATACGTAGTAAATTTTCTTGCGGGTTCGTACAGTGCAAGTGCTGGGATGTACTGTGCGTTAGCTGGCCGGTAAATGGCTTTAAACTACTTAAGGATTTCATCCACAGGCTGCAAAGATAGAACCATTTTGTACAGCACAATGAACAGCGCAACGAAAAAGTGTAGTAGTTAATAGCTTTCAGGCAAATGGTCACACGTGAGCATTTCATCCACTGACTCTAAAGTGGGAATCAGTGTTCAAACAGCACCACATTAAGAAGGTTCGGCTCAGTAGCTCTACTGGTCACACAGTCATGGCCACAGATCGGTTTGTGTTATTTTGCACGATTCAAGATGGACTATGCGAACAATCCAGTCTCGGTAGCATGGAAGATCTTATCGACACAGCACAAGGTTTCTTCCGAAATGTCGAAAGAATAAACACAAAGACTAACCAACAAAAGACGAACAAACAAACAAATGGATAGATAGATGGAATAATGAGTGCGAGAGCAAGAGTATTTCCAAGCACGTCATCTCATTAATTTGTAACAATTGAGGCCACAGTACAAAGAATAGACGCATTTCAAAGTGTTTTATTTTGGAGTGCCCTTGAATTTTTAGACGCCTAACGCTAGTTTATTCCAAAACCCATTGTACGAAACAACTTTGGTAACATAGGAAACAGATCTACACCACAACTGACAGATCATATTTGAACGAGTAGAGAGGCACACTCCATTGCCATCTTTTTGGCACGTTTAACCTAGCCTCCGAACATCATCGTTCTTATTTTCCTCTCTCCTTCACTTCGCTATTAGCTGATGTGGTGTGTGTTTTAATTAATTCTGCTGGTGAAAAACCGTTATTTAAAGAAATATCTATCCTTTTTTGCTGATATTTTACATCCTATGTTATCAATGTCTCCAAGAGTGGAAATGAAAACACTTCCTTATACAACATTTCAATTTTATCCAATACCGAGGCTGACATCAGATCAGAAACCCCGAAATTACTACGTTATTATTGATGCATTGCTGTAAACGTAAACATTGCTAACATGAGTTTAGATACGAGAAAGTCACTGAGAAAATAAAATTTAGCTTGGAGTTGTGACTGTTCAGAGCCGTATGTACCTCGCGTGCAATTATACTTCTATTTGCACCTCTTGATGTTGGCTTCGCAGTCCTAACCAATAAGAATAGAGATGCGGATGAGTGAAATGAGCATAAGAGGAGCATTTTTGGTTGTTTTGTATCCATTACACTGCATCTTAGCTCCCAAGTGCAGTTGAAGAAGACGTCGTGCATTTACTGAGTAGACGGAAAGGTTAGAATCTAGAAATTCTTGTTTTTTGGCGTATAAAAATGTTTATTGAAAGCGCTTATACTAGAACAACCGTTTGCGCCCTTTTCATATATACTTCAAGGAAAGGCCAAAGCTGTTCATTTGCATTCTGCAAGCACGACAAGGGAACACCTTTTGGGCGAAGCCTCCTCGTAGAACCAAGCGCTTCACCCCAACCCTCAGGGCTTGAACTATAGTTTAGTTCTCCATCATCAAGCTACTATCTCTCGACTCCAGGTTTTTTTTTTAAATTGTCAGAATGGACGTATTGCCATTATTCCTGTCATTCCTCAGGTACTTTGTTATAACACACTTAGAGTAATTTTGTAAGGATTACTTTTGCTGGTTGCCTTTTAATTATGAGTCGTTTCGCTGAACGTGGATTGTTGTATATACGTAGTAAATTTTCTTGCGGGTTCGTACAGTGCAAGTGCTGGGATGTACTGTGCGTTAGCTGGCCGGTAAATGGCTTTAAACTACTTAAGGATTTCATCCACAGGCTGCAAAGATAGAACCATTTTGTACAGCACAATGAACAGCGCAACGAAAAAGTGTAGTAGTTAATAGCTTTCAGGCAAATGGTCACACGTGAGCATTTCATCCACTGACTCTAAAGTGGGAATCAGTTTTCAAACAGCACCACATTAAGAAGGTTCGGCTCAGTAGCTCTACTGGTCACACAGTCATGGCCACAGATCGGTTTGTGCTATTTTGCACGATTCAAGATGGACTATGCGAACAATCCAGTCTCGGTAGCATGGAAGATCTTATCGACACAGCACAAGGTTTCTTCCGAAATGTCGAAAGAATAAACACAAAGACTAACCAACAAAAGACGAACAAACAAACAAATGGATAGATAGATGGAATAATGAGTGCGAGAGCAAGAGTATTTCCAAGCACGTCATCTAATTAATTTGTAACAATTGAGGCCACGGTACAAAGAATAGACGCATTTCAAAGTGTTTTATTTTGGAGTGCCCTTGAATTTTTAGACGCCTAACGCTAGTTTATTCCAAAACCCATTGTACGAAACAACTTTGGTAACATAGGAAACAGATCTACACCACAACTGACAGATCATATTTGAACGAGTAGAGAGGCACACTCCATTGCCATCTTTTTGGCACGTTTAACCTAGCCTCCGAACATCATCGTTCTTATTTTCCTCTCTCCTTCACTTCGCTATTAGCTGATGTGGTGTGTGTTTTAATTAATTCTGCTGGTGAAAAACCGTTATTTAAAGAAATATCTATCCTTTTTTGCTGATATTTTACATCCTATGTTATCAATGTCTCCAAGAGTGGAAATGAAAACACTTCCTTATACAACATTTCAATTTTATCCAATACCGAGGCTGACATCAGATCAGAAATCCCGAAATTACTACGTTATTATTGATGCATTGCTGTAAACGTAAACATTGCTAACATGAGTTTAGATACGAGAAAGTCACTGAGAAAATAAAATTTAGCTTGGAGTTGTGACTGTTCAGAGCCGTATGTGCCTTGCGTGCAATTAGACTTCTATTTGCACCTCTTGATGTTGGCTTCGCAGTCCTAACCAATAAGAATAGAGATGCGGATGAGTGAAATGAATATAATAAGAGCATTTTTGGTTGTTTGGTATCCATTACGCTGCATCTTAGCTCCCAAGTGCAGTTGAAGAAGACGTCGTGCATTTACTGATTAGATTGAAAGGTTAGACTCTAGAAATTCTTGTGTTTTGGCATTTAAACGTTTACGTTGAAGTGCTTCTACCAGAACAACCGTTTGCAACCTTTTCGTTTACTTCAAAGAAAAGCCAAAAGCAGTTAATTTGCATTCTGCAAGCACGACAAGGGCACACCTTTTGGGCGAAGCCTCCTCGTAGAACCAAGTCCTTCGCCCCCACCCTCAGGGCTTGAGCTAGCCTAGTGTTCTATCAGGCTACAAACGTTCAACTCCAGTTGTTTTTAAAAAATTGTCAGGGATAACGTATTGCCATTAACTATTTCTGTAATTTCTTGGGTACTGTGTTATACCACAATTGGAGTGATTTGGTAAGGATTACATTTGCTGATTGCCTTTTAATTATCAGTCGGTTCGCTGAACATGGTTTGTTGTAGTGAATTTTCTTGCGGGTTCGTACAGTGCAAGTGCTGGGATGTACTGTGCGTTATCAGGCCGGTCAATGGCTTTAAATGATCATACGCGTTAACCACTTATTGTATAAGGATTTCATCCACAGTCTCCAAAGATAGAGCCATCTTGAACAGCGCAACAAAAAAGTGTAATAGTTAACAGCTTTCAGGCAAATGGTCACACGTGAGCATTTCATCCACTGACTCTAAAGTGGGAGTCTAATTGTTCAGTAAAACAGACAGCACCACATTAAGAAGGTTCGGCAGTAGTTATATATTAGAGCGTACGAGCGCACCTAGTCAAATCTTCACCTAAATTTGACTGGAAACTTTCCAGTCAAATCTCCGGATACTTAACTGAAGATTACCGAAGCGCACCCAGTCAAATCTTCACTCAATTTTCACCAAATTTTTACTAGGATTTTTGACTGAAAAATATTCAAAGTCTATTATGGCTGTAAGCATAACTTGTCACACCATTTTTATGAATATATCTTTTATCATCGAAGCAGCTGAGTGATGTTTTATTCACCATATAGCTACCAATTCGATGTTTTTCACTTTTAATCAGTCTCATCGTGTGACGCATCTGTTTTTTATTGAAAAGCGTATCTTTGTAATTGTCGTGTTGTATTTTTTACTCGCGTGACTTCATACAACAGGGACTTTCCCGAGGAAATGAGTCATCAGATTGTTATGTAATATCAGATGAACTTGTATTTGAAGTAAAGTTTATTGGTAAAGTTTATTGGTAAAGTTTGTTATTTCTTAGAAAAGTAGACTTGTGCTATATAATAAATGAAAAAATGTTTATGGCACTCTATATTCAATTAACAGTAACAGTTCCACATTTTTTATAACCGAAGCCAATTCCACACCCATATGACCAAACGCTAGTACTAAATTGATATTTATTGTCTGTGATTTAGTTGATTGGGTTGAAGTGTAAGTGATTGATTGATTTAAATGGTCACTGTGTTTTACTTTTAAAGAAATAGGTGTATATCGTCTTTTGACTTTAAAATAGAGCACTGTTATAGTTAATATGTGGCTATGATTTGGAATAATTATTTTATCACAACCATTCAATAAAAATGTGTTCCCATTTTTTGTATTCAAAATCCCATTTATGTAATGAACGGAACCACGCAAACGATGTCCGTTTAAAGATAAATCTGTTTCCATCACCAATTTTCCATTCTCAATTACAAAAGCGGTGTCATAGACACTTGGGTCAACGTTTGAAATTGTTTCTTTAACACCATAAACAATAAGATGTCCAATTGTTAAAAGTGATGGATAAGTAACTGTACCGTGTAGATCGAGATAAATAAATTGTGGAGGTGAGCTACCCCATCGGTGAAAATTGATAACTGTTTTGGTATAGTTTTCGAATGTTTTTGTTGCATAATTAGAAATTGAAATCGTAGTGCCTTGCACTGCCACACTCAACTCACTCATTTCCGGCGGAAACCATTCAACTACCAAAGTATAGTATCCAACAGGAAGTTTATAAAGGTTAAAACCGAGGCGTGATTGGTACTGGTTTGGTGAGCTTTTTTGAAACAGGAGTTTAAGTTGGTAAGCTTTTTTATTAATTTGATGTGGAGAATTGGAAAAATCAACAATACCCAAAACCTGAATATTGTATTCACTTGAAGATTCGTCGTCGTTTTCCATTAAATATCTGAAGGCGTCTTTTTTTTGTCCTGAATTAATAATCTGAGATTCATGAATTTTTTGAGTGACAAGATTTCTCAAATCTGTTATTTCATTTTCCATTAACTCAACATTAACTGCGGATTTCGAATTTTTTGAATCGGGTTGTAAGTTAATAATTTTATTGTTATTTAAATTCAAGTTTCCAGACATACTTGTTGTGCCATCAAGTTTGAGATAATTTTTTTGTGAGTTAGTGATTCTCTGAGTGATATATTCTACAGTAGCAACGTCTTTTTGGTTCACTGGAAATTTGACATTAGTGATCGCATTATCTTTCATATCAATAGTAGTGTCCTTATCTAATTTTTTCACAAGCTGATTATCGACATATTTTTTATTTACTCCATGGTCTGAATTAACTGGGTCTTTGATATTTGTTATGAAATGGTTGTTCATGTCTAAAGATTGTAGCATAGACCCACCTTCTTTTTTACTTAAGAATATATTCCGGGCTGTGTTATAAGAGATGGCTTTATTCGTGTTTCCATGAATTGGGTATGGCTGTGGTTGTAAAATTAAGTCTCCGTTCATAGTTGCTCCTGTCTTTTTCACAAACTGAGTTGTATCCGCACTTGGAATCTTAGCTATTTCACTATCTAACTGGCTTTTTGTAACCACATCATTATTATTGGTTCCTTGTTTTACATTCACTAATTTTTTATTCTGCATATCATAATCATTATTAGCATCTAATTTAAATCCAATACCAGGTAAACCTCTAACACCTCTCACAGCTGTAGAATGCTTGTAATTTAATACTCCATTGTAGAAACTCATTTTATTAACTCTTCAGATTATTTTAGTGAAATTTTTTGCGTTGAATTTTCGTGGCTTATCAACATACAGAAAAGTGTACGGTTCTTTTGTTGCTGAGAGGTAGTTGTCTTTGTTGATGTTCAATTCTTGACATATCCTACTCTGTTCATTCTTGCTTGGAAAATCGAAAATGCAGTGATGGGAACAGTTTAATCTGATGGTTTTGTCTGTATTGTAAAAAGACTGAGACAGATAGATACAGCTGCAATTTTTATTTCGAGAGTTTGTGAAATAGTTTCGTATCTCTTGATCATTTTTGGTTCCGGTGTTGAGGTAATCATCAAAAATGATTAACTTTTGATTTCCATCATCCATGTTAGGTAAAGGAATTATCTCACCGTTGCTAGCTTCAATGATATTATAACCGTATTTTTTTGAAAGAGGTTCAAATGTTTGTAACAAATATTGATACTTGTTCTGTTGCAAGTTTTTAGCATATAGATAGACCTTGTCAAAAAATAACAGGGGTTTGTTTATCATGTGAAGCAAAAGATTGGTTTTACCACTCCCACTCGGAGCGCAGATCAACATTCTGAAGCATCTATCAGGCATGAAAGGATACAACTGGGTGAAATTACTGTCTTTATCACCTTCAACGTCATAGTTTGGTATTTCCATTTTATTGATTCACAACAGAATTTTTTCTCAATAATTTTATGCAACTCGCCATGCAACTCGCCATGCGACACGCTATGCGAGTTTTTTTATATTCAATAACCCATTTTTATCCAAAAATAATATTTTGTTTCAATTAAATAAAATGAGTCTCCTCAAGTGGAAAGAAATGGCTGAAAAAAGATCGAAAATCGGTCAAGATGTCAATACTATCAGGGAAACGCTGAAACAAAAGAAAATAACCGATACAATGAGTGATGTTGAAGCAGAGAAGCTTTTCAAACCGATAACATCCGGTTTGAAGGAGTTGACGCAACCTCAACCTATTAAAAGACGGTTGCAAAGGAAAAAAGCAGAGGTTCCAGATTATGGTATCAATATAGAAGATGAAGGAATACCAGATTACAATCTTGAAGATTTGTTTGATGAAGGGGTTGAACCACAAAATACGAAACAGCTTGTTCCAAAACCACCCTCTTATGATGAGGTTCTCAAAGATTTGGAAACAGGGGAAAAGAAAATATATATCAATCCGGAGTATATGCAACAACTTGAAGACCCACCAGAATATGAAGTTCCAGATTATGAGATTTTTGAAGAAGACAGAATAAATGAAACTTTGGATGAACTTGGAATAACCAACTATGAGGACATTGAAGCACAACTTAAAAGGGATGACATGACAGAAAAAACAAGGCATTCTTTCTTGTCAAAGAAAATCGAAAATGCAGTCAAGAAAAGACAACAACTTCCAGGTTACAAAACACACATTACAAAGCAGTTGAACAAAGGTTTGATAAGCCAATCTGAAGCACAGTTTAGAAGAAAGGTTATCGACGACGCTCGAAAAGTTCTCAACGATTATATCAACTATAACAAAAATAAGTTGAAGAGTATCAAAGGCTCTGGTCTCAAAAGAAAGCCAACAAAGCGAGGTGGAAATGCAAGTGTTGTTTTTATTAATCCTAAAGAAGCCCTCAAAAAGTTAGAGTTAATTGTTGGATCAATTAAAGCTGGTAATAATAGCATAGAGCTTAGAAACACCGGTGTTGCTATTCTCGATATTTTATTGAGAAATTACATAATCAACAAACATCATTACAACAAAATTTATAAAAACTTTTTCATGTGAATATATTAAAAATGCAACTACCATTGGTATTATCTTCTCATAACGTCAAGAAACAAACAAAAAATAAGCCTAGTGATTTTACAATCAGATATACCCAACCGATAAAACTTGATCCAAACAGACAATATGAACTCGGTTTAGGCCGAATCATATCAATGTCTTTCACATGGTTCAATATCACATCAGAGTTGAACAACCAAAAAATAAAATACTCTTCCGATGGTGGGAATACTTGGAAAGATATAACCTTTCCACCAGGTACATGGAATTATGTTGGTTTCAATGATTTTATCAAGGAAAAGACAAAAACAAAAACTTCAGACAAAACTTCATATCCAATAACCTTAAAATTTAACAACACAACTTTCAAAACAACAATAAATCTCGCACCAAACTATCAACTAGACCTCACAACATCAAATTTCAGTGATCTAATCGGTTTTAACAAACGAATTTTAACCAGTTCTGAAAATGTTGGTGACTACACACCAAATCTCAGTCAAGATACAGAGATTTTGAATATACATTGCGATCTTATTTCAGAGAGTCTTGTTGATGAGGATGAGACAGATATCATCTACACCTTTGGCACAAATGATTTACAACCATCCTATGCTTTCACTAAAGAGCCTTTGAGAGTTCAATATTATCCAGTCAATAAGTATATCATAAACACCCTACGGATATACATCACCGATGGTAAACGACGAATAATAGATTTGAATGACGCTGATACTGCATTTTCTCTAATTTTGAGAGAAAAAAAAAATTATAAAAGATAATTATAAAATGATAGCGCGCAAATACAAACGAATTTATCATCCGAGTCTTGGAAGATTTGTTTACAAACACAAAGGATCTGGTTTGATTGTGGACAATATTTTCAAACCGACAGAAAGAATTATGAGCACAGTTTTGAAACCTCTCGCTGAAAAAGCTTTGAAATCGGGAATAGAAAGTGCTGGTGATAAAATTGGTAAAAAAGTTGTTGAAAAAGTTGCTGAAAAATCAGGCCATCTTTTCATAAAAGACCTTCAGTCTTTGGGAAAACAAGTTCCAAAAGCAACAAACAAACAAAAAGAAGAAGATTACAACGTGATATTGAATAGATTGATTTCTGGAAGCGGGTATAAAAAAAGATAAAATAAAAAAAAAGTTTCAAACAGATAAATAAAAAGATGACTTTCAGAACAAGTGATAAACTGCAGAGATATGAAATGGTCAGATTCTCCCTTGACAATATCATTGAACAACCTGGAAACAACAATTCTCAGAAAAAAACAGGATATAAATTCACAATAACAGACAGATCCACTTTTTTTGATTATTTCAACGGATATTTCGAGGTATCCAAAGAGCTCCAAAAGAAAGCCGATGGAGCCGGTTTTGCAGCTGCTGACCGAATTTCAATGATTAATGGGTCACATTCTCTCATCAAACACATGGTTATCAAATCTGCTGGTAAAATAGTGTACGATAGTGACAACGTTCATAGAATCGCAAATGTTAAAAATTTGCTGGAGTATAGTGATGATTTCAGCAGGTCGGTTGCTAAAAATAGTTTTTGGTATCTTGACACAGATGATTCAACAGCAAATACAAATTTGGGTTTTGAAGCAAGGCGACTTTTAACTCAAGCAAAACAGAACAATGGTGGTGGTGGAGCCAAAAGCATAAATGAGATCATTCCGTTGAACAGATACAGTTTCTTTGAGGAATTGGAAGACAAGATGCTTCCTCCCATGCAGCTCACATTCGAACTGGACTTGAATAATGATGATGAATTGATTCACAAAGCAGCTGCTGCTGATAATGGGCGGGTGGTTGTCACTCGACTTTATCTTTGGCTTCCAAGATTAATTCCTAAAGATAGTGCATATGGTGAATTTGTGAAAGATTTTCTCAAACCAACCAAATGGACGTACATGAAAGATATGTATATTCAGAGTGCGAATACAAGAGCAGTTCAAAACATGTTTCAAATTAGCCCAGCCATTGACAATGTTAAACATGTATTCATTTATTTACAGAGAACTGATGGTCCAAACAATGAGGAATCTGAGAGAACTCCTTACGTTTTTGATACTTTCAAGCTGAATTCTGCAGATGCTAATAGCTCTCTTGCATCATGTCGTTTGGAGTATGGAAACAGTACTTTTTACCCTGAATTGGAGTACGACGCCGATTCAAAAGCGAGAATCTTCAACGATCTAATGTCTTATGATTTACGAAAGAATGATATAAACACAGGAACGCAGTTGAATATACATAATTTCACATCTCTTTACGGTCTTGTCTATTTTGATCTGACCTACCAAAAAGAGGCTGTTACTCGAGATCCAAAACAACTGATTTTGAACTACAGATTGAATACAGCACCAACAGCTAATGTGAGAGCTCATGCCATCGTATTTTATGAAAGTGAGGTTATTGTCAACAAGGTTGGAAATGAACTTATGATGGTCTGATTCAAAAACCAAAGTTGTGTTTTTTCTTGAATTTATTTTATTTTGAGAGATAAAATAAATATGACTCAATTGTATGAAATTAACGTTACGCTTTCCGACAATCAGAAAACGAATCTAAGTAAAGCTTTCAACAAACGTGAAACAATCATCTTGAGGTTGACAAAAGATGCCCTCAACGGAAGTGATACTCTTTATGTGCCTGCAACAACTGTGAAGAGGTTGGAAAAGAACCGTGCAATGAATAAGGGAATGGACATAAAACTGTCGAAGACAAACATTAGAAAACAGGTTGGTGGTTCACTTTTGAGTTCAATCTTGACACTTGGTCGAACTTTTGGACCAACATTAGCAAAGACTCTAGGATTATCAGCTCTTTCCGGTGTTGCTTCTGAAGGAGCATCTCAGATTGTCAAAAAGATATCTGGAAGAGGTGTACAGACAGGTGGTTTTCTCATTCCAAATTCCAAAATAGATCAACTTATCGCTCATAAACATCTATTGAGTGATAAACAGAAAAAGGATATTCTCAATGCCCTACAAACAGGCTCTGGAGTGAATATTAAACCCACAAAAAAACAAACGGGTGGTTTTCTTGGCACACTCTTAGCATCAATCGGTATTCCACTCGCCCTTGAGGCTGTCAAAAAGATAACAGGTTTAGGAGTTCCCAGAATCGGAAGACCTCCTAAACAAGATGGTGGAGCAGCTCCCAGACTTGGAGTGTATCAACCACCACCTCCATTTTTTGGAACATGGGAACAAAACTCTGTATCCCATCAAGCGGGTGCTGGAAAAAAAGGTGGGAAAAAAAAAAAGTTGGGAAATGGGTTGCTTCTAGGGAAAAACAGTCCATTCAATGGGATTCCACTGTTGGGGACAATCCTTTGAAATTCCACAAAGACATACCCTTGAGCAACCACGATCTGTTAAGATGGTGTCGCCATCTTAAAATACCAATAGACAAAGGTGGTGTGTTGTCAAGAGACCAAACTGTTCCACACAACCACAAAATGGCGATATTCATTTTCAATCTTGAGCCATCATACATGAGTGGAAGTCATTGGGTTGCAACATATGTCAAGAATGGGAAAATCAATTATTTCGACAGTTTTGGGTTGCCACCATTTCAAGAGATTGTAAATCATGCAAAGAAAAAAAATCTCACTCTAATTCATCAAAATAACCAGATACAAGACTTAAATACAACGACTTGTGGATACTTTTGTTTATACTTTTTGAATGAGATGAATAGAGGTTCGTCATATTTTAACCTTTTGCAAGTCTTTGATGTGCATGATACCATGAAAAATGAGAGATTCATTGAAAGATATTTCAAAAGTTTTTGAAAAATTTATGTAACCTTATTGTAAATGAAAACGTATTGCGTCAAACAGAGGAAACAAACTGAGTGTGTTGAGCCTTCGGGCTATAAATATGCAAAGAACGGTCGACTTATGTTCTTTTGCACATGCGCTGAATGTGGCATAACCAAAACCAGATTTGTGAAACAATTGGAGGTGTTGGGAAACTGATTGGCCCGTCTGAAGGGGCGGGCATTTTGGATACAGTGGCATCGACCGGCACTGATATGTTAATTCAACACGGTATTCCTTGGCTTGGAAAAAAAGCTGTAGAGATGGGGCGTTATTACGGATCAGAAGCCTTGAGGAACCCAAAACTTCAGAAAAAGGCTCTCGATTATGCTTTGGATAAGTTGAATCCAATGATTCAAAATGTTGGAAGTCAAGCTCTTGATCAATTATCAACCAAAATAAGACCAAATAGAAAGTATAAAACTGACAGGAAGGATTTGGATGGTGCTGGTGTTGATATACATGAACTAATTGGGAAAATACCGAAACCAAAAGCTGGATGGACTCCTGGAAAGTATAAATACATGGGGCCATACAATCCTCTCGATAAACAGTTAGAGTATGATAGGAACACTGGAGAGGTCACCAAATGGTATGTACAACCTTACAATAAAGTGGATGAAATAGCAGCTCATCATGATATTTGTTATGATATGGGGAAAAACAAAGGTGAATGTGACAAGAAAATGGTTAAGTCATTAGATGAAATACCTTATGGAGAGATGCCAAAATGGGGACAAACCGCTCGGTTCTTGATTAACACTAAGCAGAAACTGGGTCTCGGTGTAAAACAAAAGAAGCCAAAAAACGGAAAGCGGCGTTGAGTAATTATGATGATTGGGCTCAACATTTAGCCGATGAATTACATAAACCAATCAGACGGAAATTTAAAACTAGAAGAGTTATTGCAAACCACATTGACGAGATATGGTGTTCAGATATCGTTGAGATGCAAAAATTCAGTCGATGGAACGCTGGCTACAGATATCTTCTTATGGTTCTAGATGTATTCTCTAAATACGGTTGGATCATCCCATTAAAAGATAAGAAAGGAGAAACTGTTGCTCAAGCATTCAAAACAATATTCAAAGAAGGTAGAAAACCACAATATATTTGGACAGACAAAGGCAAAGAGTATTATAACAAACATGTTAAGGAACTACTTGATAAGAATAAAATAACCTTGTACTCAACTGAGAATGAAGAAAAGTCGTCAGTTTGTGAAAGATGGAACAGAACAATTAAAACCAAGATGTGGAAGCAGTTTACTGTTCAAGGTAATACACAGTATCTTGACATGCTACCTAAATTAGTGAAACAGTATAACAATACCAAACATAGTTCGATAAAAATGACGCCGGCAGAAGCGTCGAGGAAAGAGAATGAAGGAACCGTTTACTTTAACCTTTTCGGTGATATGAAGCCAATCTCAACAAAGTCAAAATACAGAGTTGGTGATAAGGTCAGAATATCTAAGTACAAACGTCCTGTCTTTGACAAAGGATACACAGCCAATTGGACAGAAGAAGTTTTTACAGTCGACAAGATACAATACACCAATCCGATCACTTACAGACTCAAAGATCTCAGTGGTGAGGAGATATCAGGTTCTTTTTATGAACAGGAGATGCAGAAGGCCGTTCAAGACGTTTACCGTATTGAGAAAGTGATTCGACGAGACGCTCGAAAAGGTAAAGCTTTGGTGAAGTGGAGCGGTTACCCAGAAAAATTCAATTCCTGGGTAGATATTAACTATCTGATTTAAAAATGAATTTAAAAATCTTGTAGATAAGAAAGGAAAAATGACAAAAATTTTAACTCTTAGAGAAATTCGAAAAATGGCTGTAGGAAAAAACATTGAACATTCAAACAAACTCTCAAAAGCAGAGCTGGCAAAAATGTTAAATCTTGATGAAGAAGTGTATAACAGACCAAGTAACGCAAGGGAGGTGTTAATTACCAATGTTGACACACAGGTCATCACAAAATGCAAAAGCATCTATCAGTGTTCAAAAGTGGTGGGTAAAAGTTATGGTTCGGTTCATTATTTCGTAAATTGTGGAAATGTGTTTGTGGATAAGGATGGAAATAAGGTCAGATTGTCTTTTGCTTAAACTTTTTCATTTCGTGAAATGTGAAATGAAAAAATAAATTTTGAAAAAATATTTTATATAAGAAAAGAAAATAAGAATGGATTTACAAATATTTCCTAAGTTGAAAGCGAAAACCTTTGCGAAAGCCTTTGCGAAAAACCTTGGGTTAAGAGTTCATTCACGCTTGAGAAAAGCGTTAGATACCACAAAAGATAAGATAACAAATATTTTCAACAAGTCAACACCAACACCGGCACTAAGACAACCCCCTAGCTTATCTGGTAAGATCAAAGTTCCCATCCTCAAACCAACAGTTGTCACAACAACACTCAAAAAGCTACCAAATCTAATTCAAAAAACAACTGAAAAAGTTATCAATTGGGGAAAGTGGTTGAAAAATGTTGATAAAGTGATCGAGCAGAAAACTGAAGAGAAAACTAAAGAGAAAACTAAAGAGAAAACTGAAGAGAAAACTGAAGAGAAAACTGAAGAGAAAACTGAAGAGAAAACTGAAGAGAAAACTGAACTGACTTTCACACAGAAAGAACAAGCCTTGCGAGAGTTTACAAGATCATATGAAATTGGTCTCATAAACAGACAAGACCCATTAATTCAACTTCAGAACACCCGTTCATTGATTAAGAACAATCTATTAAAGGTTCTGAATGAAATGAAAGGTCTCAAATTCAATGAAACGTTGAAAATTACGTTTGAAAAACAGAAAGGAGATGAGTTGATTGAAAAGACAGCTTATTTCAATGCAAAGTCACAAACAGTGACAAACGAGACAGAGATCGCAAACTTGTTGCAAATAACACAACAACAGATTATAAATATGATTCAGCAATGGATATCAGAAGGATCTGGTTGGACAATTAAATCAGTTGATGGTCATTTCATCAATGTTGTAAGGTACAGACCACTCAGAGGTTCTTCATATATTCCATTACCCGAAGAGCTGCAGAACTCAGCTAAAGGGATTATAAACATGAAAAATAATGACGATGAATGTTTTCGTTGGTGTCACATTCGTCACCTCTTGCCACAGAATAAAGATCCACAGAGAATAAAAAAGTGTGATAAAAAATATATAGAAAAATTGGATTACTCGGGAATTGAGTTTCCCGTTTCTGTAAAACAATACAATAAAATAGAGAAACAAAACAGTATCAATGTTAATGTCTTCGGTTATGAGGAAGGGCAACCGTATCCAATTTACGTTTCAAAAGAAAAGTTTGACTCTCATTTGAATCTGCTCTTAATAACCGAAGGAGAGGTGAAACATTATTGTTTAATAAAGGATTTCAATAAATTTATGCACAATCAAACGAAGCACAATGGAAGAAAGCATTTCTGTATGTATTGTCTCCAATGTTTAAGCTCGAAAGAGATCCTTGAAAAACACAAAGTCGATTGTATTGAAATTAATGGGAAACAATCCATTAAAATGCCAGAACCTGGATCAAAAATTGCATTCACAAATTATCGTAAACAGTTACCAGCACCTTTCGTGATTTATGCTGATTTTGAAGCCATCACTGAAAAAGTTGGTGAGAAAGCTCCGCAAAAATCTCACACCGAACAATATCAAAAACATACTGATTGTGGATACGGTTACAAAGTTGTATGTTGTTATGACGACAAATTTTCAAAACCAATCAAAGTTTTCAGAGGAGAAAAAGCTGTCCACAAGTTCATGACGGATATGTTGGCTGAAGTTAAATACTGTCAAAAGGTTGTAAAAACTCACTTCACAAAACCTCTTGAAATGACAGACGAGGATGAGGAAAGTTTCCAAAGAGCTGAAGAATGTCACATCTGCAAGAGACCTTATATCACAAGTGATGTTAGAGTAAGAGATCACTGTCATATCACCGGTGAATACAGAGGCTCAGCACACAGAGATTGTAATCTAAATTTCACATTAACTAATAAGATACCTGTGGTGTTTCACAATCTCAAGGGGTATGACAGTCACTTTATAATGCAAGAGATTGGTGATATTGTGAAAAAGAATGTGTATTTTGATGAAAAAGGAAAGAAACATGAGATGAGCATAAATGTCATTCCCTGTAACATGGAGAAATACATGGCCTTCATGTTGGGTCAACACCTTGTGTTCATCGACAGCTTTCAATTCATGAGCTCCTCATTGAGTAATTTGGTGAATAATCTTCCTGCTGAAGCGTTAAAACACACGGGACAAGTATTTCAAGGTGAAAAATTGAGTTTGATGACAAAGAAAGGTGTCTATCCTTATGACTATATGAATAGTTTTGAAAAGTTTGAGGACAGCAGGTTGCCGAAGAAAGAAGATTTTTTCAGTATTATGAATAATGAACATATCACAGATGAAGAGTATCAACATGCGCAGAATGTTTGGAATGAATTTGGTTTATCATCAATGGGAGAGTATCACGATCTCTATCTTCAATCGGATATTCTTCTCCTCACTGATGTTTTTGAAAATTTCCGCAAAGCATGTCAACAATACTATGGATTGGATCCTGCTCATTATTTCACAGCACCCGGTCTGAGTTGGGATGCAATGTTGAAAAGGACAGAAACTGAATTGGAGTTAATGAGTGATGTTGATATGTTTCAATTCATTGAAAAAGGTATGCGTGGGGGGATCAGTTACATCGCCAATCGATATGGAAAGGCAAACAACAAGTATATGAAAAACTACAATCCGGAGGAGGCATCAAAATACATCATGTATCTGGATGCAAATAATCTTTATGGTTGGGCAATGAGTCAATATCTTCCAACAGGTGGGTTCAAATGGTTGACTGGAGAAGAGGTGGATTTATCCAAGTATAATGATGGGTCTGAAAAAGGATTGATATTAGAGGTTGATTTGGAATATCCAGAGGAGTTGCATGATCTCCACAACGACTATCCGCTGGCAGCAGAAAAAATCAAAGTAACTGAAGATATGTTATCACCTTATTGTCGAGAAATTGCTGAAAAATTTGGAATAAAGGTTGGACTGGTTGAAAAGTTGGTGCCAACGTTGTTAAATAAAGAGAGATATGTTTTGCATTATCACAACTTACAACTCTATATGTCTTTGGGGTTGAAACTGATAAAGATTCATAGAGCTCTCGAATTCAATCAGAGTCCATGGTTGAAACCTTACATCGATTTTAACACAAAAAAGAGAGCAGAGGCAAAAAACTCTTTTGAAAAGGATTTTTTCAAGTTGATGAACAATTCGGTGTTTGGAAAGACGATGGAGAATTTGAGAAAGCGTCAGGACATCAGACTTGTGACTGATGAAGAAAAACTTTTGAAGTGGGCCAGCAGACCGAGTTTCAAAAGCTTCAAAATATTCAATGAGGATTTAGTTGCCGTTCATAAAATCAAAACAACTTTAACATTGAATAGACCAGCCTATGTTGGAATGTGCATCCTAGACTTATCAAAAACATTGATGTATGATTTTCATTACAATTACATCAAAAGTCAGTATGGTGACAAAGCAAAGTTGCTGTTCCCAGATACTGACAGTTTAACATATGAAATTGAAGCAGATGATGTCTACCAAGATTTTTGGAAAGACAAACATCTATTCGATAACAGTGATAATCCAAAGAGCAGCCCATTTTTCGATGCGACAAATAAGAAAGTCATTGGTAAATTCAAGGATGAGGCTTCAGGAATCCCAATTGTGGAGTTTGTTGGTTTGAGGTCAAAAATGTATTCTTACATGAAAGACAATAAACAGGGTAGTCGCACAGCAAAGGGAATAAAAAAGAATGTGATAAAACAAAAAATACAACACGACAATTACAAAGATACGCTTTTCAATAAAAAACAGATGCGTCACACGATGAGACTGATTAAAAGTGAAAAACATCGAATTGGTAGCTATATGGTGAATAAAACATCACTCAGCTGCTTCGATGATAAAAGATATATTCATAAAAATGGTGTGACAAGTTATGCTTACAGCCATAATAGACTTTGAATATTTTTCAGTCAAAAATCCTAGTAAAAATTTGGTGAAAATTGAGTGAAGATTTGACTGGGTGCGCTTCGGTAATCTTCAGTTAAGTATCCGGAGATTTGACTGGAAAGTTTCCAGTCAAATTTAGGTGAAGATTTGACTAGGTGCGCTCGTACGCTCTAATATATTTCGGCTCAGTAGCTCCTCCTGGTCACACATTCATGGCCACAGATCAGTTTGTGCCATTTTGCACGATTCAAGATTGGACTCTGCGAATAAAAGAGTAAAATATCAGAGAACAGAACAACCCAGTCTCGGTACCATGGAAGATCTTATCGACACAGCACAAGGTTTCTAACGAAATGTCGAAAGGATAAACGCAAAGACTAACCAACAAAGGACGAACAAGCAAACAAATGGATAGATAGATGGAATAATGAGTGCGAGAGCAAGAGTATTTCCAAGCACGTCATTTAATTTGTAACAATTGAGGCCACAGTACAAAGAATAGACGCATTTCAAGTGTTTTTTTGGAGTGCCCTTGAATTTTCAGACGCCTTAAACTCCAGTTTATTTCAAAACCCCATGGCACGAAACAACTTTGGTTACATAGGAAACAGATCTACACCAGAACTGACAGATCATATTTGAACGAGTAGAGAGAGACACTAGTTTGCCATCTTTTTGGCGCGTTTAACCTAGCCTCCGAACATCATCGTTCTTATTTCCTCTCTCTTTCACTTCGCCATTAGTTGATGTGGTGTGTGTTTTAATTAATTCTGCTGGTGAAAAACCGTTAATTTAAAGAAATCGTTTCTGACGCGAAATGGGTGGATGGATGGATGGATGGATGGAGGAATGAGTTAAGTTGCCACGAGGGCAAGAGGCAATCGCAAGTGAGTCACTTCTAACAAATGAGGCCATTGATAGCATTTCAGGTGTTAACGTTTTGTGGTTGCCATAAAGAGCTTTTACAATATCTATCCTATTTTTTGCTTATATTTTACATCCTATGTACAAACAATCGACGCATTTCAAGTGTTTTTGGAATGCCCTCGAACTTTTAGGCGCCTAACTCTAGTTTACATCAAAACCCCATGGCACGAAACAACTTTAGTTACATAGGAAACAGATCTACACCAGAACTGACAGAGCATATTTTAACGAGTAGAGAGAGACACTAGTTTGCCATCTTTTTGGCCCTTTTAACCTAGCCGCCGAACATCATCGTTCTCATTTTCCTATCTACTTCACTTCCGCATTAGCTGATGTGTTCTGTGTTTTAATTAATTCTGCTGGAGGAAAACTGTTAATTTCAAGAAATCGTTTCTAGCGCGAAATTCTCTGCAGAAATTTACAGACCTAAACGTTAAAATAATCACCCTTATTTTACAGAGCGAACTACTTGCTATTGATGAAGTGAAATCAATCCAATGTGCCTTAGAGTGCTTTTCAATGTACCAATGTTGATTTGGATCATTTTGATTACATGCGTGTATGTATAGCTATGTACTCTGCCCCAACGGCTTGACATGTTATGCATATGTCTTTTTCGCCAAAAAAGATAGCTTCTAGATTATGTTTGAGTTGTGAAAGATCATGACATAGGGCGCGCTTCACCTTTTAGTTGAACGTTCTTCGTATGTCGTAGTTAGTGAGTCCCTGCAGTTCCACATTATAGGGAATTAGTGGCACCAAAAACAAAAGGGGCTATTAAAGTTTGATTATACTCGCTTGCAAATAAAACGTAGTTCCGTTGGTTGTACTACAGGGGATTGGGATTGGATCCCTCCCCCCTCCCCATCCCCTTGTGCTGGGAAAGAAGTCCAGCTTAAAGAGTAGCTCAAAACTGAGAAAGGGTCAAAAGAGGGGAATTTTACTAACTGGAGATTGCACGCCAAGATCACACTGTTGAAGGTGTAAAGGCGTAAGAGAAAAAATACCGGTACCTTTGTCATACAAATTTAGGCGATGTTAGAAAAGTAAAAAAACAAAACATTAGACTACTTTCGAGTGCACATTGACCCAAGACTATTGCCCAATACCTAAAGTCACTAAAGCACTGAGATATCAAATTAAAGCGAGTGATTTGAAATCTGATATGCCATAGCCCAGTAACAACAGTAGAAATACGTAATCTTCAAATCGAAGTCTCTGAACTGCATGTGCTGAGTACACATAGAATCGTGATCGAGCCTTACTTCTAAGTAATAAGAAAGGCTAAGGCGAAGAAAGTATTGATTTTATAGAAAGCTTACGAATTTAGAGAACATTTTTCTTTTCAGATAGAAGTTGAAATTGCTCCTCCTTGTTGTTTCGGTCATCCACAAAAAGTTCTACTCAGTCGGGGCAGTGATAAAATCACGCAAAGAAATGAAGGGCATTGTTATCAAGGGTGCCTAGGAGGAGAGAGAAGGGAGGCGGGTGGTGGTGTTCTTTAAGTGTACCCGCATCCCTAAAACACATTTTTTGCTGTCAGTGGTTGCAAGATATGATGCCATAAATACCCATATTTTCCACCTTGTTTGGTGAACAAGGGTATAGAATGTCGAAAAAAGCAGTCTGGCATGGAAAATTTCAATTTCTGCCGTTTCGCGACTTTTTATTTCCCCTTTTATTTCTTGGCCGCTATTATTATTAGTAAAACATGTTCTTCCAACACGATGTTGGACGAAAAATTGTTTGATCGTTTAGCCAGCTCTTCAGACATTGAGCACGGAGATATTTACCACGGCACGTGCATTTTGACACGACAACGACTGAGCTATCATTCCACTTGAGCAGTAATTACCATTTTTGCCTCACTGTAGCCTGCGTCGCAGACGTAATATAACACGGTAAAATTTTGTGTGCTACGCAGGCTACACTGACTGTAAGAGTTTCAATAGTCATTTCTGCAAAATTCAGGGACCGTTGAAGTATTCCCACTGGAATTCTGTATACGGGCAAAGAATTCTCGAAATCAAACGATAACAATAGCTACTGCATGCAACAGTCTTCATCAAATCAATCATGAACTGTTCAATTTAGTTTTTATACACTGCTGCCTTACTAGAAGTGGGGCCTTGGTGTGGTATCATACCAATTTTTATAGATTGATATTATAAGGACGATTTTTTATGGGAATGAATAAGACGTTTTCTATTGCTTTTTCACGTATTCTTTCTGACATCCAGGCGCGCGCCGGCCGACTAATTTCCAGGTTTCAAAACTGAAAACTTAAGAGTAATAAATCAAATCTCACATTGTTTATTTTGTTTAATGAACATCGCTTTTTTTCCAGTTTCTTTCCTCCTTCACTCAAGATGAAGTGTTATGTGGTGATCCTGATTACTCTGCTGGTGATGTCTCTTCCACGATGCCCTGTCAGTGGGCCTACGAACGGGGGGGGGAAGGAGCCGCCTATTGAAGGGATCCTGTTGAACCCTGCAAAGCATCCTAAGCTGTCATATCTCTTGGAAGAGAAAGTGATAGCAAAACGTGGTGTGGTGTGGTGTGGTGTGGGTGGTGTGTATTATTGCCGAGATGGTAACACATGCTGTCGACTTTCTTCAGGACAGTGGGGATGTTGTTCATTTCCATACGCGGTTTGCTGTAGTGATGGAATGCATTGCTGCCCAAATGGATACATCTGTTCCAGTGGCGGCCGTTGCTACAAATAAAGTAAAATAAAAACTGCAAACATGATCAGCAAATATAACTGTTAAACTTTCTTTACTCGTGGAGAAACTTTCTAGATTCATCTTCAGGGATCTAGTTTTCGTTAAAATTGTAAAAAAAAAAATCAAGTATTATTAAAATTGCAATATAGTCAGGCGATACTAGAAGAATAAAAACTACTCTGCCGCGATCGATCGCGATCAAACTGAACATTTTTATAAAGTTCTCTCAGTTTTTCGTGCTTAGACTAAAAGAAAGTAGATTTGCGAACCAGCGTTGGGTTTCATTTTTTTTTTTGAGTGGAAGCTGTAGTACGCACGTAATTAAAATTGCTGTTCGAACCAACTTATGTGTATTTTAGCTGCACTCATCCTGAATTAATTTCAGACACCTGCAAGAAAGAAGGTACAGTCATCATCATCATCATCATCAATCATCATTATCATCATCATCGTCGTCATCTATTAGAGCGCACTGGCGCCGTTTTCATGAAGTCGTTCCAGACTTCACCCTATTCAGACCGAGCGATTGTGCCCGCACTGACTTTGGACTTTAATCACTTTTATGTAAGCAAGCTAAGCCCACCAAACTTGGTAACTTTTCCTAAAATTTATATGGCATCAATTTGGCATAGCAAGTGCTCGTCCATCCAGTTTCACGTTACCACGGCAACCAAATTTTGACAGGCTGTTTTTTTCAGAATCTTAAATTTTCACCTATTCATTGAAAAATATAACTTTTCTGAAGTAAGTTTTTCATTTAATATCATTTGATTTCGGTTACTTTTTGCTCAATTTTGGCAATTTTCAAAGGTTTTGGAAAAATCAAGAAATCCAAGATGGTCGCCGTTGTAGAACCTGACGTAATTGTTACGTCATATGACGTCATCGGCTCATGTTCTGCACCTCAAAGGAAATATTTTTGGCTTCAAGTTTCGTTGTCTTAGCTTCAATATTCTCGGAGTTAAGAGGTGGAGGCCGAATCAGCCCCCAACCCCCCCCCCCCCCACCCCAACCACCTGACCCGGGAGACCGAAAAAAGCCCTGTCTGAATAGAGTGTGTTCACGGCGGCCATGTTGGAGGAGCAAAACAATAAAAGCTATTTGCATAAAAATGAAACTTTTTTCCCAATGGAAATAAATTTTATTGTTTTCCTCCTCCAGCACGGCCGCTGCTAACACACTCTATAGGGTGAACGTTTCTAGTGATCCCCCGAAGCTGCAACAGCAGAAATCCTGTGTCCCGCTCGAGTTTTTCAGTAAAGTGTTTGTAGTAATCTGCCCTTCGTTTCATGACATGGTTTCATGATTCGACCCAGGTGACCCAGAATTGATGCAATGATATCGATTTCAAGCATGAAAATTGGTACTACAAAAAAATGATCAAGGAAAAATATATGAGATATATGATTTAATGTTCTTAGGCAATTCTCTTTCTGTCAAATACAGATGCCAAGGGTTACCCCGGACTTCGTTTCTTGGGATTTCTCAGTATAAGACAAAAAGCAGGGTTATTCACTGGTGTCCTGTGTGCAGTGAGCTAACAAGAAAGTTGGAAATTCAAAACCGGGATTGAGAATTAAACCTGTGGCTTATCAAAGACGGGCCCAAAAATAAACCTCTAACGTATACTCATGCAATTTGCTTTCCTGTTTTTAGTCAAAGATGCACATATTTATTTATCATTTATTTATTCTATATCTTTAATTTTATTTTATTTATTATCTTTATCTGGAGATCAGAATTTTTTTCAAATTGTGTTTTTCCCTTTTCCGGGATGTTCCGGGGTGTTCCGGAATGTTCCATGTTCCTGGTTTTGTTGACGCCAGAGGAAAATGCTACATTCTGTCCCGAACAATTAATTCGTTCCTTTGACCACTCCAATGTCAAGTCCATCGAGTCTTCTAGAGCAAATTAAGCACCTTTTCCATGGAAAAGAGATTTTAGTAATATCACAGCCTACAAAAATCGAAAGAACGAAAGCAAACGAAAATGCTCAGCGTAACGGAAAATTGAACACGGAAGATGGGTGATTAGTGCATATTAAGCGAGCCGAGGGTTAACTTAAAATTTATAATTATGTGGCTGACCAGCATGCGAAGTCTGGTCTAACTTTGAAAAGGATTATTTAAAAAATGATATCAGGGAAGGGGATTCTTAACAGACACCTTAGCGATAAAGAAAAAAATCCAAATGAAGAAGCGATACAGTTGTCTTGTGTAATAATTCAGTAGCCTGAAGTACTTGGCTACTATGAAAATGGTCATACTTAAAGGTTTCATGAATTAATGCATAAGTAAGTAAGAGCACATCTTGGCACAACATAATCAACAGTACTGGTATTTCTACGATATGCACAAAAGTTACTGTACAACAACCTTGTACGGTAAATTAAACGGCAGCACAGGAAAGTATTTCTCAACAGTTTTTTTTAAGTGAACGATCAAATTATCCAGAGGTTCGAAATATAGAACAACCGTGTAAAAGAACTACAGGAAAGTATTGCTCGGATTCCTCGATGCATTTAATTTTACAAATGGTCACACTTAACGACAATGGACCGTGGGCTTTTGAAGGGAAAGAACTAAATAACAAAGATCTCGATAGCCCTGTCACGCAAATTGAGCGAAACACTTGTCTGTTTAAGATACCTACTCTGGAAACGACCGAGTTCGACACAATAGCACTCGTCTCAAATGTAATTCTAAGCAGGTCCCATTAACAAAACTAACTAGACTATATCGCAGAAACAAATGAAGCGTTTCAAGCGTCAAGTCGAGTGCCGTCCAATTTTCAGGTAGCTAACCGGTGCCATTTAGCATCAAAATTGCATGGTGCGACCATAATTGCGTAGGAAAGAGATCTTAATTGTAGGAGTTTCCCACCCCCTTGTTGGTACAACCCATGCGGTTGGCCAAAGTGCAGGACAAAAATGGTAGACAAGGTAAATTTCTTGAGTCTTATATCTGCCTGACAATAGATAAGGTTCAGTATTGCGTGCTCTTTCGTCGTAGCCATGGTTTCGTTCCCATGCAGAAACCAAAGCTACTCTCACTAAACATTTGTCGACGCTCATTTTATGCCAAAGCCGAAATCTGAAAACCCGAGGGTTACATTTTATCATAAACTATGCAATGTCTCGATTGCAGAAAAGAAAACGACTAATTTACATATATTTATAGATAGATAAGAGAAAATTACTCTATTTTCATTGCCTCGATAACATTTAAGTTGGTGCGGAGTGTCGGCTATGTATACGGTGATCAGACAATCACATATTATGTGACTGTTTTAATATATAGAACGAGACAAAATTCGCCAACTTCGCAATATGTATTACTTAACAAGTTATCTAATATAGAACCACCTCCTCGCCGATGTACAACGGCGAAGTACATGCGTCTGTATATAAGAAAGACTGATATCTCGCCGATGTACAACGGCGAGGTAGGTACGTCTGTATATAAGAAAGACTGATATCTCGCCGATGTACAACGGCGAGGTAGGTGCGTCTGTATATAAGAAAGACTGATATCTCCCCGATGTACAACGGCGAGGTAGGTGCGTCTGTATATAAGAAAGACTGATATCTCGCCGATGTACAACGGCGAGGTAGGTGCGTCTGTATATAAGCAAGACTGATATCTCGCCGATGTACAACGGCGAGGTAGGTGCGTCTGTATATAAGCAAGACTGATATCTCGCCGATGTACAACGGCAAGGTAGGTATGTCTGTCTATAAGAGAGACTGATATCTCGCCGATGTACAACGGCAAGGTAGGTACGTCTGTCTATAAGAGAGACTGATATCTCGCCGATGTACAACGGCGAGGTAGGTGCGTCTGTATATAAGCAAGACTGATATCTCGCCGATGTGCAACGGCGAGGTATATGCGTCCGTATATAAAAGAGACTGATATCTCGCCGATGTGCAACGGAGAGGTAGGTGCGTCTGTATATAAGCAAGACTGATATCTCGCCGATGTACAACGGCGAGGTTATTAAGTGCGACGGCATAAAATTGCAGCTTGAAATTCCGCCGGCGTAGTTCATCGGCGAATTATATAAAATGGAGCATGATGGAGATAAGTCTGTTGGCCGATGCAAAAAAGGAAAGATAGATTTCCGCTGCAGAAGTTACACAAGCACGGATTTCATTCCACGGGGGGCAGTGTTCCGTTGGCCAGTGAGAAATATTTCTTTGACAATTGAAAAAAAAAACAAACAAACAAACAAACAGAGTAACAAACAAACAGACAAACAACAGGTTACGGAAATTGAATGCTCGAAGTTATTTATTAGCCTGATCATTAGCAAAAGTCAGTTTTATATTCGTGATGAAGGACCTAGGCTTGTAACATGCCTGCCACATCGCTCATTTTTCTTGAACTAACAACCCAACCCTATATTCACTCCAGTCTTACAGGGAGTTGGTTTTACGAGCAAAAAGTAATCCCAGTCAGCCGAACCGGGACAATTAAATCAAGCTTAATTGAAATAATAAATATACAATGCAATATCTATTGTTTTACGCATTTACTGTTAAATTGCTTTATTTCGCTCGTGCGGAGCTATTCAAAAGGATATGTTTTTGTCCCCCCGTTGGGGCTAGGGTAAGGTTTTGTGCTCTGTGGAACCGGGGTCTGGAATTGGATATGTTTTTTAACACTTGTCTCTTAAGTACAGCGGTTCTGGCGACCGTTTCGCGAGACTCCCGATAACTTTTCGGTCCCGAAAATTATTTTAGGTGCACAATATTCTCGAATAGCTATACAATTTTTATTGATTTTGAAAGCTAAATTTTAATTTTTTTTCAATTTCTGACAATTAGCTGACAAAGTGAGCTCGAAAAAATAGTTCCCGGGCCTGGAAAGTTATTGGGAGTTTCGAGAAACGGTTCCCAGGGGTGCGTTTCTTGAAAGCCCCCGGAACGTTTTCGGCCCCGAAAAGCCATTCGTAAAAATATGGACCTCTCATTCTGCAAAGCTGTTATTTTAGCTTGTCTTTAAGATAAGAAATGTTTAGCTAATAGCAAAGGTTCATGCTTAGAAACTTCTTTGTTTACAAGATACAGTTTGAATTATCGTGCCCGAAATAGACCCGAAAAGTTTCGGGGCTTTTTTGTCTGACGTAACTGGGTCAAGTATTCTGGTAGCAGAATGTTTCTGGTTGCAAAAAAAAAAAAAAAACAACACATTTCTACTGATGTATTGCCCAACGTTTCATTTGACATATACTCTTATGTTGAAACAAAATATCCAGTTCACTTTGTATTGAACAAATGCAGAGCAAAATACAAACGTTAAGACGGAAAGTTGTAACTCGAGTTCCACGCAATAAGCGATCATGTGATGATCATCTGATGATCGCTTTGTGTTTGAAACTCGAGTTACAACTTTCCGTCTTTACGTTTGTATTTTGCTCTGCATTTCTGTGCATAGAGCACTCATAGAACTATACATATGTTTTTTCCCTGGAATTACTTATAAATATATATATGTTATTTTACGTACTCAAGACCAAGAGCACAGTTTTTCTCTTTACGGACCGACCTAGGCAGGTAAATAACATTTTCATTTTTTTCCCAACATTTGAGAGTTTGCAGATCAATCTTGAAAGGTTGTCAGAACGCGCGTAAGTTTCACTGAGATGGCAGGAAACCGTGGAGCGAATGTAATCATAAACACTTCAAACTTTTTTTAAAACTCAAGTGTAATATTTTCGACTAGAAACTACCGTATCACCACGGAAAAGGTTGTTTTTCAAGAACAGACACGCACATGGAAAATCCTGCCCGGCATAGGGATAAACAACGATAGACGGTTTCACTTCGCCGATGATCAACGGCGAGATATTGAGTCCTACATTATACAGACGGCTTCACTTCGCCGATGATCAACGGCGAGATATCGATGCCTACTTTATACCGACGATTTCATTATACAGAAGGTTTCACTTCGCCGATGATCAACGGCGAGGTATTGAGTCCTTGATTATACAAAAGGTTTCACTTCGCCGATGATCAACGGCGAGATATCGATGCCTACTTTATACGACGGTTTCACTTCGCCGATGATCAACGGCGAGGTATTGAGTCCTTCCTTATATAGACGGTTTCACTTCGCCGATGATCAACGGCGAGATATTGAGTCCTTCATTATTTCACTTCGCCGATGATCAACGGCGAGATATTGAGTCCTTTATTGTATAGACGGTTTCACTTCGCCGATGATCAACGGCGAGATATTGGGTCCTTCTTTATACAGACGGTTTCACTTCGCCGACGATCAACGGCGAGATATTGAGTCCTTCATTATATAGACGGTTTCACTTCGCCGATGATCAACGGCGAGATATTGAGTCCTTCATTATATAGACGGTTTCACTTCGCCGATGATCAACGGCGAGATATTAAGTCCTTCCTTATATAGACGGTTTCACTTCGCCGATGATCAACGGCGAGATATTGAGTCCTTCATTATATAGACGGTTTCACTTCGCCGATGATCAACGGTGAGATATTGAGTCCTACATTATACAGACGGCTTCACTTCGCCAATGATCAACGGCGAGATATTGAGTCCTTCATTATATTGACGGTTTCACTTCGCCGATGATCAACGGCGAGATATTGATTCCTACATTATAAAGACGGTTTCACTTCGCCGATGATCAACGGCGAGATATTGATTCCTACATTATAAAGACGGCTTCACTTCGCCGATGATCAACGGCGAGATATTGAGTCCTACATTATACAGACGGCTTCACTTCGCCGATGATCAACGGCGAGATATTGAGTCCTTCCTTATATAGACGGTTTCACTTCGCCGATGATCAACGGCGAAATATTGAGTCCTTCATTATATAGACGGTTTCACTTCGCCGATGATCAACGGCGAGATATTGAGTCCTTCATTGTATAGACGGCTTCACTTCGCCGATGATCAACGGCGAGATATTGAGTCCTTCCTTATATAGACGGTTTCACTTCGCCGATGATCAACGGCGAGATATTGAGTCCTTGATTATACAGACGGCTTCACTTCGCCGATGATCAACGGCGAGATATAGATAGAGTCCTTCATTATATTGACGGTTTCACTTCGCCGATGATCAACGGCGAGATATTGAGCCCTTTATTATACCGACGGTTTCACTTCGCCGATGATCAACGGCGAGATTTCCGATCTGTATTATACAAAATATATTTAATCAAACTGATTGCGACATTCACATGAAAAAAGCCGTTCTATATATTGAAACAATCACATAATATGTGATTGTCTGTACTCCCCATATACCTTGCAATTTAGGCATTTTAAGTATTCGGGCGGCGAGCTCTGGGAAATTCATGTGTGTGTTTAGACCCCCTCTTGGATTGGCTAAACGTATAAATTTTGAGTATTCACATTTAAGCCTGACTCCCACTGCTTTGGCCGCTTTTTCATTCTTTGCTCAACCGCTCAGCTCTGTTTTCTAATCTAAGATGGCGGCTTTAAAGCACGAAGAATATTTTACAGCCTTTGCTCACCCCCGAAAATACCTCTGCACTGCAGGCTAGACCCGGTACAGAACCACATATACAGTGCGTGCTTGAATTTGAAATCATTACAGCCTCTTAATGTTGCCTGCGCGGCAATGAATCAAAGTAGATCTGGAATGTGCATTTTGTATAGAAGCATTTTTTGTATTAATTTTTTTGCTTTTTGTCCGCTGGTAACTATACTCTTCTGGGCACTGTGCTAAGAAAAGAAGGAATTCAGAACTTAATTGTTTGAAAGACTCGTCTGAGGGTGAGTGTTTTGTAAACTTCTGTTCGCTTGGGAAACAAGATTTATGCCGTGTTCTATTGGGATCAACCGTTTTTGGTTAGAAACAAGAAAACCATTGCCCAAGTATAGTTTTATCTCAAAAATCCGTGCTTCATTATGAAAATCGAATTTGCCTTTAAGAAACGATTCTTGAAGTAATTACGAGGCGCAGCGACGGGGGGGGGGGGGGGGGGCAGTTTTATTATCAACGTAGAGCGAACCAAAAATGGAAAATTAGGAGTGTTGTGCAGCCGGCCTAAAGCCACGGGCGACTTGTGGCGGTGTGTCACACTAGGAAGACACGTCGCGGGCCTCTTGTTGCTATTTTTAGAGCAATCATATTCTGTCCAAGCACTTCATAACACCAGAAAGTCCATGACAGTAACTATTGGGACAAAGTTCTAAAACAATTTGAAAGAAGGCCTTGAAAGGATTTATCACCGGCCTTGATCCTCCGGGAAATTTGAGGAAATGTCAGTTAAATTGGTTTTCAGAGATGTACCCATGAGACCAAGCACACAATTATGGCTCGCTTTTTCTTCCCTGTTGACTTCGTGACACTGACACAAAACCATAGGAGCGCATGTTCAAGAACATTCCAGCCAGTTGTAGCTGATGATTAAAAGGGGAACAATAAAATGCACTCAAGTCAACTAGTTTTCAAGATTCGCTAGACAAAACACTTGTTAATTTGTGGTTAAATTTGATTTGGGTTGTTGAGCTTTTGATGACATGATATGACGTCATATAAATTGTTAACATATTAGCAGCTAGCCTCAGTCTCAGTTGGTTACACATAGGTTTGGCTATAGATCAGAGCGTTGTCAATCCTTGCCAAGTCAAGGCAGCCTGAGTTGTACGTTAGCAGTTGGTAAGTTGGTTTCAGTTTGGTTCTTTCATCACCGTTCAGTAGTTTGATGTAAGAGCGGTTAAGAGCGTTGACTTCGCCAGCCTTCCCTTTCACTTGGGCCAAATATTGTTTCTTTTGTGGTTCGTGATTTCTTTTCGTTGTTTACTCATGATTCTTAGTGACACAATTTTTCTTTATGCTTGTCTCGCAATTGCAAGGGTTTTCTTGCGACAATGTCGTTTTGCTTAACTGGACCTCGCTTTTTCTGCAATATCGGAATCGCAGAAAGTGTGTGGTATGTCAGTAAATTCACATTTTCTGCAGTATACGTAGTTTGTTTGCCGTAAGACACGAACGAAGTGACAACTCTTCATCCTTTTGCTTTTTGAATGTGATGTAGGGCACGCATCTCTAACGAGCATGCCTGCGTAAGAAGATGAGTTAAGTATGAGGGATTACCACAGTCAACCTAATTTTATAGTTATCATGGCGCTGGGTGGGGGGGGGGGGGGGGGGGGGCTTGAAGGGGGTAACGAGTTTTATAAACAACGAAAAGCGAACACCAAAATGGAAAATGAAGAGCGTGATGCAGCCCACCTTCAGCCACGGGCGATTTATAGCCGTATGGTTCGCTAGGAAAAGACTTCTGTTAGAACTAAATGCGAAGCCATAGCTAAATAAAGAGCCACATATCGGGGGCCAAACTTTCAGAGTTAGCTATTGGCTAAAATAATGAATGGGCATGAATAGGCATGGCTTCCTGAAGCTTCTTTATCAAAGCAAGATTCCACACAGGACCATTCGTAGGAAAATCACTTGAAAGGTTCTGTAACAAACTTCGTTTTGAGCACAAGGCTTCAAGCTTAAGCAATGCAAAGATAGCAAAAGGTGTCCTTGTTGTTGTCTTGATTTTTCATGGTACTGATACAAAACCACAAGAACACATGTTCAAAAGCATTCCAGCCAGTTGTAGCTGATGACAATTTGTTGAATAATAAAGGGAATTAGCGGCACCAAAAACAAAAGGGGCTATTAAAGTTTGATTATAGCTCGCTTGCAAATTAAACGTAGTTCCGTTGGTTGCACTACAGGGGTTTGGGGTTGGATCCCTCCCCCCCTCCCCTTGTGCTGGGAAAGAAGTCCAGCTTAAAGAGTAGCTCAAAACTGAGAAAGGGTCAAAAGGGGGGAATTTACTAACTGGAAATTGCACGCCAAGATCACACTGACGAAGGCGTAAAGGCGTAAGAGAAAAAATACCGGTACCTTCGTCATACAAATTTAGGCGATATTAGACAAATAAAAAAAACAAAACATTAGACTACTTTCGAGTTCGAGTGCACATTGACCCAAGACTACTGCCCAATACCAAAAGTCACTAAAGCACTGAGATGGCAAATTAAAGCGAGTGATTCGAAATCTGAAATCACAGAGCCCATAAACAACAGTAGAAATACGTAATCTTCAAATCGAAGTCTCTGAACTGCGTGTGCTGAGTATAATTAGAAAGGCTAAGGCGAAGATAGTATTTAAAATTGCTCCTCCTTGTCGTTTCGGTCACCCACAAAAAGTTCTACTCAGTTGGGGCAGTGATATGATCACGCAAAGAAATGAAGGGCATTGTTATCAAGGGTGCCTAGAAGGAGAGGGGAGGGGGCGGGTGGTGGTGTTCTTTAAGTGTACCCACATCCCTAAAACACATTTTTTGCTGTCAGTGGTTGCAAGATATGATGCCATAAATACCCATGTTTTCCACCTTGTTTGGTGAACAAGGGTATAGAATGTCGAAAAAAAGCAGTCTGGCATGGAAAATTTCAATTTCTGCCGTTTCGCGACTTTTTATTTCCCCTTTTATTTCTTGCCGCTATTATGATTAGTAAAACATGTTCTTCCAACACGATGTTGGACGAAAAATTGTTTGATCGTTTAGCCAGTTCTTCAGACATTGAGCACGGAGATATTTACCACGGCACGTGCAATTTGGCACGACAACGACTGAGCTATCATTCCACTTGAGCAGTAATTACCATTTTTGCTTCACTGTAGCCTGCGTCGCAGACGTAATATAACACGGTAAAAGTTTGTGTGCGACGCAGGCTACACTGACTGTAAGAGTTTCAATAGTCATTTCTGCAAAATTCAGGGACCGTTGAAGTATTCCCACTGGAATTCTGTATACGGGCAAAGAATTCTCGAAATCAAGCGATAATAATAGCTACTGCATGCAACAGTTTTCAGCAAATCAATCATGAACTGTTCAATTTAGTTTTTATACACTGCTGCCTTACTAGAAGTGGGGCCTTGGTGTAGTATCATACCACGTTTTATAGATTGAGATTATAAGGACGATTTTTTATGGGAATGAATAAGACGTTTTCTATTGCTTTTTCAAGTATTCTTTCTGACACGCAGGCGCGCGGCGGCTGGCTAATTTCCAGGTTTCAAAACTGAAAACTTAAGAGTAATAAATCAAATCTCACATTGTTTGTTTTGTTTAATGAATATCGCTTTTTTTCCAGTTTCTTTCCTCCTTCACTCAAGATGAAGTGTTATGTGGTGACCCTGATTACTCTGCTGGTGATATCTCTTCCACGATGCTCTGGCAGTGGGCCTGGGACCCGTGGGGGGGTGGAGGGGGGGTGGGAAGGAGCCGCCTATTGTAGGGATCCTGTTGAACCCTGCAAAGCATCCTAAGCTGTCATATCTCTTGGAAGAGAAAGTGATAGCAAAACGTGGTGTGGTGTGGTGAGGTGTGGGTGGTGTGTATTATTGCCGAGATGGTAACACATGCTGTCGACTTTCTTCAGGACAGTGGGGATGTTGCCCAGCACCAAACGCGGTTTGCTGTAGTGATGGAATGCATTGCTGCCCAAATGGATACATCTGTTTCAGTGGCGGCCGTTGCTACAAATAAAGTAAAATAAAAACTGCAAGCATGATCAGCAAATATAACTGTTAAATTTTCTTTACTCGTGGGGAAACTTTCTAGATCATCTTCAGGGATCTAGTTTTCGTTAAAATTGTAAAAAAAAAAATCAAGTATCATTAAAATTGCAATATAGTCAGGCGATACCAGAAGAATAAAAAATACTCTGCCGCGATCGATCGCGATCAAACTGAACAGTTTTATAAAGTTCTTTCAGTTTTTCGTGCTTAGACTAAAAGAAAGTAGATTTGCGAACCAGTGTTGGGTTTCATTTTTTTTTTTTGAGTGGAAGCTGTAGTACGCACGTAATTAAAATTGCTGTTCGAACCAACTTATGTGTATTTTAGCTGCACTCATCCTGAATTAATTTCAGACACCTGCAAGAAAGAAGGTACAGTCATCATCATTATCATCATCATCATCATCATCATTATCATCATCGTCGTCGTCGTCGTCGTCGTCGTCGTCATCTATTAGAGCGCACTGGCACAGTTTTCATGAAGTCGTTCCAGACTTCACCCTATTCAGACCGAGCGATTGTGCCCGCACTGACTTTGGACTTTAATAACTTTTTTGTAAGCAAGCTCAGTCCACCAAACTTGGTAACTTTTCCTAAAATTTATATGGCAACAATTTGGCATAGCAAGTGCTCGTCCATCCAGTTTCACGTTACCACGGCAACCAAATTTTGACAGGCTGTTTTTTTCAGAATCTTAAATTTTCACCTATTCATTGAAAAATATAACTTTTCTGAAGTAAGTTTTTCATTTTAATATTATTTGATTTCGGTTACTTTTTGCTCAATTTTGGCAATTTTCAAAGGTGTTGGAAAAATCAAGAAATCCAAGATGGTCGCCGTTGTAGAACCTGACGTAATTGTTACGTCATATGACGTCATCGGCTCATGTTCTGCACCTCAAAGGAAATATTTTTGGCTTCAAGTTTCGTTGTCTTAGCTTCAATATTCTCGGAGTTAAGTGGTGGACGCCGAAAAAGCCCTGTCTGAATAGAGTGTGTTCACGGCGGCCATGTTGGAGGAGCAAAACAATAAAAGCTATTCGCATAAAAATGAAACTTTTTTCCCAACGGAAATAAATTTTATTGTTTTCCTCCTCCAGCACGACCGCTGCGAACACAGTCTATAGGGTGAACGTTTTCTAGTGATCCCCCGAAGCTGCAACAGCAGAAATCCTGTGTCCCGCTCGAGTTTTTCAGTAAAGTGTTTGTAGTAATCTGCCCTTTGTTTCATGACTTGGTTTCACGATTCGACCCAGGTGACCCAGGATTGATGCAATGATATCGATTTCAAGCATGAAAATTGGTAATACCCACAAAATGATCAAGGAAAAATATATGAGATATATGATTTAATGTTCTTAGGCAATCCTCTTTCTGTCAAATACAGATGCCAAGGGTTACCCGGACTTCGTTTCTTCCCATTTCTCAGTATAAGACAAAAAGCAGGGTTATTCATTGGTGTCCTGTGTGTGGTGAGCCAATAAGAAAGCTGGAAATTCAAAAACCGGGATTAAGAATTTAACCTGTGGCTTATCAAAGACGGGCCCAAAAATAAACCTATAGAGTATACTCGTGCAATTTACTTTCCTGTTTTTAGTCAAAGATGCATATATTTATTTATCATTTATTCATTCTATGTCTTTAATTTTATTTTATTTATTATCTTTATCTGACGATCAGAATTTTTTTCAAAATTGTGTTTTTCCCTTTTCCAGGATGCTCCGGGGTGTTCCGGAATGTTCCATGTTCCTGGTTTTGTTGACGCCAGAGGAAAATGCTATATTCTGTCCCGAATAATTAATTCGTTCCTTTGACCACTCCAATGTCAAGTCCATATTTTGGGTCTTCTCGGACCAAAGAGTCTGTTTTGGCACCCCTTTTTTTAACTCCGAAAATATTAAATTTACGACAACGAAACTTAGAGGGCAGATAATACGTCCAAATGCCTTTCCTTTGAGGTTCGCAGAGTGAGCTGGTGAAGTCATATGACTTAAGAATTACGTCGGGTTCTCAAACAGTGGCCATCTTGGATTTCTTGATTTCTTTCAAAACCTTTGAGGAGCGCCAAAATTGACCAAAATAAAAAGTAATCAAAACCAAGAGACAAATAGGCAAATCATATTAAAATGTAAAATTTACCTCAAGAAAGTTATAATTTTTATTAAAAAGGTGAAAATTCAAAATTCTGATAAAACGCCCAACCAATAAGTGGTTGCCATAGTAACGTCAAACTTGATGGACACGCACTTCATACGCCAAATTGTTCCCAGATAAATTTTAGGAAAAGTAACCATTTTGGTGGCTTTAGCTTGCTTATCGGAAAAGTTATAAACGTCCAAAGGCACTGTGGGTAGAATCGCCCCCTCCCCCCCTCGGGCTGAATAGGGTTAATAATTTTTGAAAATCGTAAACAGCTATATAAAGCTCGATACAAGGCATTTTTTAAACACGCAGGTCACATTTACTTACAAACCTAAACCTGAAGTTTATCGTTCTTATTTTTCAGAGCGAAGTTACTAGTGATAAAGTAAATTTAAATCAATCCAATATGCCTTAGGATGTTTTATTTTCACCGTAACAATAACAATGTTAATGTATTTAGAGCTATGTACACGGTCCCTGCAGCTTGATATTTAATGTATGCGCGTGTTTACCTAACGAGGGCAGCTCCAACACCATGCCTGGATTGGATGTAACTCAAAACAGGGCTTTCATACTCTGAAGCTGAAGTCCCTGTACTGTATGTGTCGAGGAAGCAAAGAATCGTCAGCTCTATTCCTTTCTGATTAGAGAAGTTAGCTCGAAAAAAGTAATGATTTTATAGAAACCTTACGGATGGAGTTTACATTTTTTTCAGATAGAAATAAAAAAAAAAGACTCCTCCGTGTCGTTTCGTATAATTGCCAAAAGTATTTTGATCTCCTATTTACCATTATTTATCAGAAGGAAGTAAAACTAATTTTAGTTAACCCTCAGGCGTACAAAACAAGGGGGAGGGAGGGAAGGATGCTAACCCTCACAAAAGGTTTTTCTTGAATTTTGCCAAGACGATTTATCATTTCCACCTGCCGTTTTTAATAGTTCTACTCATATTCCCTAGACACATTTTGACACTGACAAGTTTTGGTGAGAACCGGTTGCTATGATTACCCCATAAGTAGCAGTTGGTTGAACCGTTTTTGAAGAAAAGTAGCAAAGTGTTAAATTGTGTCATACTCTAATTACGTAGGATAAAAAATGTTCCCATTTATGCCGTTTTTTTAATGATTTCTAAGTTTGAGTAAAATCCAAGATGGCGGTCATCTTGGATGATGTCAAAGGACACCAGCTACGCTACAACGCATAATATATACCTGATCTTGTAGAGCAGCACATCACAGGTTTTCTACCAGAAATAAGATGTAAAGGATCTTGTCGCTTCACGAACTGCTTATGCTCTTGATTATACTCCGCTGCTTCAATTTACAAGTACAAGCACAAAAGGAAAAATCCGAGGTAGTTACTGCGATTGCGTCGCGAATCCGAATACTTTAAATTTGATCAGTTGTAATAAATACGGTACAGTACTTTAAATATATAATCCGACCTCTTATAAATGCGGGATCCTTCATTGTGTAAATGAATTTTTTCAATGAATCCGGGCGCGAGTGCTGTCTACGGTCTTTTACGGCCTACAGGTCTTCTAGTCTTAAATTCTGTTAGCAGATTTTTGTCGAGATAGAAACTTTAAGCGTGGGAAGAAATTTTTAACCTTACTATGTCAGCCCATGTTCAAATCCTTAGTGGACGAAATATGAGCGGAAATATTTTGCCTTTCCTGTTCAAATCGGAACAACTGTTTTCATATTTTAATTTACGATCGTTCTGTGCATGAAGCAATCACCTATCTCCGGATACATGGCTATATAGTTTAGTGTATGGTAGTCGAAATGCCCTGTAATGTAAACCCCAGCAATCCGAAAACTCAAGATGAGGAAAAACTAATACGAATCCAGATAGTTTTTCCTTTAGTGTAAACTTCGAAAACTACTAAAATTGCAGCCAGGAATCATAAAGAAAAATGTAAAAAGTCAGGTTTCCCACTGGCTGAAAAGCGTCAGAAGTCAAACCTGTAACAATAATATATATACACTACTAAATTATGGAGATATCCAAAAGTTATAAGAAGGGGAGTACAAGACGCTGCAAGTTAGCAGAGATCAGAAAAACAATGTTAAAAAGCTAAAAGGTTGATAGAGCAACTAGTGAATTATCATGAAAGACTGTTCCTTCAGCGTGGTACTCCCTCAAGGACTCTAACGCATGAAATGATCATTGACATTCCTAGTATTTCCATCTCTCTCTGTTAACTTGCAGCGTCTCGCATTCCTCTTGTTGCATGCAGTTTTATTTTTAATCATCACTAATGAAGGTCGAAGATTTTCGATTGAAAAGTCTGTAATTTAAAACGTCTGATTTGCCATTAAAATGCTGTTAATGCTAGTGATAGGAGTAAACTCAGTACTTTACTGATACCTTATTTGGGAATTGCCCCCATCTAGACCAATAAACCTTGCTATGGGTGAGTTTAACAAAGAAAAGAGAAATTTAGCACTTTCTTCTCAACACACCAAAGCCTGGCTCACACCTACGATGCAAACGTAAACAATGTTCTCACTTAACACAAGGAAGACCATCGGTGCATGCACATTTGCGCCCGCCGGCATTTGGGCCGTTTTTGTTTCAAGAATGGAAACAAATTACGCTTCACTTTCTTCCGTTTGCTGGCTCTGCATTTGTATTGAAGTTTGCGTCGCACGAGGTAGTGACGCCACAGGATGCCCAAGCATAATATTTGAATATTATTAACAATGGCCTTTCAAAATATAAGACTTTGTATGGGACTTCGAAGCGAACATTTTGAGCAATACATAACAGCGAACTAACTGAATAAAGTTCATGAAACATTACATGGTGTTGCTTGCTATCCTTACAACGCATTTTGAGCAAATTTAGGTCCATTTACTTCACAGTGTATTAGTACATGTATAATACAATCGTGTGACAAGGAAGGTGTCATTTGGCCCGATTTAGCCACTTTCACCGCTGGACGCGTTTCGGAATTTGCTCGAATTTACGCTCAAAAATAGTTCGGGCTTCCATTCTGACTTAGCGACTTGATAAAAGAATGACATCCAAATGATTTCCTCATAACCAGTTGCACATTCCTCGTGTTCCCAAAGAATTAGCCACTGCACAAAATCATAATAGCATCTCAAAGAGGCCGCCATGGATACGCGAGGATCACGATAGTCCCGTTTGACCACGGTCGACACTGGACACCAGTAAAATTAAGCCCCAATGGGGAGGGCCACGCTCGTTTTGGTCGAGTTGCAATTGTAGTAACTGCGACCCAGTGAGGACACAAATTGTCGCTCCAAGGCAGTCTGGTTCGCGTGAGAACGGTTGAATCGTTGCGTGTTACAAGCGGATAGCAAAAATAAATCATTCTCACTTCTGAACTTATATCGATTTTCAGGGTGTATATTTTCTTGTTTTTGGAATAAATAGGTTACCTGACCGGCTTCATGCAAATATAAAGATAGATATAGTAAATACAATAACAACTTTAAAATAAAACAATTTCACGTGCGTGAGGATATGAATTGAAATTAATTTGTCGACTTCGGTTTGTAAAAATATATGTGATATACAAAAACTATCGACGATTTAAAAAAAATGAACACGTTCAATTCACGCAGAGGACGTATTTAAAATTTACGCAGTAGACTGACCTGTATTACAAACGTTTTATATATGAACGCAAATATGTTCAATTTACCACGCACGAATAGAAACATAGGAGGAAGGAGAAACACGGTTCACTTTCTTTTTTCTTGACTCGTTTTCATTTTCTAACGGCCAAGACCGTTTTAATTTCTTTCGATAATTTAATTTCCAGACGCAGCCTGGTTCGCGCGAGAAAGGTGGAATCGCTGCGTGGGACTCAAGATCAAGGTTGACGCAAAGGTTATTTACAATATGTATTCCTTTTTCTTGTTGATATTTTACATCGTATGCTATCAGTTTTTCCAAGAGCGCAATTGAAATCACCTCCGACACCTCCTAATATGATATTTCAATTTTATTCAGTAACGAGGATGATATCAGATCAGAAAACCCGAAGTTGCTGTGTTATCACTGATTGCTGTAAAAGTTAAGATTGCTAAGTTAAACATACATTTAGATACGAAAACAGGCACTGTGAAAATACGATTTAGCTTGGAATTTTGACTGTACAGGGCACATACAACGAGCGTGCAATTTGACATTGATTTGCACCCCTTGATGTTGGCTTCGCGGTCCTAACCGATAAGAATAGAGACTGGACGAAGTGAAATGTACATTTTAAGAATTTTTTGGGTTGCTTGTGTCTCATATATATGCTCCATCTGTCGAGTGATTTCTCGTTTGCCGATTGAAGGAGAAGTAGTCAGCACTCATTAGTCTCTGAAAATTCTTGATTTTCTGGTCGATGAATGGTTTTAAAGCGCTCAAGTGCAAATGTCGGTTTTTATTTCACTTGAAGCTGTAGTCTTTTTTATTCGGGATTCCGATTGGGGGTGGGGGGGGGGGGGAGGGGAGGGAAATGGAGGGGTAATCAAAAAAGTATTACACCGGACAATTCTGCCTTGAGGTTCAAGCCTTCAAGCCAAGGTTCAAGCCAAGAAGTCTCTGCACTACCAGGAGCTACTGAACAAGTTTAATTCTAGTGATCTGTATAGTATCAGATGCCAAGACATGATGGAAACAGTTTTTAAGACAATCCAGTTCGAAACGATGCCAAAGTACACGCGTGCTCTCGTTCAAGGAAACTTGTTATCCCATACGTTAACACAACCACTTATGGTCTTCATTCCCTCAGATACACTACTGCAAACATGTGGAACAAACTAACAGAGGACCTGAGGTCACTAACGTCCTTGAATGAGTTCAAAACTAAAATATGCCAAATTTCTTTTGAACATCAATGCAATTGTTATCTATGTCAATAGTAGTTTAATGTACTGTATATAATATATGATTTTATTTTTATTTCTATTATTAATACCATTTTTATTTATTTATTTATTTATTTATTTTTTCTTCGTCTTTTCTTTCTCGGAGAAATTAGCTATATAGCTACCCTTTCACTCCGAGGTGAACTAAGGGTGATGTGATGTGAAGCGTTTGTACTATTTGTCATTAAAATGTTACCCCTCATTCTATTACTGCAATCCTTCCTTCAGAGATTGGCCAAAAACATTACGTTAACCTTTTACAGTCACGACCCCCTCCCCCTTTCGGTTGGAGCCTCTGCGTTTACCCAAGTACCCCTTCCTGCCCCCCTCTAGGCTTAGGCTGGTGCTCAAATCCTGTTTTCTCTCAAAATTGCCTGGAAGAATGCATTGCCACTATTCTTTGGATGCGGTGCTGTACCATACTTACTGTCAGTAGCTTGCTTTCTAAGGATTACAATTACTGATTGCATTTTGGGATCACCAGTCGTTTCGTTTCGCTGCTGACCATTGTTCTCGGGGTGAAATTTTTAGAAAGCACTGGGATGTACTGTTCGGTATTGGTTTGCAGTCAATTACTTAATAAACAATCTCTCGCGTTAGGCCCTCAAGGATTTTGCCCTCATACTCCAAAGTTATAACCACTTTTATGGCACAATGAAAAGCGCAACAAGAAAGTGTAGTTGTTAATAGCGTTTATGAGAATGGCCAAACCTAAGGCTTACGTTTGCTTTCAGTAGCTCTTGTTTGAATGGTCATACAGTTATCCACAGATCAGTTTGCGCTAGTATATTCAAGATTGGACTTTGTAAGTGAAAGAGTTAAATATCAGAGAAATAACACTAAATAAAACTAGTTGTGCGTACCGTGAAAGATCTATCACAGCGTATTTTTTCCAGTCAAGGAATGTCGAAAGAATGAAACGGAACGAGGTATCCAGTGAAGGACGGACGGAAAAATAAATGGATGGATGGATGGATGGATGGATGGATGGAGAAATGAGTTAAGTTGGACCGAGGGCAAGTATTTTCAAGCACGTCATTTAGTTGTAACAGATGAGGCCACAGTACAAAGAATAGACGCATTTTAAGTGTTTTTTGGAGTGCCCTCGAAATTAATTCTGCTGGTAAAAAACCGTTAATTTAAAGAAAAGTCTACTGACGCAAAATGGGTGGATGGGTGGATGGATGGGTGGATGGATGGATGGATGGGACGAGGAATGAGTTAAGTTGGCACGAGGGCAAGAGCGATCGCAAGTGAGTCACTTCAGTTCTAACAAATGAGGCCACTGATAGCATTTCAGAAGTTAACGTTTTGTGGTTGCCAGAAAGGGCTTTTACAATATCTATTCCTTTTTTTTGTGGTGATATTTCACATCCTATGTTATCAATGTTTCCAAGAGTGCAATTAAAACGACTTCCTTATACAATATTGCAATTTTATTCAATACCGAGGCTGATACCAGATAAGAAACCCCGAACTTACTATGTTATTATTGATGCATTGCTGTAAACGTAAACATTGCTAGCATGAATTTAGATACGATGAAGTTACAGAGAAAATAAAATTTAGGTTTCAGAATCGTATGTACCGTGCGTGCAATTAGGCTTCTATTTGCACCTCTTGATGTTGGCTTGGCAATCCTAACCAATAAGAATAGAGATTCTGGTGAGTCAAATGTGCATATTAAGAGCATTGTCGGTTGTTCTGTATCCAGTAAGCTGCATCTTAGCTCCCGAGTGCAGTTGAAGAAGACGCTGTGCATTTACTGATTAGACTGAAAGGTTAGACTCTTATAGACGCTTAGACGCTTATACTAGCTAGAACAACCGTTTGAATCCTTTTCTGATATACTTCAAGGAAAAGCCAAAGCAGTTAATTTGCATTCTGCAAGCGCGACAAGGGCACACCTTTTGGGCGAAGCCTCCTCGTAGAACCAAGCTCTTCACCCCAACCCTCAGGGCTTGAACTATAGTTTAGTTCTCCATCATCAAGCTACTATCTCTCAACTCCAGGTTTTTTTTTTAAATCGTCAGAATGGACGTATTGCCATTATTCCTGTCATTCCTTAGGTACTGTGTTACAACCACACTTAGAGTAATTTTGTAAGGATTACTTTTGCTGGTTGTCTTTTAATTATGAGTCGTTTCGCTGAACGTGGTTTGTTGTAAATACGTAGTACATTTTCTTGCGGGTTCGTACAGTGCAAGTGCTGGGATGTACTGTGCGTTAGCTGGCCGGTAAATGGCTTTAAACTACTTAAGGATTTCATCCAGAGGCTGAAAAGATAGAACCATTTTGTACAGCACAATGAACAGCGCAACGAAAAAGTGTAGTAGTTAATAGCTTTCAGGCAAATGGTCACACGTGAGCATTTCATCCACTGACTCTAAAGTGGGAATCAGTGTTCAAACAGCACCACATTAAGAAGGTTCGGCTCAGTAGCTCTACTGGACACACATTCATGGCCACAGATCAGTTTGTGCTATTTTGCACGATTCAAGATTGGACTGTGCGAATGAAAGAGTAAAATATCAGAGAACAAATTAAAACAACCCAGTCTCGGTACCATGGAAGATCTTATCGACACAGCACAAGGATTCTTACGAAATGTCGAAAGGATGTAAACGCAAAGACAAAACAACCAAGGACGAACAATCAAACAAATGGATAGATAGATTGAATAATAAGTGCGAGAGCAAAACTATTTCCAAGCACGTCATTTAGTTGTAACAAATGAGGCCACAGTACAAAGAATAGACGCATTTTAAGTGTTTTCTGGAGTGCCCTCGAAATTAATTCTGCTGGTAAAAAACCGTTAATTTAAAGAAAAGTTTACTGACGCAAAATGGGTGGATGGGTGGATGGATGGATGGATGGCTGGATGGATGGATGGATGGATGGGGGAATGAGTTAAGTTGGCACGAGGGCAAGAGCAATCGCAAGTGAGTCACTTCTAACAAATGAGGCCATTGATAGCATTTCAGGTGTTAACGTTTTGTGGTTGCCATAAAGAGCTTTTACAATATCTATCCCTTTTTTTGCTGATATTTTACATCCTATGTTATCAATGTCTCCAATAGTGGAAATGAAAGCACCTCCTTATCCAAAATTTCAATTTTATGCAATACCGAGGCTGATATCAGATCAGAAACCCCGAAATTTCTACGTTATTATTGATGCATTGCCGTAAACGTAAACATTGCTAACATGAGTTTAGATACGATAAAGTCACTGAGAAAATAAAATTTAGCTTGGAGTTGTGACTGTTCAGAGCCGTATGTACCTCGTGTGCAATTAGACTTCTATTTGCACCTCTTGATGTTGGCTTCGCAGTCCTAACCAATAAGAATAGAGATGCGGATGAGTGAAATGAGCATAAGAGGAGCATTTTTGGTTGTTTTGTATCCATTACGCTGCATCTTAGCTCCCAAGTGCAGTTGAAGAAGACGTCGTGCATTTACTGAGTAGACGGAAAGGTTAGAATCTAGAAATTCTTGTTTTTTGGCGTATAAAAATGTTTATTGAAAGCGCTTATACTAGAACAACCGTTTGCACCCTTTTCATATATACTTCAAGGAAAGGCCAAAGCTGTTCATTTGCATTCTGCAAGCACGACAAGGGCACACCTTTTGGGCGAAGCCTCCTCGTAGAACCAAGCGCTTCACCCCAACCCTCAGGGCTTGAACTATAGTTTAGTTCTCCATCATCAAGCTACTATCTCTCGACTCCAGGTTTCTTTTTAAAATTGTCAGAATGGACGTATTGCCATTATTCCTGTCATTCCTCAGGTACTTTGTTATAACACACTTAGAGTAATTTTGTAAGGATTACTTTTGCTGGTTGTCTTTTAATTATGAGTCGTTTCGCTGAACGTGGTTTGTTGTAAATACGTAGTACATTTTCTTGCGGGTTCGTACAGTGCAAGTGCTGGGATGTACTGTGCGTTAGCTGGCCGGTAAATGGCTTTAAACTACTTAAGGATTTCATCCAGAGGCTGCAAAGATAGAACCATTTTGTACAGCACAATGAACAGCGCAACGAAAAAGTGTAGTAGTTAATAGCTTTCAGGCAAATGGTCACACGTGAGCATTTCATCCACTGACTCTAAAGTGGGAATCAGTGTTCAAACAGCACCACATTAAGAAGGTTCGGCTCAGTAGCTCTACTGGACACACATTCATGGCCACAGATCAGTTTGTGCTATTTTGCACGATTCAAGATTGGACTGTGCGAATGAAAGAGTAAAATATCAGAGAACAAATTAAAACAACCCAGTCTCGGTACCATGGAAGATCTTATCGACACAGCACAAGGATTCTTACGAAATGTCGAAAGGATGTAAACGCAAAGACAAAACAACCAAGGACGAACAATCAAACAAATGGATAGATAGATTGAATAATAAGTGCGAGAGCAAAACTATTTCCAAGCACGTCATTTAGTTGTAACAAATGAGGCCACAGTACAAAGAATAGACGCATTTTAAGTGTTTTCTGGAGTGCCCTCGAAATTAATTCTGCTGGTAAAAAACCGTTAATTTAAAGAAAAGTTTACTGACGCAAAATGGGTGGATGGGTGGATGGATGGATGGATGGCTGGATGGATGGATGGATGGATGGAGGAATGAGTTAAGTTGGCACGAGGGCAAGAGCAATCGCAAGTGAGTCACTTCTAACAAATGAGGCCATTGATTGCATTTCAGGTGTTAACGTTTTGTGGTTGCCATAAAGAGCTTTTACAATATCTATCCCTTTTTTTGCTGATATTTTACATCCTATGTTATCAATGTCTCCAATAGTGGAAATGAAAGCACCTCCTTATCCAAAATTTCAATTTTATGCAATACCGAGGCTGATATCAGATCAGAAACCCCGAAATTTCTACGTTATTATTGATGCATTGCCGTAAACGTAAACATTGCTAACATGAGTTTAGATACGATAAAGTCACTGAGAAAATAAAATTTAGCTTGGAGTTGTGACTGTTCAGAGCCGTATGTACCTCGTGTGCAATTAGACTTCTATTTGCACCTCTTGATGTTGGCTTCGCAGTCCTAACCAATAAGAATAGAGATGCGGATGAGTGAAATGAGCATAAGAGGAGCATTTTTGGTTGTTTTGTATCCATTACGCTGCATCTTAGCTCCCAAGTGCAGTTGAAGAAGACGTCGTGCATTTACTGAGTAGACGGAAAGGTTAGAATCTAGAAATTCTTGTTTTTTGGCGTATAAAAATGTTTATTGAAAGCGCTTATACTAGAACAACCGTTTGCACCCTTTTCATATATACTTCAAGGAAAGGCCAAAGCTGTTCATTTGCATTCTGCAAGCACGACAAGGGCACACCTTTTGGGCGAAGCCTCCTCGTAGAACCAAGCGCTTCACCCCAACCCTCAGGGCTTGAACTATAGTTTAGTTCTCCATCATCAAGCTACTATCTCTCGACTCCAGGTTTCTTTTTAAAATTGTCAGAATGGACGTATTGCCATTATTCCTGTCATTCCTCAGGTACTTTGTTATAACACACTTAGAGTAATTTTGTAAGGATTACTTTTGCTGGTTGTCTTTTAATTATGAGTCGTTTCGCTGAACGTGGTTTGTTGTAAATACGTAGTACATTTTCTTGCGGGTTCGTACAGTGCAAGTGCTGGGATGTACTGTGCGTTAGCTGGCCGGTAAATGGCTTTAAACTACTTAAGGATTTCATCCAGAGGCTGCAAAGATAGAACCATTTTGTACAGCACAATGAACAGCGCAACGAAAAAGTGTAGTAGTTAATAGCTTTCAGGCAAATGGTCACACGTGAGCATTTCATCCACTGACTCTAAAGTGGGAATCAGTGTTCAAACAGCACCACATTAAGAAGGTTCGGCTCAGTAGCTCTACTGGACACACATTCATGGCCACAGATCAGTTTGTGCTATTTTGCACGATTCAAGATTGGACTGTGCGAATGAAAGAGTAAAATATCAGAGAACAAATTAAAACAACCCAGTCTCGGTACCATGGAAGATCTTATCGACACAGCACAAGGATTCTTACGAAATGTCGAAAGGATGTAAACGCAAAGACAAAACAACCAAGGACGAACAATCAAACAAATGGATAGATAGATTGAATAATAAGTGCGAGAGCAAAACTATTTCCAAGCACGTCATTTAGTTGTAACAAATGAGGCCACAGTACAAAGAATAGACGCATTTTAAGTGTTTTCTGGAGTGCCCTCGAAATTAATTCTGCTGGTAAAAAACCGTTAATTTAAAGAAAAGTTTACTGACGCAAAATGGGTGGATGGGTGGATGGATGGATGGATGGCTGGATGGATGGATGGATGGATGGGGGAATGAGTTAAGTTGGCACGAGGGCAAGAGCAATCGCAAGTGAGTCACTTCTAACAAATGAGGCCATTGATAGCATTTCAGGTGTTAACGTTTTGTGGTTGCCATAAAGAGCTTTTACAATATCTATCCCTTTTTTTGCTGATATTTTACATCCTATGTTATCAATGTCTCCAATAGTGGAAATGAAAGCACCTCCTTATCCAAAATTTCAATTTTATGCAATACCGAGGCTGATATCAGATCAGAAACCCCGAAATTTCTACGTTATTATTGATGCATTGCCGTAAACGTAAACATTGCTAACATGAGTTTAGATACGATAAAGTCACTGAGAAAATAAAATTTAGCTTGGAGTTGTGACTGTTCAGAGCCGTATGTACCTCGTGTGCAATTAGACTTCTATTTGCACCTCTTGATGTTGGCTTCGCAGTCCTAACCAATAAGAATAGAGATGCGGATGAGTGAAATGAGCATAAGAGGAGCATTTTTGGTTGTTTTGTATCCATTACGCTGCATCTTAGCTCCCAAGTGCAGTTGAAGAAGACGTCGTGCATTTACTGAGTAGACGGAAAGGTTAGAATCTAGAAATTCTTGTTTTTTGGCGTATAAAAATGTTTATTGAAAGCGCTTATACTAGAACAACCGTTTGCACCCTTTTCATATATACTTCAAGGAAAGGCCAAAGCTGTTCATTTGCATTCTGCAAGCACGACAAGGGCACACCTTTTGGGCGAAGCCTCCTCGTAGAACCAAGCGCTTCACCCCAACCCTCAGGGCTTGAACTATAGTTTAGTTCTCCATCATCAAGCTACTATCTCTCGACTCCAGGTTTCTTTTTAAAATTGTCAGAACGGACGTATTGCCATTATTCCTGTCATTCCTCAGGTACTTTGTTATAACACACTTAGAGTAATTTTGTAAGGATTACTTTTGCTGGTTGCCTTTTAATTATGAGTCGTTTCGCTGAACGTGGATTGTTGTATATACGTAGTAAATTTTCTTGCGGGTTCGTACAGTGCAAGTGCTGGGATGTACTGTGCGTTAGCTGGCCGGTAAATGGCTTTAAACTACTTAAGGATTTCATCCACAGGCTGCAAAGATAGAACCATTTTGTACAGCACAATGAACAGCGCAACGAAAAAGTGTAGTAGTTAATAGCTTTCAGGCAAATGGTCACACGTGAGCATTTCATCCACTGACTCTAAAGTGGGAATCAGTGTTCAAACAGCACCACATTAAGAAGGTTCGGCTCAGTAGCTCTACTGGTCACACAGTCATGGCCACAGATCGGTTTGTGCTATTTTGCACGATTCAAGATGGACTATGCGAACAATCCAGTCTCGGTAGCATGGAAGATCTTATCGACACAGCACAAGGTTTCTTCCGAAATGTCGAAAGAATAAACACAAAGACTAACCAACAAAAGACGAACAAACAAACAAATGGATAGATAGATGGAATAATGAGTGCGAGAGCAAGAGTATTTCCAAGCACGTCATCTCATTAATTTGTAACAATTGAGGCCACGGTACAAAGAATAGACGCATTTCAAAGTGTTTTATTTTGGAGTGCCCTTGAATTTTTAGACGCCTAACGCCAGTTTATTCCAAAACCCATTGTACGAAACAACTTTGGTAACATAGGCAACAGATCTACACCACAACTGACAGATCATATTTGAACGAGTAGAGAGGCACACTCCATTGCCATCTTTTTGGCACGTTTAACCTAGCCTCCGAACATCATCGTTCTTATTTTCCTCTCTCCTTCACTTCGCTGTTAGCTGATGTGGTGTGTGTTTTAATTAATTCTGCTGGTGAAAAACCGTTATTTAAAGAAATATCTATCCTTTTTTGCTGATATTTTACATCCTATGTTATCAATGTCTCCAAGAGTGGAAATGAAAACACTTCCTTATACAACATTTCAATCTTATCCAATACCGAGGCTGACATCAGATCAGAAATCCCGAAATTACTACGTTATTATTGATGCATTGCTGTAAACGTAAACATTGCTAACATGAGTTTAGATACGAGAAAGTCACTGAGAAAATAAAATTTAGCTTGGAGTTGTGACTGTTCAGAGCCGTATGTGCCTTGCGTGCAATTAGACTTCTATTTGCACCTCTTCATGTTGGCTTCGCAGTCCTAACCAATAAGAATAGAGATGCGGATGAGTGAAATGAACATAATAAGAGTATTTTGGGTTGTTTTGTATCCATTACGCTGCATCTTAGCTCCCAAGTGCAGTTGAAGAAGACGTCGTGCATTTACTGATTAGATTGAAAGGTTAGACTCTAGAAATTCTTGTGTTTTGGCATTTAAACGTTTACGTTGAAGTGCTTCTACCAGAACAACCGTTTGCAACCTTTTCGTTTACTTCAAAGAAAAGCCAAAGCAGTTAATTTGCATTCTGCAAGCACGACAAGGGCACACCTTTTGGGCGAAGCCTCCTCGTAGAACCAAGTCCTTCGCCCCCACCCTCAGGGCTTGAGCTAGCCTAGTGTTCTATCAGGTTACAAACGTTCAACTCCAGTTGTTTTTAAAAAATTGTCAGGGATAACGTATTGCCATTAATTATTTCTGTAATTTCTTGGGTACTGTGTTATACCACAATTGGAGTGATTTGGTAAGGATTACATTTGCTGATTGTCCTTTTAATTATCAGTCGGTTCGCTGAACATGGTTTGTTGTAGTGAATTTTCTTGCGGGTTCGTACAGTGCAAGTGCTGGGATGTACTGTGCGTTATCAGGCCGGTCAATGGCTTTAAATGATCATTCGCGTTAACCACTTATTGTATAAGGATTTCATCCACAGTCTCCAAAGATAGAGCCATCTTGAACAGCGCAACAAAAAAGTGTAATAGTTAACAGCTTTCAGGCAAATGGTCACACGTGAGCATTTCATCCACTGACTCTAAAGTGGGAGTCTAATTGTTCAGTAAAACAGACAGCACCACATTAAGAAGGTTCGGCTCAGTAGCTCCTCCTGGTCACACATTCATGGCCACAGATCAGTTTGTGCCATTTTGCACGATTCAAGATTGGACTCTGCGAATAAAAGAGTAAAATATCAGAGAACAGAACAACCCAGTCTCGGTACCATGGAAGATCTTATCGACACAGCACAAGGTTTCTAACGAAATGTCGAAAGGATAAACGCAAAGACTAACCAACAAAGGACGAACAAGCAAACAAATGGATAGATAGATGGAATAATGAGTGCGAGAGCAAGAGTATTTCCAAGCACGTCATTTAATTTGTAACAATTGAGGCCACAGTACAAAGAATAGACGCATTTCAAGTGTTTTTTTGGAGTGCCCTTGAATTTTCAGACGCCTTAAACTCCAGTTTATTTCAAAACCCCATGGCACGAAACAACTTTGGTTACATAGGAAACAGATCTACACCAGAACTGACAGACCATATTTGAACGAGTAGAGAGAGACACTAGTTTGCCATCTTTTTGGCGCGTTTAACCTAGCCTCCGAACATCATCGTTCTTATTTCCTCTCTCCTTCACTTCGCCATTAGCTGATGTGGTGTGTGTTTTAATTAATTCTGCTGGTGAAAAACCGTTAATTTAAAGAAATCGTTTCTGACGCGAAATGGGTGGATGGATGGATGGATGGATGGATGGAGGAATGAGTTAAGTTGCCACGAGGGCAAGAGGCAATCGCAAGTGAGTCACTTCTAACAAATGAGGCCATTGATAGCATTTCAGGTGTTAACGTTTTGTGGTTGCCATAAAGAGCTTTTACAATATCTATCCCTTGTTTGTGCTGATATTTTACATCCTATGTACAAACAATCGACGCATTTCAAGTGTTTTTGGAATGCCCTCGAACTTTTAGGCGCCTAACTCTAGTTTACATCAAAACCCCATGGCACGAAACAACTTTAGTTACATAGGAAACAGATCTACACCAGAACTGACAGAGCATATTTTAACGAGTAGAGAGAGACACTAGTTTGCCATCTTTTTGGCCCTTTTAACCTAGCCGCCGAACATCATCGTTCTCATTTTCCTATCTACTTCACTTCCGCATTAGCTGATGTGTTCTGTGTTTTAATTAATTCTGCTGGAGGAAAACTGTTAATTTCAAGAAATCGTTTGTAGCGCGAAATTCTCTGCAGAAATTTACAGACCTAAACGTTAAAATAATCACCCTTATTTTACAGAGCGAACTACTTGCTATTGATGAAGTGAAATCAATCCAATGTGCCTTAGAGTGCTTTTCAATGTACCAATGTTGATTTGGATCATTTTGATTACATGCGTGTATGTATAGCTATGTACTCTGCCCCAACGGCTTGACATGTTATGCATATGTCTTTTTCGCCAAAAAAGATAGCTTCTAGATTATGTTTGAGTTGTGAAAGATCATGACATAGGGCGCGCTTCACCTTTTAGTTGAACGTTCTTCGTATGTCGTAGTTAGTGAGTCCCTGCAGTTCCACATTATAGGGAATTAGTGGCACCAAAAACAAAAGGGGCTATTAAAGTTTGATTATACTCGCTTGCAAATAAAACGTAGTTCCGTTGGTTGTACTACAGGGGATTGGGATTGGATCCCTCCCCCCTCCCCATCCCCTTGTGCTGGGAAAGAAGTCCAGCTTAAAGAGTAGCTCAAAACTGAGAAAGGGTCAAAAGAGGGGAATTTTACTAACTGGAGATTGCACGCCAAGATCACACTGTTGAAGGTGTAAAGGCGTAAGAGAAAAAATACCGGTACCTTTGTAGGCGATGTTAGACAAATAAAAAAACAAAACATTAGACTACTTTCGAGTGCACATTGACCCAAGACTATTGCCCAATACCTAAAGTCACTAAAGCACTGAGATATCAAATAAAAGCGAGTGATTTGAAATCTGATATCCCATAGCCCAGTAACAACAGTAGAAATACGTAGTCTTCAAATCGAAGTCTCTGAACTGCATGTGCTGAGTACACATAGAATCGTGATCGAGCCTTACTTCCAAGTAATTAGAAAGGCTAAGGCGAAGAAAGTATTGATTTTATAGAAAGCTTACGAATTTAGAGAACATTTTTCTTTTCAGATAGAAATTGAAATTGCTCCTCCTTGTTGTTTCGGTCACCCACAAAAAGTACTACTCAGTCGGGGCAGTGATATAATCACGCAAAGAAATGAAGGGCATTGTTATCAAGGGTGCCTAGGAGGAGAGGGGAGGGGGGCGGGTGGCAGTGTTCTTTAAGTGTACCCGCATCCCTAAAACACATTTTTTGCTGTCAGTGGTTGCAAGATATGATGCCATAAATGCCCATGTTTTCCACCTTGTTTGGTGAACAAGGGTATAGAATGTCGAAAAAAGCAGTCTGGCATGGAAAATTTCAATTTCTGCCGTTTCGCGACTTTTTATTTCCCCTTTTATTTCTTGGCCGCTATTATTATTAGTAAAACATGTTCTTCCAACACGATGTTGGACGAAAAATTGTTTGATCGTTTAGCCAGTTCTTCAGACATTGAGCACGGAGATATTTACCACGGCACGTGCATTTTGACACGACAACGACTGAGCTATCATTCCACTTGAGCAGTAATTACCATTTTTGCCTCACTGTAGCCTGCGTCGCAGACGTAATATAACACGGTAAAATTTTGTGTGCGACGCAGGCTACACTGACTGTAAGAGTTTCAATAGTCATTTCTGCAAAATTCAGGGACCGTTGAAGTATTCCCACTGGAATTCTGTATACGGGCAAAGAATTCTCGAAATCAAGCGATAACAATAGCTACTGCATGCAACAGTTTTCATCAAATCAATCATGAACTGTTCAATTTAGTTTTTATACACTGCTGCCTTACTAGAAGTGGGGCCTTGGTGTGGTATCATACCACGTCTTATAGATTGATATTATAAGGACGATTTTTTATGGGAATGAATAAGACGTTTTCTATTGCTTTTTCACGTATTCTTTCTGACATCCAGGCGCGCGCCGGCCGACTAATTTCCAGGTTTCAAAACTGAAAACTTAAGAGTAATAAATCAAATCTCACATTGTTTATTTTGTTTAATGAACATCGCTTTTTTTCCAGTTTCTTTCCTCCTTCACTCAAGATGAAGTGTTATGTGGTGATCCTGATTACTCTGCTGGTGATGTCTCTTCCACGATGCCCTGTCAGTGGGCCTACGAAAGGGGGGGGGGAAGGAGCCGCCTATTGAAGGGATCCTGTTGAACCCTGCAAAGCATCCTAAGCTGTCATATCTCTTGGAAGAGAAAGTGATAGCAAAACGTGGTGTGGTGTGGTGTGGTGTGGGTGGTGTGTATTATTGCCGAGATGGTAACACATGCTGTCGACTTTCTTCAGGACAGTGGGGATGTTGTCCATTTCCATACGCGGTTTGCTGTAGTGATGGAATGCATTGCTGCCCAAATGGATACATCTGTTCCAGTGGCGGCCGTTGCTACAAATAAAGTAAAATAAAAACTGCAAACATGATCAGCAAATATAACTGTTAAACTTTCTTTACTCGTGGAGAAACTTTCTAGATTCATCTTCAGGGATCTAGTTTTCGTTAAAATTGTAAAAAAAAAAATCAAGTATTATTAAAATTGCAATATAGTCAGGCGATACTAGAAGAATAAAAACTACTCTGCCGCGATCGATCGCGATCAAACTGAACATTTTTATAAAGTTCTCTCAGTTTTTCGTGCTTAGACTAAAAGAAAGTAGATTTGCGAACCAGCGTTGGGTTTCATTTTTTTTTTTGAGTGGAAGCTGCTCAGGTATATTAAGGACTGGGTCTGCAAGTATCTGATCCAGAAAGTAATGGGGGTGGTCTATCTTCGAAAGGAAACATATGATAAGTATGAGACTTGGACATGACCTTTATCCTGTTGATATAGTATTTTTGACATTGACATTTCCATGGCAACACATTGCGTGACCAATTAAGGTTTTACTTCCGGTTTTGTTCTTTAGGGCTTCTGCACACTAGGAAAAAATACGTTTACCTGGCATTTCCAGTGATTGCGTTTCTACCTTATGAGGTACTTTCCAAATGTAACTGGAAAGGTGGTCTCCCTACCCTGGAAGAGGGTCTTATGGCTATTGCGTGACAGCCAAATCATGACATTTCAATGACCATGTGACCTGGACACGCCTTCCAGTTAATTTCGTGTAGAACTTAATGCAAGGAAAACTATTAAGACGTCATTTTGTAAGTTAGGTTTGTATAAGTTCTCCTGCATCTCGCCTAAAGAATAATATCGAAATTCAATACCTTAATTAGTCACGTGATCCCTATTGTGACAGCTGTTTATCAAAATGAACCTTCGTAACAAGTTTCATCTTTTTGCTTAATTACGTGTCAATGGGTTGCATACTTACTGAGATAGACCACCCCCCTTCATTTTTGAATGTACCTTAAATGACCCAGTCCTTAATATACCTGAGTGTAGTACGCACGTAATTAAAATTGCTGTTCGAACCAACTTATGTGTATTTTAGCTGCACTCATCCTGAATTAATTTCAGACACCTGCAAGAAAGAAGGTACAGTCATCATCATCATCATCATCAATCATCATTATCATCATCGTCGTCGTCATCTATTAGAGCGCACTGGCGCCGTTTTCATGAAGTCGTTCCAGACTTCACCCTATTCAGACCGAGCGATTGTGCCCGCACTGACTTTGGACTTTAATCACTTTTTTGTAAGCAAGCTGAGCCCACCAAACTTGGTAACTTTTCCTAAAATTTATATGGCATCAATTTGGCATAGCAAGTGCTCGTCCATCCAGTTTCACGTTACCACGGCAACCAAATTTTGACAGGCTGTTTTTTTCAGCATCTTAAATTTTCACCTATTCATTGAAAAATATAACTTTTCTGAAGTAAGTTTTTCATTTAATATCATTTGATTTCAGTTACTTTTTGCTCAATTTTGGCAATTTTCAAAGGTTTTGGAAAAATCAAGAAATCCAAGATGGTCGCCGTTGTAGAACCTGACGTAATTGTTACGTCATATGACGTCATCGGCTCATGTTCTGCACCTCAAAGGAAATATTTTTGGCTTCAAGTTTCGTTGTCTAAGCTTCAATATTCTCGGAGTTAAGAGGTGGAGGCCGAATCAGCCCCCAGCCCCCCCCCCCCCACCCCAACCACCTGACCCGGGAGACCGAAATAAGCTCTGTCTGAATAGAGTGTGTTCACGGCGGCCATGTTGGAGGAGCAAAACAATAAAAGCTATTTGCATAAAAATGAAACTTTTTCCCAATGGAGATAAATTTTATTGTTTTCCTCCTCCAGCACGGCCGCTCCGAACACACTCTATAGGGTGAACGTTTCTAGTGATCCCCCGAAGCTGCAACAGCAGAAATCCTGTGTCCCGCTCGAGTTTTTCAGTAAAGTGTTTGTAGTAATCTGCCCTTCGTTTCATGACATGGTTTCACGGTTCGACCCAGGTGACCCAGAATTGATGCAATGATATCGATTTCAAGCATGAAAATTGGTACTACAAAAAAATGATCAAGGAAAAATATATGAGATATATGATTTAATGTTCTTAGGCAATTCTCTTTCTGTCAAATACAGATGCCAAGGGTTACCCCGGACTTCGTTTCTTGGGATTTCTCAGTATAAGACAAAAAGCAGGGTTATTCACTGGTGTCCTGTGTGCAGTGAGCTAACAAGAAAGTTGGAAATTCAAAAACCGGGATTGAGAATTAAACCTGTGGCTTATCAAAGACGGGCCCAAAAATAAACCTCTAACGTATACTCATGCAATTTGCTTTCCTGTTTTTAGTCAAAGATGCATATATTTATTTATCATTTATTTATTCTATATCTTTAATTTTATTTTATTTATTATCTTTATCTGAAGATCAGAATTTTTTTCAAATTGTGTTTTTCCCTTTTCCGGGATGTTCCGGGGTGTTCCGGAATGTTCCATGTTCCTGGTTTTGTTGACGCCAGAGGAAAATGCTATATTCTGTCCCGAACAATTAATTCGTTCCTTTGACCACTCCAATGTCAAGTCCATCGAGTCTTCTAGAGCAAATTAAGCACCTTTTCCATGGAAAAGAGATTTTAGTAATATCACAGCCTACATAAATCGAAAGAACGAAAGCAAACGAAAATGCTCAGCGTAACGGAAAATTGAACACGGAAGATGGGTGATTAGTGCATATTAAGCGAGCCGAGGGTTAACTTAAAATTTATAATTATGTGGCTGACCAGCATGCGAAGTCTGGTCTAACTTTGAAAAGGATTATTTAAAAAATGATATCATGGAAGGGGATTCTTAACAGACACCTTAGCGATAAAGAAAAAAATCCAAATGAAGAAGCGATACAGTGGTCTTGTGTAATAATTCAGTAGCCTGAAGTACTTGGCTACTATGAAAATGGTCACACTTGAAGGTTTCATGAATTAATGCATAAGTAAGTAAGAGCACATCTTGGCACAACATAATCAACAGTACTGGTATTTCTACGATATGCACAAAAGTTACTGTACAACAACCTTGTACGGTAAATTAAACGGCAGCACAGGGAAGTATTTCTCAACAGTTTTTTTTAAATGAACGATCAAATTATCCAGAGGTTCGAAATATAGAACAACCGTGTAAAAGAACCACAGGAAAGTATTGCTCGGATTCCTCGATGCATTTAATTTTACAAATGGTCACACTTAACGACAATGGACCATGGGCTTTTGAAGGGAAAGAACTAAATAACACTGAAAGATCTCGATAGCCCTGTCACGCAAATTGAGCGAAACACTTGTCTGTTTAAGATACCTACTCTGGAAACGACCGAGTTCGACACAATAGCACTCGTCTCAAATGTAATTCTAAGCAGGTCCCATTAACAAAACTAACTAGACTATATCGCAGAAACAAATGAAGCGTTTCAAGCGTCAAGTCGAGTGCCGTCCAATTTTCAGGTAGCTGACCGGTGCCATTTAGCATCAAAATTGCATGGTGCGACCATAATTGCGTAGGAAAGAGATCTTAATTGTAGGAGTTTCCCACCCCCTTGTTGGTGCAACCCATGCGGTTGGCCAAAGTGCAGGACAAAAATGGTAGACAAGGTAAATTTCTTGAGTCTTATATCTGCCTGACAATAGATAAGGTTCAGTATTGCGTGCTCTTTCGTCGTAGCCATGGTTTCGTTCCCATGCAGAAACCAAAGCTACTCTCACTAAACATTTGTCGACGCTCATTTTATGCCAAAGCCGAAATCTGAAAACCCGAGGGTTACATTTTATCATAAACTATGCAATGTCTCGATTGCAGAAAAGAAAACGACTAATTTACATATATTTATAGATAGATAAGAGAGAATTACTCTATTTTCATTGCCTCGATAACATTTAAGTTGGTGCGGAGTGTCGGCTATGTATACCTTGCAATTTAGGCATTTTAAGTATTCGGGCGGCGAGCTCTTGGAAATTCATGTGTGTGTTTAGACCCCCTCTTGGATTGGCTAAACGTATAAATTTTGAGTATTCACATTTAAGCCTGACTCCCACTGCTTTGGCCGCTTTTTCCTTCTTTGCTCAACCGCTCAGCTCTGTTTTCTAATCTAAGATGGCGGCTTTAAAGCACGAAGAATATTTTACAGCCTTTGCTCACCCCCGAAAATACCTCTGCACTGCAGGCTAGACCCGGTACAGAACCACATATACAGTGCGTGCTTGAATTTGAAATCATTACAGCCTCTTAATGTTGCCTGCGCGGCAATGAATCAAAGTAGATCTGGAATGTGCATTTTGTATAGAAGCATTTTTTGTATTAATTTTTTTGCTTTTTGTCCGCTGGTAACTATACTCTTCTGGGCACTGTGCTAAGAAAAGAAGGAATTCAGAACTTAATTGTTTGAAAGACTCGTCTGAGGGTGAGAGTTTTGTAAACTTCTGTTCGCTTGGGAAACAGGATTTATGCCGTGTTCTATTGGGATCAACCGTTTTTGGCTAGAAACAAGAAAACCATTGCCCAAGTATAATGTTATCTCAAAAATCCGTGCTTCATTATGAAAATCGAATTTGCTTTTAAGAAACGATTCTTGAAGTAATTACGAGGCGCAGCGACGGGGGGGGGGGGGGGCAGTTTTATTATCAACGTAGAGCGAACCAAAAATGGAAAATTAGGAGTGTTGTGCAGCCGGCCTAAAACCACGGGCGACTTGTGGCGGTGTGACACACTAGGAAGACACGTCGCGGGCCTCTTGTTGCTATTTTTAGAGCAATCATATTCTGTCCAAGCACTTCATAACACCAGAAAGTCCATGACAGTAACTATTGGGACAAAGTTCTAAAACAATTTGAAAGAAGGCCTTGAAAGGATTTATCACCGGCCTTGATCCTCCGGGAAATTTGAGGAAATGTCAGTTAAATTGGTTTTCAGAGATGTACCCATGAGACCAAGCACACAATTATGGCTCGCTTTTTCTTCCCTGTTGACTTCGTGACACTGACACAAAACCACAGGAGCTCATGTTCAAGAACATTCCAGCCAGTTGTAGCTGATGATTAAAAGGGGAACAATAAAATGCACTCAAGTCAACTAGTTTTCAAGATTCGCTAGACAAAACACTTGTTAATTTGTGGTTAAATTTGATTTGGGTTGTTGAGCTTTTGATGACATGATATGACGTCATATAAATTGTTAACATATTAGCAGCTAGCCTCAGTCTCAGTTGGTTACACATAGGTTTGGCTATAGATCAGAGCGTTGTCAATCCTTGCCAAGTCAAGGCAGCCTGAGTTGTACGTTAGTAGTTGGTAAGTAGGTTTCAGTTTGGTTCTTTCATCACCGTTCAGTAGTTTGATGTAAGAGCGGTTAAGAGCGTTGACTTCGCCAGCCTTCCCTTTCACTTGGGCCAAATATTGTTTCTTTTGTGGTTCGTGATTTCTTTTCGTTGTTTACTCATGATTCTTAGTGACACAATTTTTGTTTATGCTTGTCTCGCAGTCTAGTACTCAACTCGGGATATAGCCAAGTAAACAAGATTAGACCGTTTGAGAAATTTTTCTACGATCCAGACCTTTTGTTGGCTGTAGATTGTCAACCCTTGCAATGAATGAACTGTCAGCACATAACCAAGACACCAGTCATTCGTTTTTATTGCCTGTTCCGCCGCGGCAATGGTTACCCACACAACGTCGTTGAGGACCAGCATCTTCTTCCTGAATGTGCTTGGAAGAACCACCTCGATGTTTTGTCTGCGATTGTCTTTGGAGCGATAAAGAATCGGCACAGGGCTTTTCGCAAAACACCTTTTGTGCTTTATAAACAAAAACCCCTGAACCCAGTCTCGGACCTTCACACGACTCGTAAGAATGAGATCCCCTGGCTTCCACTGCTTCACAAAACTGTCACACTCGATACAGTCTGAAAGTGCTATACGTATCTCACTGCACCGCACATCGTCAGGTTTAAGACGGATGTCTCTTTTAACTCTCTGAACTCCTTTTACTTGGCCCTGTAATTCTGCTTAACCTTCTCGTATCAATCTACGAAACCTTGGAGAAGCCCGTGAGGCATTTCACCCTCTATGGGCGCGGGCTGGTGCTGATCCCCACAACAAATTACTTGAACACCTCGCTGAAACAGCCAAACTAAAAACTCTCTTAAAGCCTTCAGCGGCACCGTGCAAACCTCTTCCCAAATGATGATGCGAGGAACGTACTTTTGCCCCACTCTCTCTGGCCACTCCACCGGAAAAATAAACTGTGGTAAGTCTGCACCTTGACGCCTCGGGCTCACATCTCTTTGGCAAGGTTACGCGTTGGGGTGAGAAATAACGGGTCCTTGCCCCTTAAAAGGTCGATCGCTCTTGTTGTTTTGCCGCTCCCACCCCTGCCGTTGAAGTAACTCAGTTGATAACAGCTGAAAGGGTCGTCGACTAGTGGCTGCACGCTTGGAGCCGAGTTCTTTTTATGGACCCCAGGTCTGGGCTTGGAGTGTAGGATGCGTGGCTCTGAGGCAAGTAAAGCTCCTCACCCTTGTCGGGACACTAGGCTGGTTCTGTAAATATAATCAACAACGCTTTGCTCAATTAGTATCAAAAGAAAGGTGACACTATGGATTTCTTCAACAGACTCAAAGTTTGTACTTTATTGTACCGTATAATAAACATGCAGCACTAACAAAAAGTACTGCTCAACAGTTTTTAAAAGAACGAACACATTTTCCGACTTCATACAGAGGTTCAAAAAATAGAACCGCCTTGTTAACTAGCATATTAGAATACAGCAACTGTATATGCACTTCTGCATCTGTGCGTATATGCACTACTGCACTACTGTATATGCACTACTGCATCCAGTTTTAATATCTTTTTTTAGCTCAATTCACTGGGATTTTCAACACCACTGTTACACATGTGTTAAAGAAGTAGTATTTAACTGCATTTTACAAAGCGACGTGTGCAGAAAAAAAAAATGGAGTTTGGCCTGGCACTTTAAATTCGGTTAAACTTTAAGAAATAGTATTAAAAAAAGAAAAAAAAAAGAAACCAAATTCAGGGGATTCTTAATAAGCGGACACCGTAGTGTTAAAGGAAAAATCCAACTGAAGAACTTCAGTAGTGCGGTCTTGAGTATTAATTAAGGTTATGATAAATTCAAAAAAAGGACGAAAAAAGGACAAAGAAAAAATGTCTAAAATTATTTTTCATTGAAATGGTCATACTTCTTCCAAATGAAGAAGTAGTAGTGAGGTCTCTTGTAGTAATTAAGTAATTATACGGTTATGATAAATTAAACAAGTGACAAAGGAAAGTTCTGTCCCATGTTTTTTGGATTTAGAATCACCTAGTAAAACATAATCATCTGTAATTCAGGATAAAAATGCTTAATAGCCATCAATGTTAAAGTGGCGTTAAGATTTCTTCAGTAAACAAACTGAAAACGAAACTAAAAAAGGTCTCTTTAGCATACCCGAAGTAAGAATCACCTTTTACACTACAATAAACAGAAGAACGTAAAGCACTGATCACATTTTTTCATTTATCCAGGTAAAAAAGGGAGCCACCTTGTCAAGCGATATAAAAGGACCACAGGAAGGTGTTGTTCGATAGCTTTCATTTTATAAATGGTCACAATTAACGATTATGGTCGGACTGTGGACTGTGGGCAATGGAATTGAAGTGAAAGAGTGTATATCAATGAACGCGAAAGCCCAGTCATTTGAGTTATACATCACGAAATCAATATTTGTCTCTTCACTTTGCCGACTCCGGATGCCAGCGAGTTCGGCACCACAGCACTCGCTCAAGTATAATTCTAAGTATGTGCCATTTGTTAAGTCAATACGGTCCACAGCAATAAGATAGTTAGCCGTTCAAGTGTTTGGTTGAGGGTCGTCGAATTTTCAGGCGGCTAACTCGATTTTACATTAAAACCTCAAAGTTCGATATCTAACTTCCAAAGAACAGATCTTATTTGAACGAGATGAACGGACGTTTCCGCCGCTGTTTTTTTTAATACCGCCTTTTTGTGTCCTTGACAGCTTGCCCATAACTTCGTCCCCAGTTCTCTCTTTCCTTCGCACAAGATGAATTGCCACGTGATTGCATTAGCACTGCTGGTGATATCCCTGGAATGCTCTGGTGAAATAAGTGACACCCAGTCGACTAGTGTCACCCAGCCGACGCAGATGCCAGAAGTTGTACTTAGGTTGGTGTTAGTTACTGAAGCGAAACCGAACCGTCTAGATCCAAGGACTACGAATTGTCCAGGCTTGACTGTATCATGCCCAAAAGATGAAACTTGCTGTCTTTCTCTCTCAGGCGGATGGAGGTGTTGTTCCCTAAAGGAAGGAAATTGCTGTAACGATTATTTGACTTGTTGTCCTAGTGGATACGTCTGCGACGCAAACTTAAGGTGCAAAAAATGCTGAAAATAAGTTGCTAAACAGGTTAAAATATGGTTCAAAGACCAGTACCGCTCAGAGAATGAGTAGTCATTTTTAGCCACGCTAAAAATCTTAAACTGGATTCGCATCCAGTAATCAAGTTGATCAGATTTAAACTCTGTATTAAAATTTTTGGATTATGTTTTTGTAAATAATGATGAAAATAATAGAACTTTTACCAAATTACTGAATCATCCTGTATTGAAAGTAATAGCTGAAGAAAGGTAAACATTTGCTGCGAGCAAAGTTAATTCCGTAACAGCCCGGCTTTCCCCTTATTAAATATGATTTCGACTTTCAGTATTTGTTCTGAATTGTGGATACATTCCACAATGGCGACCGAGATTGTTGTTAAACATAGCAGCAGTGAATTAAACTTGGGGTTGTAACCAATTTTTTCCACACATGTCCAATACCGCCGCACTGATACAGACCTTTAGTTGCAGTTGACGGTCCGTAAGTTTCGCACGGACCGTCGTTCTTGCTTACGGTCCGAGTACAGAGCGTGCATCTCATTATCACACCAGGGCCAACTGCAGTTGACGGTCCGTACGTTTCGCACGGACCGTCATCGTTGCTTACAGACCGTCATTTAAGATTCACGGTCTGTATGTAGAGGTATAAATAGCCAATTTAAGTATTATTGAACCTCATAAGCGTTGCGCAAACTGATAACAGAGTTCTAAAAGCGGGCTCTTATGTTGATTTCTTCTTCTATTGAAGCATTGTGCAACTGTTCAAGGGAAGACAACTACGATTATGCCCCGTTATTTAAGCGTACGTGCGAAGCGAGCAAGATACACGAAATACAAGACAATAATATGTCTATTACTCGTTCTATAAGTGTCGCGCAAACTGATAACAGAGTTCTAAAAGCGAACTGTTATGTCGATTACTCCTTCTATTGAAGCCTGGTGAAAGTGTGCAAGGGAAGAGAACTATGATTGTTCCTCGTTTTTTAATATTGCTTCACGGGTTAAGCAAAACTACTCAAAGCGTGTCAACAATAAGCACTCAGTTTTGTATTGCCATAATAGGCTCCAAACTAAACACCTCTTTTCTTGTTTCAAGATGTGTTAAGCCGCGTTTGTTCAAATGCTTTCCGCATATTCCTCTTAAAGGCGATGAATAGTGTCATTTGTTTCAAATATCCTTCCTTTTTTTTACTCTTGTGCGTGTACACTGCTAATACGAATTTGGGTTTCATCAATGAATACCGCCTTTTCATTCCCATAGGTTTGTCGGTTCTTTGTACTCTTTGTCCTTTAAAAAACTCGCACCTCCTACCAATTAATTTGTAATACCCAATACTCGCACCTCTAATGTAGTGATTACTTTTTAAAAATCATACATCTGTAACCGTGTGGTTTCATTACAGTTTGGACCACTTTGAGTACCTCACTTCGAAAACTCATTCATCAAAAATAGTACGACATAAGTTATCCCGTTCTTAGTCTCAGTATTCTTTATCTACTCAGCCGTTTTTATATCAACAGGAGCGTTGCGTGGCGACAATTAAACCGGCTGCTTAGGAGACCATCGATTGCGCTCTTTATAAAAATAGAATAACACTGCTGCACGCGACAATTCTTAGAGGAATGATCCAACCTCGTCCCCAGGGCCTTCTCCTCGTTCAAAATGGCGGTCGGAGAAACCTTTCTCCGACCGCCATTTTGAACGAGGAGAAGGCCCTGGGGACGAGGTTGGGAATGATCATCGCCAGAAATCGCGGACATTTCGAGCCTGCCAACAACTGTCAGCGGTATCATGTATTAACACAAAGAAACAAAAGAATCCCGGGTAGCGGGTTCAAATCCGACCGGGGTTCAATTTTTTTTTCTTTTTCTTTTCCCAAGATATTTTTTCTGAAGGTGAGTAGACTGGGAAAAGAGGGTTCGGAGATGTCAGACATTTTGGAAAATGTAGCTAGCTCCCACTCGCGTTACAAAAATATGGCGTATTAAATCCATGCCAAATGCTCGTCGTTTTGAGGAACAACCCTTCAAGTGGTCAACTAGCTCTCACTCGCATTAGATATAGGGAAGTTCGATGTACGCAAATCGTCCATAAAAAGAGCTATTTCTTTTACTTAAAAAAAAAGTTCAATGGAGGTACTATGTAAGTCTTCCCGATCTGGTTTAATTTTCGCTCGAGAAAACAAATTTATTCAAGGCATCTTCTTTAGAACGAGGGGATCTGGAGCTGGTTTATATACCGACAAACATTGCTGGATAAGAAAAACAAATATGGCGACAGTTTGGAGGTTTCGAAGAGGTTTTACTTCAGTGTATTCCCTTCTCGTGCATTCTCAAAGATGGTTACAGATCACAGATTCGACGAAGAAAAAATAAGCAATTTTCAAGCGCTCTTGGAAGTATCTTATTGGCAAGAAATGTCTCTTTTTATGGACTATTTGCGTACATCGAACTTCCCTGTATTTAATGCGAGTCGGATCTAGATGACCACTTCAAGGGTTTTTCCTCAAATCGACGAGCATTTGGCATGGATAACGCCATATTTTGACGGAAACTAGAGTAATGGCTATAGCTTTGGAGCCTCGAACATCGACCATCGCAGGAAGTAAGTAGACGAATGGCTTTTGAATTGTTTTTATGTTAGAAGTATAGCTTAACCACTACTGAATATGTCTCGAGTCGGAGCTAGAGAATATTCTAACTCGTGTTTGTTTTATTTTGGATTTTTGTTGAAATCCCATACATTTTCTCACACGGTTCCGCCGCCATTAACGACGCAACGCGCACGCGCGTCTGCCATTTTGACCCAAACATCTGGCAATGTGCTTTCATGCGTATTCTGCTTTCCCGTAAACAAAACATTAAAATTAAATGTGAACCACTAAGGGTAAGTAAAATACACAGAATCCACTAACGAGATGCAAATTACGGATCGTGAACACTTCTGTACGGACCGTGTATGCGGTTCACGGTTTGCCTGTTCAAGGCATTCAGATAGTGGAGTGCGAGCGAATGAGCGGGGGAAAAAAACCAGGAGAATGCTTGGAACAGGCTAGATCACGGTCCGTACGAAATGTACAGGTCGTCAAACCGTTATCTCCCTCTGATAACAAGAGCAAAATATTCTAAGTCCCACTAATGAGATGCAATTTACGGACCGTGAACTCTTCTAGACGGACCGTATCTGAAGATCACAGTCCGTACGAACTGTACGGTCCGTCAAAAAGATATCTCCCCCTGATTTCAAGAGTGAAATAATCTAAGACCCAATAATGAGATGCAATTTACGGACCGTGAACTTTTCTATACGGACCGTGTGTGCGGTTCACGATCCGTATGAACTGTACGGACCGTCAACACGATATCGCCCTCTGATAACAAGAGTGAAATAATATGTCCCACCAATGAGATGCAATTTACGGTCCGGGAACTCCTGTATACCGACCGTATCTGAAGTTCACGGTCCGTACGGACCGTACGGACTGTCAACACGATATCTCCCTCTGATTACAAGGGTGAAATATTCTAAGTCCCACTAATGAGATGCAATTTGCGGACCGTGAACTCTTCTATACGGACCGTTTATACGGTTTCAGTCCGTACGAACTGTACGGACCGTAAACACGATATCTCCCTCTGATAATAAGAGTGAAATATTCTAAGTCCCACTAATGAGATGCAAGTTACGGACCGTCAACCCTTCTCTCCAATCCGTATGTGGGTTTCACGGTCCGTACGAACTCTACGGACCGAAACCATAGTCTCACGGTCCGTTCCAGTGCGGGTGCATTGGACAACCCTCCTTTTAAGCGAGAAAACCTAAGGGCTACTCATTGTAGGAATGTAAGGTGTAACTATAGAAGCCTTTAGGAAGGAGTACAGTTGATTAAATATGTCATTCTAATTGAACCAGTGAATAGTGACATTTTGAAGACGCCAATATGCTGCACTGTTATTGTTGCTGTTGTGTCATTTTACCATATAAGGGCAAGAGAACGCACAGAATATGCCACTGTTTTATTAAACTGTACAATCCCGGTTTGACCGGGTTTTTGCTGAAGGAGAACGAAGTAAAAATGAAATTAATTCCGTAACAGACCGGCCTTCCCCTTATTAAATATGACTTCGACTTTCAGTATTTGTTCTGAATTGTGGATACATTCTACAATGGCGACTGCGATTGTTGTTAAACGTATATAGTAGCAGTGAATTTTAAAAACTTGGGGTTGAAACCAATTTTTCCAAGTCTTTCGTTAAAAGTAAAGTTGTGTGACTAACTAAGCAGTAGCGTCACCTCTGAATTTAGTTTGAAGTAGATGAATCTGATTTTAACCCATTCAGCTCTAAATTGCCGGGGCTTTTTGTCTAATTAAATCAATAGAACCCCTATACCCATGAAGGATATATCATCTTACAGCTGTTTATGTGTGTATTCCAAAAATCGAATCAACCACCACTAAGGAGGGAATAGCTTTGACAAACGATGGTTTAAAAACAGAGAACGAAAACGTCCAAAGAAGTTAAAATCTTCATATATATTAGGTGTACCCCAAAATTATACCTAATTTTACAGCTGTCGATGAATAGGTTAATAACAAATGCAATAGAAACCGCATAATTATTGTAGAAAAAAGTTCCAAATCTTCCAGGGGTGGTGAGCTTTATCATGTATTGGGGAGGGGGGTCACAATCTTATGCTTTCAATGACTAGGTCTTTACAAGCCCATTTTGGTGCTAATTTTCGTCAAAATTGGCTAGATGTGAACCAAACTGTGACGCCATAAGCACATAAGTGCTCTCCCGTGGCGAAAGGGTTAATAGGCGTTTTAGTTAAATCAAAATGACTCTGCCTGCGTGAAAAACAGCAAACTTACGATTCTTGTGTTGGTGATTTTCTCTTTTTTTTGTGATATTGAGATTGTTGAGAATAAATTGCCTATTTAATCTGCTGAAACGAGACATTTCTCACTTAGTACTGACTTGCTTTTGGGTACTTTTTTGTGCTATCCCGGGGAAATTCGTGCAAAGATAGCCGGTGAGATTTGCGTGGGTAAATATTCACCATATTTAATGGGTTAAAAGTAAAACAGAAAAACTGGGCTTTCAGTCGCAGTCAATAAAGTGAGCTGTTTTACACGTGTTTTGAAACGACGCACACACAAGAAAAGCGAACGTAAAACTCGCTCGAAAGGAGGCCGTCTTTAAAACGAGGAGCGGGGATTCGGGGAACGGGGAATCTTTAAAAGCGGGAATCTTTAGAATGTTGAATCTTTGAAAGCCCAAATCTTTCAGCCTGCGTAGCAGGCGTAAACAGGGAAGGGGAAGGGGAGCTAGAACGTGGGAGAAAAATGGGGACTTGGGACTAGGGACGAGGAAACGTCTGCTACAGCGGTATTTTTTAACGCCTTTTCCATCTCCACCTACCGATTTTCAGGTAATCCAGTTAAGTTAACTGTCAATGCAACCACCAATCAGAAAGAGGTGCGCGCTTTTCTGCATGACTGACTTCACGCAGGAACTTACTGAACAATTCATTGTCTGTCAATGAAGCGTCTAAAAATAAAGTTAGGATGAGAAACATGATTTTGTTTCCAACCTAAGAACAACTTCCATTGAACAAGAAATAAGAGACACGAAGCTTGTCTAAATAAAAAGATATATTAAGATAAACCCCTCTTTGCTTCTGAAAACCAAACGCGTTCAATTTTCGCTTCTAGTAAAGCTAAGCATATTAACACGCAAGCGAAGAACCACAATACATTTTGAACGGCATTTATTGACCTAACAGTTCACGTTTTTCAAAAATTACGCGAAAGTCATAATATGAAGAATCGGTCAACAAAAAAAATATATTTTTGTACAAATTTACAAACACAAATGTAATTTACTTTACCATGGATTCCCTACAAAGTTAGACTGCGAGCAGTCTCTCTTTTGCTCTAAAAACCCTGCCGGAGGAGCGGCGAGAAAGCGAGTGCGATATTTGAGCCTCGCGGATTCGCCGCTCGCCGCTCGAATATCGCGCTCTTGGCTTTGCCGTTCGTCCAGCACGGATTTTTGAGCAAAAGAGAGACTGCTCGCAGTCTACTACAAAGTCAACAGCTTCAGTGATTGATGTCTGGCAACAGCAGACTTATCTTTAAAACATCCGTCTGTCCTAAAAGAATAATTTCTTCGCTTTTCTCTTTAGCTGTCAAGCGTTTCTTACGGCTTCTTCTTCCGATTTATAGTTCTCAAAAGACGAGTCGTCATTCCAATAACGGGATATTTACACCGTCTTGAAATTCACGCTTGAAACGGTGCAATGTTTTTTGAAATGTTCTGTGAAAACGACAAATATAATCTCTTCTGTCTTGGACCGTATCCCGTTGGCAAAACCGCTAAAACATTTCTTCCCTTTAGTAGAGCTCCAACGGCCGTTTCTCGCTCTGGTTCCAAGACAATTTCGCAACCTGCCCCTGCTGCAACAGCACCTCCGCGTCAAATTGCGTCAATTCACGTTGGACTTACTGCTTACTGTCTGAAATTAACCAAACAGAATTTTGTAGCCGCTGGCGGCCGCAGAAATGAAAATTTGGGAGTCTTTGTAGCAGGCGTTCCCTCGTCCCTAGTCCCCAGTCCCCCATTTTTCTCCCGCGTTCTTGCTACTTTTCCCCTTCCCCGTTTTTACGCAGGCTAGAATCTCTAAAATGGGAAATTTTACAATAACTGAGCGAATTCTCGCTCGCTGATTGGCTAATTTTTATTGTCAATAAGAGTACAGACGGATGAAGCTCGTAAAGCTGACGCAATCAGCAAAAGTTTTGTCAAACTTTTCAGCGCTGCATTCTTGATGAGGCGAGAAATGTACCACAAATCTAGTAGTCTTCAATGAGGAAATCATCTTAAATTTATTGGTTAAAACTGAAGAAACCATTGCAACCTTAGAGCGAAAAGATGAGGATGTTTGTTAAGGATTCAGACCTAAAAATCCGCCGTGAGCGGGAATTTGTGCTGTCGATGAAATTAAGCTGAACCGTGTTTTGGCCGATTATTTTGTGAACAGATTTCACTGGGTTAAAGGTTAGTTGAGTAATTCGAATTAATTCCTTGTATTTCTGGCCTATTCTTACTAAAGTTTTAATTTAAGAGCCTGTGATTCTCCGAATTACAGCGATGAAATTCTGATTTTGCGGCAGTCGCATTTTCCATTGACTCCTGCATTTCTGTCCTTCGTTTGATCAAGTCAGTTTTGGCTTTTTGTTATTGTAAAAAACGAATTGACGTCAGTTTTTTATGCGTCTGTCCTCTTATTGCTGATAAATTTCGTCATAACATTGTCAAAGCTTGTTGTAGATCCACTCGCCTTTGACAATGTTATGACGAAATTTATCATCAATAAGAGGACAGACGCATAAAAAACTGACGTCAATTTGTTAATCTTTAAAAGCAGAAATCTTTAAAATGGGGATCTTTAAAAGCGAGAATTTTTAAAATGAGGAATTTTCAAAAGCTGGAATCTTTAAAAGCAACTAAATATTCTGCATCGTTATTAAAGTGAATGTTATTTAATGATATAGTTTAAGTTGCCTGTGTTATGATAAGCGGAAGATCCACGCTTTTATCAGGGAATACTGCATAGAAAACCACTTTGTGTGCTCCCAAAGGAGAAAACGGAAAACTATAGTGGGAACTAGGAAAGTATTTTGATGTTTGATACCGTAAAAAACGTGCAGTAAACTCTTAGAAAAGTGAAATAGATTCGCGATTTAAAGGGGCTCTGTCACGAGGGTGCATGCGTTAGTTTCTCGAATCGAAACTTAAGTGAAAAGTTTGATCGATAAGGGTGTCCGCCGTGAAAACGTAAAAACTCTGGGCGAAAAAAAATATTCGATGACCCTAAACGAACAAAGAAGACTGTTTAAAACACCATAAACTTATTTATCTGGAAGACAAGATTTTGAATGCATCGTTTTAATCGAAACTCATAGCATCCTACAAAGCATGCATCCTACTTGCACTGTAGGTTAGAGTTAGATACGTTATGCTCAAAAATTTGAGCATTATGCTTTTGAGCGTCACCCTCAAAACAACAGCTTTATGCGGCCTAAAATAATGCTCGAGAAGTAGCATTATGCTCGACTGATGTTGGTTGTATTTGATGCCCTTTTCCATCCCTGCAGACAAAAAAATACCTCCATAAGTCAGAAGCACAACATTTTATTGCATCAATTACAACGTTACCAGCAATAAACAACAAATAATGCTCAAAAGCACTCAAAATGTCTTATTTCAATGGAACTGGCGGCCATGATGGATAGACAACTGGCAACTGTGGCAAGCCTTAGCAGCCTGGCATAATGATGCAACGGTGCAACCAGGCCTTAAAAGTAGCAACAAGCCTTTGAATTTGTTAAATCCTTCTTGGCGTAGAATGCCCGGTCACATCCGGGAATTTAACTGGCTAGAAACATTTAAGCCAGGTGGTGGTCTTAAAAGTATGGCGGAATTATAGGATTTGAACAACTTTCAGCGGATCTTGCCTCTTGTTGAGACAATTTCGTAACGATTTCTAAATGAGTACCACCTGAATAGAAATTACGAGAAACATCATATTCCAGATCTTACCTCAGATTAACGCCAGATAATCGGATCGCACTGGTTTTTTCTGCTAAAAATCAGCCTCCGAATCCGCTTCGAGGACCATCATGAAATGATGAAGGCCAAAGGTAGCGACGAATTCGAAGGGTACCAGTAGAAATGTTGACATCTTTCTTACGGCTTCAAAACCACGACAGTCTTTCAAATCAAGGAATGTTATAAAAACTGGGTTTTTGTTTTCCTTTGAAGACTCTGAATTTAGCCTGAACCCGTGAGGGGGTAGCCTCCCACACAGTCGTTTTTAGGGGAGTCACTATTACCCTCCTCCGCACAAACGCCTGCTTACCGGAGTTCAACATTCCTTTCCGCCACTTAGCCAATCACATTGTACCTAATTATGTCTGGTAGGTTGACCTTGACCGCAGGACGCTTTCGCGGGAACACATGCAGATAAACATGACGCGCGGTATGAATTTTGAAATGTAAAGTAAAACGTCATCTCAAAATCGTTCTTGAACAAAATTGCGTAAGCTTTCAAATTGCACGTCAAACTTCAAAATCCGTGCTAAGATTTTGGAGAAATAAATTTATTTATGTGCGCGGTAAACTCTGTTTAGGCATAAAATCTATGATATCGCGTTGCAGTCCCAGGCGGTACTAAATTTTTCCAAAGCATTAAATGCAGGGATAATTATAATTACATTCTCTGAGCTTTCAAATGGTCTGTTTAACTTAGAAATGCAGGAATATCTATACTCTACAAGCTTTCAAATGCAGCATTAAACTTAGAAATCTGTCGAGAGTATTTAAGTTTTAAGACTGATAAATTCACCGCAAGAGGTAAGCTCTGTGTCATCACAAATGGTAATTGTAAACTAGACCATGCATTGCAAATTAGGACTAGCAGTCCCTTCTGTTTTAATAGGGAATGTTATGCAAGAAGAGTATGTGAAAGCGCGTTGTAAAAGCCTCCTTCGCCCTTATACGAAAAGGTAGCAGAAACGTTAACGGATATGCTAGTGAACTTGAGTTTGAGAGATTTCGACGCCGGAAACGCACTCGGTTGTTGTGGCATGTGTGATATTTTCATCCCATTTATCGATTTATCATCTCGCCAGGTCCTTTGTCGTCTTTAATACTCTTTGTCTTTTCAAGTCGTAGAAGTCTCTTATATCCCTTCCCATTGCATTGGCCCCAGTAGTTTTTGGAAGCGCCGAAGTCTTCACCGACCGTCGCCTCGATCAGCAGTGATCAGGCAAGCAAGATCAACAACGCTTTGTCAGAAAATTCGAACCGTCTTTCGATAGATGACGGGATAAAACTGTCGTACAGTAAATACTTTTAATCACAAGCAATATATTTTTACCGATGTTTCAGCCATAATTCGTCATTCTAGAAGTAAAAAAACATATTCCAACTTCACGGCACCAGTATCTCTGAAGAAAAACAATCTCGAGAAATACAGAAGCGTACATTTGAACGATTTATTTGATTGGTCATCGTCAGACGATGCCTCAATGGTGATTGGTTAGATTGCCTCGCAAGTAAAACAAAGGGAAAGGAATGTTGAACTCCGGTGAGCAGGCGTTTGTGGGGAGGAGGGTAATGTGACTCCCCTAAAAACGACTGCGTGGGAGGCTAGTGAGGGGGAGGTCCGCGCGAAGGAAAAATTCAGAAAACTTCTTTCAAAGTCGTGAAAAATTTTTCACGAATCGGAGCCGCCATCTATTGATTTTCAAAACTAGTTTCCAGTACTGCACGGCTGTTTCGTAGTGTTTACTTCATGTTACCTCCATATAGTAACGCCACAGAAAAAGAGCGACATAACACTAACCCCCTCCGGGACGGGATATTTTTTGTTGACCGCACTGGACTGGGAATTTTACGCGACGTACTAAAAGCACTTGAAAGTGAAAATTTCTCATTACAGTTATGGAAATACTATTGTTATTATTATTATTATTATTATTATTATTATTATTATTATTATTATTATTATTATTATTATTATTATTATTCTCCTTATGCTGAAAAAAATGCCCATTATGCCGGCATTATGCCCGACTACCGCATTATGCCCAAAAATATGCCGGCATGATGTATCTAACCCTACTGTTGGTGAAATTCCATAAGGAAGGGACTAATGAAACAGCATTTAGAGCAACTTGATTTGTCCTCATGGTAGACCTTAAACAAAATACCGCTAAATTATTCTTATTTTAACGGGTTCTTTAGAAATAAAACGTTACTTCAGACAGTGTAAAAACAAAGCATAAACAAAATGCGGACCGCCATGTAAACAGTTTTTTTTGGTTCATTTTCGGTTCATTTTCTCAAACATAGGACTTTTTATCACGATTTTCAACAATTACAACGGTAGTTTTTCTTTCGTCGCTGGGCGGTATTCTTTACAAAGTTGAAGCAGAGCATTTTTGATCCTAAACTTTCTCTATTCAACCCCAAAGTACGGACTTTCTTTACGAGCGATCTCTAGTAACTCTGCATCTAGAGCGCAAGAAATCACGGAATAAGCTTCCCCCTAGAACTTTCAAAACACAAGTTTCTGTCTGTGTTTAATAACTAGGAGTTCAGCCATAAATTATCTATAGCTTAACTTAAATTCTAAAGAGAGTAAGACTAAAAATGCCCGGTGACAAGACTCAACGAAAATTGAGATTTTTGTCACCATTTGAATGGAAAGCCCGTCATTTCTCCACTCAGTCCCAAAATGTCACAACACACCAGGGGGGGCAGCAAACTTCGCCAATTTTCGTGACCTGATGATCCACCGAAAAATGACGTCACATCCGGTTTCAAAAATCGGCGAGCAGCTCGCTCAGTGAGTTGCAAGATGGACGCTCGGGAGTTTATGGTTTCTTCTTTCTTGTGACCACCACTGACACGCAATTGCTTATCTTGAATACCAGAGATGTTACAAAGTTACTGGATTATCTATTTCAGCCGATATATTGGCAAAACAGAAATGTTTAGTACAGTTTTGATGGCATTTTCCAGGCAGCTTCGTGCAATGTCATGGCGAGTGTGTCGCAATTTTCAATACATGTGCGGATCAAACTTTTGCTTCTCGTGACTCCTGATTCAGTGTAATTGTCAATTTAAATAGCCTATGATGCGTGAAATATAATGAAGAAAACGCCAGCAGTAACAGTCTGGATTGTTAACATCGGGAAGGTAATTAACACTCGACGTAAAGTGCTGGAAGTCCTACGCTATCGAAACTACTCTGCACAGTGATACCTGATATCGTCTCTAACGGAGCCGCTCAAACTTTTGCCTCTCGTGACCCTTGATTCAAAGAAATCGTCAATTAAAATAGTCTATCCCGAGTATAATACAATGAAGAAAACGTCGGTAGTCACAGTATGTTGTGTTAACACTGGGAAGGTAATTAACACTCGCAGATAAGTGCTGGAAGCAGTATCGAAACCAACCGCGGACATGTTTAGAAGCACTCCTGATGTGGCAGACATCTGTGTACTCAAGCAGACTCGAGGTTAGTAGTCTTGTGTTTTCGAAGTTTCCGTTTTACGATGATGGGTAGACACAATTTGTTTTTCTATGGGAATGTATTTTTTGTGTTTCGTTGTTTTAAAAGAAGTCTGAATAAAGAGAACTGCATAATTAATGAATGAATTTTATCTGATTGAGCGATTCCTAGGTTGGGGGGAGGGGGGGGGGGGAAGGGGAAGTAAGGATGGTGAGACGAACAAACCAGCGTTGTAATAACATAAAGTAGAATCCTGATTTCTCAAGCTCTCGGTTTCTGAAAACTGGCTTCCCTTTCCCAGTCAAACACTGTAATTTTACCCCGATTTTTCAAACCCCCAGATAATTCAAACCAATTCCCTTTTCCCCAGGAGGTTCAAAAAATCGGGATTCCACTGTATGTTTAAGATTGGGATTACCAAAACAAATTGTCGACATAATTGCGGGATTATCTAGCTACCTTGCCCTTTTAATATACATGTAGGCATCGACATGTTGGTCACTTTTCTACAAATTATACAGCACCATTCAAAAGTAAGTTGACACTCAAGTATTGAGAATCGAGACTTGATAATTGATTTTTGATTCACAATACTTGATTCCTGCACAAATCACCCAACGGGAGCAGCCTTTGTTCAGTTTCGGCTATTTGCCTCGTGTCTCAATAAAACATCAAAATAAACAAAACCAAAACCAAAAAAGATTATCTTTCCCCACATTTCAAAACGTTTCAGCTCTATACATAATTAACTCAAACTCGATTTTGGATTTGTGCGAATTGGAATAGTGTTGTGTTAGTCTCGATTCTAATTTTCAGTACTTAATTCATGCAGGAATTGAGTAATGAGTAGCTAGTCAAGAATTGAGACTCACAACAAACTGTCAGCTTACTTTTGAATGGTACTGTACAATGTCTTTATTGGCATTGGTTACTACGTTTGTACATGTACTTTCAACTGCAAGGATAGACAGTGGTATTTGTTATCCACATGTGATCTACATGGACAATTGTAGCTGCTCATTCAAGTATAAAGCATTCTATGTGCACCCTAGCTGTCATGAATTTCATATTCTTTGGTGTCAACTTTGTCATGTGACATTCTGTCCTAAAGGTCTTGTTACACTAGGACATAAATATTGTCTTTCAACTATTGGTAGTCCCAATTTTAAGACCTATCCATTTTTGCTCTTTAAAAAAATGAGTGTTTTTAATGAATTTTTACACCTGAGGCTACACATTGTCTGCACTTTGCCTGCTGTAGTTATTTGATTTTGTTACAACACAGTGACTTCTACCAAGTCTCTTCATGTAGAAAACATACCAACCCTTAACTTTAGGTAAATCTATTACATTCATGTAATTAGTATTAAATCTTTAGCTTATTAATCTTACATATAGGTACCTACACATTCAGATTTGTGAATACAAATGTATAACAAAAATAAAATTGAGTAGCCAAAAGCCCAAGTATGTAACTATTTTAATGTCAGGTAGATATTTGTCATGTACTATCACAGACATTTACTTAACCCTTTCACCCCTAGTAGTGGCCAAAATTTAAATTCAAGAATATGCTAAATTTCATTTTTTTTTTCAAATCCCCCCAAACAAACAGTAAAATACTGCCAAAGAGATTTCATTTGAATGGTCACACCATAGGATTTCATCCACAGACTCAAAAGTTAGCACTACATCACATGTCTCCATAATTGACTCCTGGAGTAAAGGGGTTAATAAAATCTATAGCATTCATGTAATTAGTTTCAAATCTTTAGCTTATTTGCATACAGTTACATAGTTGCATGTTCAGATTCATGAATAAAAACATATAACAAAAACAAAATTGAGGAAGCCCAAGTATGTAACTATGTTAATATCATGTACATTATCATGTACTATCACATACATTTACATGTATTTGCTAAATGATTAATAATGTAGATATAATATAATATCTAGCAGTTCTTGTAATGAATAGAAAATGAGCAATATTTGTTTTTTAACTGTTTCATTTTTGATCTAGATGGCTGTGAAGACTCCTAAAGTTGCTTTCAACACATAGTTTGGGACTATTCTTGTGAGATTCCCGAGCCTGCAAAGGTTTGTCGCTGAGATGAGTACTTTGGTTGCAGACAGGATTTTTCCCTTTGATTAGCATGCTGGACACAAAGATTTATTGCTTTCCTTTCAATAAAGTGGCTGGGTCTGACAGGTAAGGAAACATGACCTGCAGCATACAACGGAGGAAGAGATGTTGGTTTCTGAGCCCAGATCTATGAAATTCTTTTGAACTGTGTTTGTTAACATTGTTAGCCATCATTATAGTAGTAGTGACATGTAGCACATGAATACCTGTATATCAGTTGCTGTCCATAAAATTTGTTACTCAGCAACAGAAACAGTGTTGTGCTACCATAAAAACTTGTACGGTATGATGAGATACTGTCAACAGTCATCCATAATAATAACCACGGATGCATGATGATGTTGAAAATTTGTCAGTCTCTTTTCCTGTGTTCTACTCAACAGATGTGTAGTCTCAAACATTTGTTAACCAGCAACAGTACTCATCTGGTGTTGTGTCATAGTTATTGTGTAGTTCCAGAAAAAAAATCCATACCCACCACATGGAAGGTCATTGGAAATTCCTAGGGGAAAGGGGCTCTCAAAAGGCAAAATTTTAGAAGCAAAGTATGAAGCTAAGCTGAAATCTCTTGGGGGGGGGGTGCAAAACAGAAAAACCTTCTGTGGAGGGAGTAAAGATATTTTCTGGAACTACACATCATTCATGTAACCAGTATCCAAAGTGTAGGGAAAGATATTGCTCATCATCCATTATGTGTAGGTGACCATAAATGACATTACCATACAGAAACCAGTTTGTAATTCCCAGTACAGTTATGTATACAGTAGGTTGGGGCTACACTTAATTGTTAGTCTTGATTATCTGTCAGGCAAATCTGTTGGTAAAAAATATTCACGACCCTTATGATCAGGATGGGTTGCTTGAACTTGACCTTGTTGTATAAGGTTACTGGTTGATTCCTTGATTTGTAAGTCTTCTGTCCACAACCACAGTATCAGTGGATGATTACAAATAAGGACTGTGCGATGAATAAGCTGACATATTGACTTCAGTCAGCATCTGGCTTTAATTAAAGACAGCTTTTATGTAGCAGTTTAATTATGAAATTACTAAGCTGTTACTAGTAGTGTGCACAATTAAGTAATCAAAATGTATAAAAATACTTAATAGGACAATAATAATAAAGCGTTATTGTTTGTCTTACGATGTGGTCACTTGTGATGTAGATCAATTATATATTGAGAATTTAATAATATAGAAAAAAAGAAAAGAAAACAGATAAAGGGAAGTCTTGGCGGTCAACAGCGACAAAGCACCACAAGGAGTATTGTTTCAGATTCTGTGTTGTGAACAGTCTCTCTAAAAAACAAAGAGTGTTAATGGGGTTCCCACTTGTTAGAAACGCCGTCTTTGGGATGTTTTGTTAAAAGGAGTCTTATTCTACAACATAGGCTATTTAAATAAAGAATTACTCACCTTGAAGTCATCATTTTAACTGATTTTCCGAATCCTGTGAAATTCGAGGGAGACAAAGCCGCCATTTTCCTTACAAAAGAACGCTCGAAAACAACGCAGTTTATAAACCTTTATTTAGAATAATCTCTTCACTAATCAAATGGAAGGAAAGAGTACATATTTCATTTCAATGTCACGAAAATGTAACAGGAAAATTTATCGCTGATGAAAAAATGTGGCCATTTTACTCACCAACTGAACGAAACTGTCGCCGTCAATTTTGATTTTCCCGCCCGCGGAAGAAAAAGGCTGTTTTTGGACCGGATGTGACGTCAATTTTCGGTGGATCATCCGACCACAAAAAAAGTCCCAGGCGTAGTCAAGTGTTCTCCCCCTGCAACACACTGAACAGAATATTGACAAGGGCAATGAACGCGACGATTACCCTAAAAGAAGCGGAAAAGGTTGCACTCAAGAGACATTTACTGCATTTCGCAATCCATGCGTACGATGCCAACGAAAACTGTTATAACTAAGTTTATCTACATAAAATAACTGATGTGGTGGCTCAGTGGAGAGAAGCGCGAACATTTTGAAAATGTTTTGTATCTTTTTCAGGTGGCACGACTTTAAATCTCACAACTTCACTGTTTTGTCTCTCCATTTTTTTCTTTTTCTTTCTTTTTTCTTTTTGGTTGTGATTTCGTTTTGTTATTCGTACCTCCTTCCCGGCCGTCACCTCCTTCCTTTGTACTGGGTTTTTACAGGAGAGGAAGTTTGGTTTTATTTTCATTATTGCACATAGTAAATATTAAACCGAAACGCAATTTGTAAAACTACGGAACAAACCTCGAACACCAGACCAAGGAAATACAGAGGTGCAATTCTTACCTCCTTGCGTGTCATGACAAATTTCAGACAGTACTCCGTTCTCATAATTAAAGGGACTATGGCGCACATGCGCAGTAGAGTCCGGTTGGTCGTTTTCTGAGAGGAGTATTCCTGCGTAGACTTGGTTGATTTCTACAACCAGAATCACTTTCCTTAGAATATAGACAATTTTTCAAAATCAGTTGATACACGGTTACATTTACACCCCGTGCGATGAAGGCGTTGAAATACAAATACAAAGCATGCTTACTTACCTTCTTCGTTGGTCCAGAGAGAGAAGATGGCCTGCAAAATTTGAGTCGGAGGAATAACCGCACATTGATTCCGCTGAGACCCAAGAAGAATGGTACGGTACGGTAAAACTTTATTTATACAGGGTGGCCCATTCAGCACAGTGGCTGGTCTCCAGAGGGGCCCTGCTAAATAACTAATACTGTACAGCCAAATCCTTTGATGTTCTCGATTCCAAACTTTACGTTTTGTGGCGTTAATGTCGTATATTCTTTTAAGGCCGCTACCTGTACGACGGCCGCCACGAGTGGACATTGCAAATCCACGTAAATAAAGTTCCAGGAGCAAAAGCTTTCACAAATATCGCAACAAACAACTTCGGTTATTACTAAAGAACGTTTGTCAATAAAAAATTCAGCTAACTTTCCGAAGATGAACGCTATTCAAACAGATGAAAACAGCCTCCTAAACTATCTGACGGTATTTGGGCCAACGATTTCAAAGTGCTTCTCATCAACTTGCGCATGCGCCTGGGGTGACATAGTCCCTTTCACAGATAAAGATCTGGCTTAACTTTGGGTTGTACGTGTTTTTTCTATTCTTGGTACAAGCTATTGTTTCTTAGTCTTCTTTTGTTTTCAACGGAGGTTTTGCCGGTTTTGAGGAGCTCCACTGTTAGGCTAGCCTATCTATATATATTATTTTAAACAGTACTTACAATCCGGTCATTTGTACTGGCCAAGGAAAAAGACTGTCTCGCCCTTCTTCAAGAAGAGTTGATTTCATATATTTCCGACTGTAGTGACAATTTCAAGTAAGATTTCATTGACAGGGCCAAAAGTCCCAAATTCAAGTTCACTGACTTTATAAGGCACTCAACACTACACACAGTTCCACATTCAGAATACCTAGCGTCAATGCTTAGCGTCTGCATTGTGTGTAAATTCCAAACTTGCTTGAGTCGCCTTCATGAAGGAAAACAAGCAAGCGATTTGATTGTCTCATTCTATCACTCCCAATTCTACCAACTAACCAACATTTCTTTATTGGATTTGTTTTTGGAGTCCCTTTTGGTTAAAAGCACAAAATGGTTACATATAGTGAGGTCGCTTAAGGAAAATATCGTTACAGACTGGGAGAAAGCAGGGATGCAATGTGATCCGGTTATCCCCGGGTTATCCGGGAAGCGGGGGGGGGGCACTCAGGTTAGTTTTCGGTTCTTTCTGTCGGCATGAAAACGAGCAAATATTAGTTCCAAAATTAATATATCAAAACATATCACTTATCGACGCTTAGGCGGTCTGGTTAGTTTCTAAAGCACTTTGGGTACTTACAATATTGCCATTAAAGATCCTACGAGTTTTTGTTTCCGATTTAGGTGAGACGATTTTTGCTTACGACTGCTGCACGTGATTCAATCATGCTCTCTGTACAGCATTAATCGTTTCCACTGACATACCTGAAGTGGAGGTTTTATTTCCCTACTCTACATGTTCTCATTTCCTTTCTTGAACATATTATCTAATCGACCATGAACCGAGGGCTCCGTAATCAAAAGGCATCTGAGGAAAACGCTTTTCTCTTTTGTGTCTTATCAGTATCAAATTGGTACTTCCCACAAAATGATCAAGGGAAAAGAAAAGAGATATATGATTTAGTGTTCTTAGGCAATCCTCTTTCTGTCAAATACAGATACCAAGGGTTACCCGGACTTCGTTTCTTGGGATTTCTCAGTATAAGACAAAAAGCAGGGTTATTTACTGGTGTCCTGTGTGCGGTGACCCAACAAGAAAGTTGGAAATTCAAAAACCGGGATTAATAGTTTAACCTATGGTTTATCAAAGACGGGCCCAAAAATAAACTTATAGTTAGACCCGTGTAATTTGCTTTCCTGTTTTATCTAGAAAGGTTACAAAAGCCTGAAGAACTCCAGCTCCTCCACGGCCTCATTTATCAAAGCCTTCTCTTTGAGGAAAATGGGCATGGGCGCCAACAAAACCCGGAACATGGAACATGCTGGAAAATTCCGGAGCAAGGCAATTATCACAAAATAAAGGGGAAAAGAAGAAACAAACAAACAAAACAAATCTTTTTAAAAACGTATAACAGTTGTATATAAAACATCACTTTCCCGCAATTTTATCACGTGTTTTTCTACCGTGATGGTTTCTTTGCCTCCCGCGAAATTAAAAAAAAATGGATTAGGAAGAAATAAGCAAGGCATGCCCTGCATTCACCCGGTGTGTGACACATGCAGACTGCAGACTTACAGACTGCAGACTGCAGACTTGCAGACCTGCAGACTTGCAGACCTGCAGACTTGCAGACTTGCAGACTCAACATACTGGCCTTTCCTAATTCATTTTAAAAATTCCGCCGTTTCCACATCGCGTGCTTGCCGCCTGGTACGCTTTAATTGACCCTTAAAAAGAAAGCCTTTATAGGCCGTTGCTTTGAAGGCTGAACTTAGCGACATTGGCGTCTCTTCTTGTTCCTTTGAATAGATTGTGGTGCGATTCCGAAGCTTGTTAGTCGTGTAACTATATGGATTTGTGCATCTAAAATTAATAAAACACTAGTTGAAAGTTGCATGCACGGTTCTATGTCTTCTATGGATAATAACAGCTGTGTAAGGGAGTTGACTGGTGTGGCTCAAGCTTATTTGACCCCTAAAAGATACCATTCCACAACAGGCAGTAATTAAGATATTAATTTTAATTCCAATAACGCCGTTTCTTTCTTCTGCTCTATGTACTTTCTTACTCCCAGCACTAAGCGAACTTCAGTTGGTAAAAGCATTGGCGTTCCCTCCTAAACACCGTACTGGCCAGCCCGTTTCATATGGAAGTCCCCCTTTCGTGCGTTTTTCAAGGTGGCTCAAACTATTACTGCTCAGATTATTGCTGCTAGATGCCTTGAAAACTATCATTAAACAATTATACCAAAGAACACCCCCCTTGAGTTCATCTCTGTGCTCAGTTTCGGCGATTAAATATGAAAAGCCAGCTACATAACGAATAGGATTTACAGCAGATCAGTTAAATTTGTCCAATGATAGTTTTCAGGACATCTCGCAGCAATAATTGCTAGCCACCTTGAAAAACGCCCGAAAAGGGGACTTCCATATGAAACGATACGGTACACCACAAACTGAAGGAGATAGCAGCTGGGTCTAAATACTAATACTGTTGTTGACAGAAGTTATGGCTCAAAAAATACGAAAGCTTGGAGCTTGGAGCCACCACCAAAAGCGAACGATGATATTCATGTTATGCATGTGGGAATGTAAAAGGTCCAATTTTTGTTTTAAGTATGTGGAAGGGGTACCATTTTAACAAGAATTAACAAATTATTAAGAGTTTGAACCTCGGGAAGCCTCTCCTAACAAAACTGTCTTGAGTAACCCCCCCCCCCCCCCCCCCACCCCGGCCTTCCCCGGTGGCGTGACAAAGTGATAAGTCTTCTGCGAATGTTTATAACTTTGGGTTCAATTTTACATTGGTAAAAGATTTTTTTCCGTTCCTTCCTGTTACGTTCATGCTTTTTTAACGCAGTTGAGAACCAATAATATTCTAAAAAAAGGCTTCCTTAAACAATTTGAAAAAGGTGACGGGAACATACAACGACGCAATGAAGCAATAGACTCCACATGTCTTGTAGTCTGTTGTTTGTTACTGTTGTCAATCGATAAAAGTGTCACTGGAAAAAGTTTCTATTTTCTTGGTTAGTATAATATAGTTTTATTCATCCCCGAACAATTTTACTTTGGAAATCAACTTCGACGCAAACCGTCCGGATACCCAAAAGCTTGCCAGGAAAGTGGAACTGTGTATTACTGCGTGTGTGACTGAGAGAATGCTTTTCTCATATGAAGTAAACTGTCTCTCGAAATCTAAAAGAAGACCTCAATTTTATCTGAGATATTTTTTAATTTAAGAAATGAGGTGTATTTTATAAGCCAGGTCCGCCTTCAGAGCCCTGGCTTACGAGTTACTATATTCGTTAATTTAGTCAAAAATGCATATATTTATTTATGTATTTATTTATTTATTTATTTATTCTATATCTTTTATTTTATTTTATTTAATATCTTTATTTGACGATCAGAATTTTTTCAAATCGTGTTTTTTTTGCCTTTCCTGGATGTTCCGGGGTGTTCCGGAATCGTTCCATGTTCCTGGTTTTGTTGTCACCCAAGGAAAACGCTATATTCTGTCCTGGAACAATTAATTCCTTCCTTTGACCACTCCAGTGTCAAGTCCATCAAGTCTTCTAGAGCTTTCCCATTTCTTTTCACCTTTTGAATGGCGTATTTGGATCCGTATTACGTCCAAAACCCTCTTGAAAATTGTTGCGTACAACAATCGGTCGGGCCACCATTTTTCAAAGGGTCCCCTATAACCTCCAAATAAGCGAAGGTGGAATAACCATTGCAACAAGCTACCCATGTGTGCCGCTTTCACAAGATGAAGTCCTTCAGGGTCTGTTTTCCACGAAGCGATCAAGATTTCATTGGAAGCCAAACCAGGGATTCAGAAAAGGCGAAGCCTAAAGTAAGGTGATTCTCTATGTAATACAGCCCTCTTTCGTATCTTCGAATGTAGGGTCATTCTTGGGCTTGAAAATGTGTTTGTATATAAACACTTTGGATTCTCAATTGCAAATCAAGACAAGTCATGCGGTATTGCATCTCAAGTACAGTAACTTCAGCACAGTAACTTCCAAAACAGATTTTCATTGGCAAATTTACTCCGTCGTCCATAGCCTTTACAGCTCTCGATTAATTGGCTCGTTCAGTTAAATACAACCGAATTTTGTTGGACTGGGCAGTTAAGTGCTAAAAGAGCACTAGGCCCGCAAACAGCCAGCTTTTCACCCGGTCAGTGTCTAAATGAGGGGTAACGGAAGGGACTTCTGCCTGTGCAGATGAAGTAGTATGTTTTCTAACAACTTCTCTGAAAAAGGTTTTTCTTGCATTATTCACATTGTTATCAGATACTGGAAGTAGCGATGAGCTCTCATTCTTTAAGCTTGGAAGAATTCAGTCTGTGTGCTGCTGTGAATTGCGCGCATTGTCTATGCAAGCATATGCAATGCGAGCATACATGTAGCATCAATGAGCATACTCTATAGCGTTCTAGCAGTGCACCTTCTTCTTGCCGTAAAACACGGCATGGTGCCGCATCTAGTACATGGCGCATCGTACCTGTTATTGTTTGACGTACTGAACCACGCGAGTTACATAAAGTCCCCGAGTAAACGTCCAATCCGCATTCCAGTTTGTTAGCCGATATCGACTTCAAACATCGTCTGAAACCAGTCACTGTCTGCGGTATAAAGTAGCATAATCCGTTAACAGCAGAACTCTCTTGATAGTTTTAGCATTATTGTCGCTTCTATGTGCAAACTAAGAACACGTACCTCGTTGCAATTCTAGGATATAGAATAAAGTCTTCCAACAAAAGTGTCCTTTAACGATGGATTGATCTAGCTATCCCAGGCCAGGATGTCGAACTCCTTCCGCTAGCCAGAAATGTTATTGCAATCGTTATGGTGCGCTCTCAGTATTCGCACAACTCTGTGCAGCTCGGTTTCGCGCTGCTAGAATTTTGTACCTTAGATGCGATGCCTTTTGAACTAACACATAGAGTACGAGTGCTAACCGGTTGTGCGTGGAAGATTTCCTTGGCATTAATGCTTTCAGGAACAAATCTGCATATCCGGTTGTAGTATGTTTTCTTATACAAGTCCCGGAATCGAATCGCTGCATACAAAAAAATATGTATTTCCACATGCTTTTAGCAATACGAGTGAGTTGTACATTTAGGTAACAACCAAGATGGCCACCGGTATCAACCATATCCTCTTCAAACAGTGGAATTATTTGTAATAGGCCTCTATAGCTGTTTAGCTACTCTTGTGGTTGGTATAGTGGATAAACAATAAATAATTAACCACAAATAGGACAATCAGTAGCACTTCCATTTTTAACTGCATAAGTCAAGACGCTTTAACTAACCTAATTCAAGAAAACTTTTTCTTTTCATTTCTGGCCATTTGTCAGCCCCCAGGAAAAATAATACAGTGTCGTACATTCTCTTACCAGTTAGGGAGAACAATTTATGGTTGTCTCGTGTAAAATTTGAGACGATAGTAATGAAAAAGTCAGCTACAACTATGCAGTCATCAAAAGTGAATTAATTAAAATTTCTAATTTGCATAATTATCACCTCAGAATTATCTTTTCAATTTTTCATTCTCAGAAAGCTCCTATGCCAATTTTGATAGCACTATGGTAATCTTTGCACGTATTTCAGTGGATTGTTACGGTCAGGCATCGTTTAAGACAATTATGTTGTATGTTTCTGCACCAAAGAAGTATCGCTGGCGGCGGCCATTTTGAATAATTACCCCCACTACTTTTATCACCCTCTCCTGGCTGACACGGAGCATACCCCGATTGCCTCCAATCTTAAAATGTTCTCCATGTTGTCTAGTATTAACGTGCCCAGTTTGATGCTTTTATCATAAAGTGCAGTACTCACCCCTGATTTGACACTTACTGCCAGACTATGAAAGAACCACAGGAAAGTACTAGTATTGCTCTTATTCCTCGATGTATTTATTCTTACAAATGGTCACACTTTGCGACAATGGATTAAGGAAGTGAAAGAACTGAATAACAAAAATCTCGAAAATCTAGTCATGCGAACTGAGAAAAACACTTGTCTGTTTACTTTACCGACTCTCGAAACGACAGAGTTCGACATAATAGCACCCTTATATATTTGTCTTACAAAACTCCTTAGACCATATATATATATAGCAGAAACAAATGAAGCATTTCAAGCGGCGAAGTCGAGTGCCGTCCAATTTCCAGGCAGCTAACTCCATTGAGCATAACTGCACAAGAAAGAGGTCCTATTTGAACGGGTTTCCCACTCCCTTCTTGGTGCAACCTATTCGGTTGGCCAAAGTGCATGAGAAAAAGGGTAGACAAGATCTTGCCTGCTCGATAATAGATAAGACTAATACTGCGTATTCTTTTGTCCTAGCTAACAGCCTTGTTTCCAATGCAGAAACCAAAACGACCCCCACCAAATATATTTGTATACCCTTATTTTTTTAGGAAGCGAAACCCGAAATATGAAAACCCGACGGTTACAATTTTATCAAAATTATGCAATGCCTCGTTTGCAAAAAAAGAAAACGACTAACTTTACATGTATACGGATAAGAGAAAATTGCTCTATTTTTACTACTGCCTCGATAGCATTTAAATTAGAGCGAAGCGTATGGCTTTTTAGTTTTGGAGAAGCCAGCGCTGGGCAATTCGTGCGTGTGTTTAGACGCCCTCTTGGATTGGCCTAAAGTATTCATATTTCAGCCTGACTCCCACACTGCTTTGGCCTTTTCTTTTCATTCGTTGCAACCACTCAGTTCTGCTTTCGAATATAAGATGGCGGCTTTAAAACACGAAGAAATATTCTATAGCGCTTGCTCACCCAAAAAGTACCGGCCCGTACACTGCAGGTAAGACCATACAGAACTACAATAACTACCTTTTAATGTCGCCTGCGCGGTACTAAATGATGATAAATCAGAGATGCTTGACCGGTCTGGAATGTGCTGTATTAACGCATTTTTTTTTTTTTCATTTTGTGCTATATCTGCAAGCTGTACATTTCTGCGCACTGTGCTAAATAAACAAGGAATTCAGAATTTTGTTGCTTGAAAGATTAGTCTCAAGCCGGAATGTTGTGCGAAACTTATGTTCGCTATATCATTCAGAAGAAGATTTATTGTTTACGATGTAACGTGAAATTGCCAAAATGCATTTAAAATCAGCGGATCTAATGTTCTTGTAAACCTCTTTCTAACTCTGACTAGGCTAGATTTTTAAAAGCAGTCTGGCATTTTTTTGCCTGTTTCATTAGGGTCGTTTTCTATCGAGAAAATGTTTCCCCAGTGAAGAAGTGGCCTTCATATACCCAAGCTATTATGGGCGTGCCAACTTTTTATAGACAAATTTCTGAACGAAACGCATCGGTGTTAGCTTAGCCCCAACTCTTGGTAGCGTAACTCCTTTTGAAAGAGGAAATATTCTTATAACTTTTTGTATACCAACACTTTTAAAAGTCTTAAAAGAACAGTGTCAAAAGAGTCTCAGTTCAGGACAACTCGTGCGGTACTGCATGTCAAATAACACCCGGTCCAATATATTTACATATATATTTTTTCATTTATTGCTTAAGTAAGCAAAGACCACCCGAAACAACTTAATCAATAGTTTTAAGCGGTTTCCGCGATATTCTCAAAAGCTACAAGCAATTGCAAAAGGATTGAGACACTCGCTGTATTTCCGGTCAATTCGGACATTGTCATAGTCAATACACATTTACCACCCTTCCCCCTTATCAATGTTGTTATGGATTTAGTTATGATTTTCAAAGTAACAAGCAACAACATTGAAAGGGGCAGGGGGGTTCAGAACTGTATTAAAGTTTTACATTTGTTTTCAAGAGTGCGTTTTCAGTTGCTAATCCAATTTTTGAGCAGAATGTCTCAACAATTTTGCAATTGCTTGTCTGGGTGCGTTACCTCTATATAGCGCTCGTTCTGAATGAAGTTTATGAACCAAAGTTGGTGTGCATTGTCAGCGTAGTAAATCATTTTCAAATACCAGTATTTCACTCAACTGTCGTTGCGTGTTTAACAATGGCAAACGAAAATCGGGTATTTTTGGCTTTTTCTGATTGGCGTAATTGGCTCTCATTTCCAGTGAAAAGGGGGCTTGTTCAAGAACGATCGCTAGCAGATCAATAGCGAAATGCCTTCATGCCAACAAAAAAGGTTAGCTGTATGTGTTTTCGAGAATTACTCTATTGATAATGCCAGTTGATATGAAAAGGTTTATTTCTGCTCGTAATTAACGCTTTAGGCGCAGCTAGATAAAGTGCTTGTTTGCACAAATGTTACGTCACCGAATTCACGTATTAGATTTTTCGCTCACAGTTAAAAAGGACGGTATCGTTTTTATTAACTGGTCACTTTATTCGAATAAATGCACATTGTGTCTACCTTTAAGAAACGTTACTTGTTGTCGTTATTTTCGCTAACTAGCTGCAAACGCACATTAGTTTTGTTCCCGGCTACGCAGCAGTTGCGTAGTTACTCCAACCTACCGTATTGCATGAAATTCATGTGCGGTGTTAGTTTCGAAAACGTATTAACTGGATAGGCCTCACGTGGAGTTGGTAGCGGAATATGGTAAGTGATGGCAAATATGCAACGGTAAATAAAGTTGGAGATTTTAATGCGGGAGCTCTAACACAGGACTATCTTGTAACCCACCATCAAGCAAATTTGAACCAGGTTCCTTCAAGACGGTCGTTTGTGGAGGCAGTTATTGTTCTCTTACGCAAGCAAATTGGGGCGTTTTGCAAGGGGTTTGCTCAGGAAAACTCACGGTGACAACAGTTTCATTACCACATGGCGTTAAAACTTGATCGATGCAAACTATGGCTATCGCGCAAAAATTGCCTTGAGAAAGGTAGTGGAATTTCGGTCCATTTAACCAGTCTTTCCGAAGCCTATTACAATTAAGTGAGTGTAATTTGATGCCCACGGTCTACTGTGATAAACAAGAAGATATTTATAACTTTTATTTGTTTAAGGTGTAGACCGTGAAATTCATGTTGGCCGTGGTAAAATTTCATTTCTTATAGTCAGCGTCTATTTGGGGAGAACAAATGATTTTATTCATATTTTTCTTTCATGTAAATGTGTTAAGGTTTTAGTAGATGAAACAGAAGGATTTTTTTTGCCAAGACTTAGCATTGCACATGTCTCTTGCGCGAGATTGATGCATTACGTCATTTGCTGAGCTTCAATCCACTGCGTTACAATATTGTCACTTTAATTCTCATTCTCATTCCCTTAAGGACGAAAAATTACAAAAAGGATCCCGGTAATCACATTCATAATTCACCCCCTTGCCATTCTGCTCAATAATACCCTTACAGCTCTATTTCTACCGTAAAATATTATTTGGTAGGAACTTAGTTGATACGAGCCAATGTTGCGTGCAATATGCTGCATAATTTAAGAGCATTTTCGACCCCTTGTGCTTCAGTTATTCCTGCACCACCAGCTGTACTCTTCTGTGCACTGTGCTCAGCTGTAAACAAGGTGCGAACCAGATTTTATCCGTTTTGCGGTTAATCTAGTGAAGTACCAAAATCCTTTTCGCCATTTGTCTGGCTGGACCATAACCTTCTCACTAGGTCGTTTAATTTAATCAGCTTGCTAGCCAAAGCCTCCAGCTGTACTCTTCTGTGCATTGTGCTCAGCTGTAAACAAGGGATCAAGCATTTGACGTCTTGGAAAGGTTAGTCTGTTCGCTGTAAAGTTTTGAGGTTTATCTAGAGAAAATGCCAAAATCCTTTTCGCCATTTGTCTGGCTGGACCACAACCTTCTTACTTGGTCATTTAATTTAATTCTTTGCCAAGCCAATCGTTTTCTATCAGTTTGGCAACCTATTAACTCCTGTTTCCTTATCATGCATCTATGGAGATCGAAAAACTGGCCTGAGTAATATATGAAGTAGCTCTGTTATCCCCCAGGCCACTTTGGCGAACCAACTTTTCATAGACAGGTTTCTGGAAGAAAAAAAAAACACATCACTGTTTAGTTCACTAGAACGCTGACTTTTTAAGGAGCTCCTACAGAAGGGTAATTCTCTTGGTAGTGTAGCCCTCTTTCGAAAGTAGAGTCATTCTCTCCGCTCACGTGAAAAAACGTTCTTTTATATCAAAGCGTACTGCATGTCACATAACGCCCCCTTTTTCGGTTGGAAAAACACAAATTCACCACGTTTTGCGTGCAAAAGTGAAACTAAGAACAAAATAGCCCACAGAAATTGAAACAACAAAAGAATCTCAAAAAAGGTTCTCAGTAATCATAAAGGACAATTTGAACGCGTAAGATGGGTGCGTTGGTGAATATTTAGCGAGCCACTTGGTCAATTTTGGGTTAATAGGCGGCTGCTTAGCACTTAAAGTTAGGTCTTACTTCAAAAAAAGTTTATTGAACGAAAATATAAAAATCGAGAAAAGGAATTCTTTAATTTTAATCGGACATACTTTAGGGTTTCAACCATTAATGCATAATTTAGTAAGAACCACCCGGGAGAACATAATCAACAGTTTCATGATCTATTCTGCGATATTCTCAAAAGTTACTGTAGAACCACCTTGTTCAGTTAAATAAACAACAGCACGGGAAGGTACTTATCAACAGTTTTCAAATAAACGATCACACTATCCAGTGCTTGAGATATAGAACATCCGTGTAAAGCATAAAAAAACCCACAGGAATTCGAAAGTACTGTTCGATTGCTTTGATACATATCATTTTAGAAATGGTTACAATTTACGCATATAGCAAATAGCCAACTGGTTTGCCTCCTGCCAGTTGGGATTTTTAACTTGTTATGTTCAGTTTGAAATATTTGTTTCTAAGGTTTAAATGCTCGGCCCCACTAGCACCTTGCTATAATCACTTGCCGAGGGTAAATAAAGGACATTTATTTATTTTTTATTTTAGAAGTGAAAGAACTGAATTTCAAAAAACTCGAAAGCTCAGTTATGCAAATTGACAAACACACTTGTCTGTTTACTTTACCGTCTCTGGAAACGAAGGAGTTAGCAAAACAGCTTTCTTTCAAATACTAGAAATACGTGACTCGCAGAACCTCGCGAAGCTCGGGCAAGGGTGCACCACAAGGAGTGGGGAAGGGATAGAATTTCTGTTTAACTGGAGGTGTGTATGGGTGGTCACAATGGTCCCGAATTGGGAGTTAAGATCGACATTCTCGTTCCCAGTCGCTTCCATGTAACTTGCATCCAATCCCCTGTCATCCTAAAATCTAATGCATAGGAACTGGGTATGAGTTTAAGGGGGTAATTTGAGCTAACTGTTGTATTCTCACATAAGGTAAATTGCTGTTGTCCAAAACAATATATAGTGGTGTTTCTGTTTATTTTGGTTGGGTGAGAGTAGGTTTATCAGAAATGCAGTTCAAATTCCAACTTGGAGCCGCACGCATGTTACCTCCAACATTAACCCGTCCGTTTCCTTTAGATGCTGTTGTTCAGTTTTTATTCTGTTTACTGGGTATTGACAAGTGTCAATAGCTAAAACAATTCATTATTTCCCTTGAATGGTTGAGATAGCAGGAGTCTACTTCTGCTGAAAAGTGATGCAGTGCAGTAAAAAAATTATTCGTTTACAGCCAAAAATTGAAAATGAGACTAAACCAGAATAATGGCAAACAAAGCACAGAGTTTCATATTGATGTGGCAGCAAGTTTATTCATTCCCCCCAACATACTATAAAAATTGGATTAGATAACTGTCACAATAAATTAACCCTTGAAGCCCCAGTGATCAGCATCTCTCTACAATAATAATGCTTTAATTTGGTCATCAGAATTAAGGAATTGATCACCAAACATGAATAGTGTTAATGTTAGTAGAAAGAACTTCTCTGCACTAGTACTACAAGAAATGTATGAAGACCAGTAAGGAGAATTTTAAGGGAAAGGGTGAATGTAGATTATAGCATGTGGAACCTTCAGAAGTAAGTAAACTTTCACATAGACAAATCATGTTGAAGGTGATCAGGATCTCAATTCTCATGAACTCGGTGCTTAATTGTACATTGCGAGCAGAGCTGTGATGCAAATCACTGTATGTAGCATGAAATTATTATCAATAATTAATGTTAGCAGTAATTTTTGTTTCACATCAAATACATACTGATTACATGTATGTACCTATCCCCACTACACATTAAGTGGTAATTGCTAGGAGCAGAGCAAGTGCATTTCTATCCAAATTGTGAACAGACATTTTCCTTTCTGAACCATCTGAATATTATTATTTTTTTAACTATTAACAGGGTCAATATCCAAAACGGAAAACATAAACTCTTATAAATTCTTACTGACCCAATATGAATTATTTCTTAAAAACATTTCCTCGGGAACGTCCTAAACTTAAAAATCAAGTAATGTTTACTGCTCATACACAAATATGCACTGTTTGGGGAATTGAAACCTACTTTGTGAAATAATTTACTAGTAATTTCTCTTGTGTAATTTGTGGTTTTGAGCATACTTGGAAAAATAATTATATGTTGATTATTACTGGTAGATCAAGAGTAAAGATAATGGTAGAAAGAGGAAATAATTGAATCTGTTCAGTCACCATCCGTTGGAAAGGTGTTCTAGCAAAAGTATTTTGATGGTCGTGTATTTTTGTCGCCTCTCGTTAACTCTAACAAAATCATTTTGTCGAAGCACTTGATAGTCGGTGTCGCCGGTCCTGATCAGTTTTAGCACACATTTTCTCGAAGAGTTTAATTTGTAGCCGCTGAGTTCATTCTCACTATTCAATCGGTGTGACTGAGTTATAATTTCGAAGACCTTGCATCGATTCTCGCGTTGTTGGGGAATCTCGTTTTGTAGTAGCGCTGTGCTATTAAGCTAAATTTAAACTAACTTGTCTACGTTCTAAGATTTCTCGCCTGTGATACTCCAGTCTCCTGTTTGTCCTGCTGATGGCTCAGTTTTGTCAATTTATCCTTCGCTAGGTTATTACCGGTAAACGATGTTCGCTACCCCGTTTGTCGCCGACTCTTTCGCCTTCGTTGTACGCGCTGAATTTCAAGTTGGCGTTCACGCTGAGTTTCAGTTGTAAATCTCCCCCGGAATGGATTTCCAGCCACTTATTAAATCAGGCGTTGCTGTCTTTGCTTGGTCCCTCATTTGCATCAGAAATTGGTCCAGTAACTTATTCACAGACGATGAATAAACATGTCAGCACGCAAATGTTCGCAGCGAAGCAAGCAAGAAATGAAGAAACATGAGAGTGCGCAACTGTCAGCGGTCGCGATTTGGATTTGTTGCTAGGCAACTGTGCGGACACCTTGGAAAAAAATATAGGGAGATCGAGATTTGACCGCCCTTTAGCAATCCTCGCGCGATCCCCACGCGAAAAATTTATAATCCTCGCTTCACTGTGCTTATTTAACTCTAACTGCTAGTTTTCAGGTACGCAACGAACTAAAAAAGAAATAGAATGGAAGTATGGGAAAGTAAATTCCCTTCCCATCAAATCTCATGAATCAAACTTTACATCATTCCTTGGCAAATCAGAGTGAAATTAAGGTTAAAAAATATTTACTCCTGATATAATCCCTAATACCAAACGTTTTCCTATTTTTTTTTAGTTGTGTAAGTTTCAATCTTCCTCGACGCGTGAGGTAGTGAGTTCAGTCAGGCAGTTTCGATCCAAAGCACTGGCAACAACTCCCAACTCTTGGTAGTGTAACGCCGTTTAAAAGAAGAGTTATTCTAACAACTTTTTGTATATCAACACTTTTGCAAGTCTTAAAAGAACAGTCTCAAAAGAGTCTCAGTTCAGGACAACTCGTGCGGTACTACATGTCAAATAACGCCCGGTCCAATATATTTACATATACATTTTCACCCGGAACAACTAAATCAATAGTTTTAAGCGATTTCTATATCTGCAATACTGTCAAAAGATAGGGCCACCTGGAATACGGATTCCTCGATGCATTTCATTTTAGAAATAGTCGTACTTTACGACAGTGGACTACGAACTATGGAAGTGAAAGAACTAGATAACAAAGAACTCGAAAGCCCAGCCATGCGAATTGAGAAAAACACTTGTCTGTTTACTTTACCGACTCTCGAAACGACCGAGTTCGACATAATAGCACCCTTACATATTTGTCTTACAAAACTACTTAGACCATATATATAGCAGAAACAAATGAAGCATTTCAAGCGGCCAAGTCGATTGCCGTCCAGTTTTTAGGAATGCAGCTAACTCCATTTAGCATCATAACTACAAAGCACGATCATAACTGCACAAAAAAGAGGTCCTATTTGAACGGGTTTCCCACCCCATTGTTGGAACGGACAATTCGGTTGGCCAAAGTGCATGAGAAAAAGGGTAGACAAGATCTTACCTGCTCGATAATAGATAAAACTAATATTGCGTATTCTTTTTTCCTAGCTAACAGCCTTGTTTCCAATGCAGAAACCAAAACGACCCTCACTAAATATATTTGTAGACCCTCATTTTCAACGAGCCAAACCCGAAATCTGAAAACCCGACGGTTACAATTTTATCAAAATTATGCAATGCCTCGATTGCAAGAAAGAAACTGCTAATTTTACATGTATACAGATATGAGAATTTTCTCTATTTTTACTACTGCCTCGATAACATTAAAATTAGAGAGAAGTGTATGGCTGTGCATAGCTTGCATTTTCGACATTTTTAGTATTGGAGCAGCGAACGCTAAGCAATTCGTGGGTGTGTTTCATTTGCTAAATATTCATACTTCAGCCTGACTCACACTACTTCGGCCGCTTTTTTCATTCGTTGCAACCACTCAGTTCTGTTTTCGAATCTAAGATGGCGGCTTTGACACACGAAGAAATATTCTATTGCGCTTGCCCACCCCAAAAATACTGGTGCACTGCAGGCTACACCGTAGAGAGCTACAATAAATACCTCTTAATGTTGCCTGCGCAGTACTAAATGATGATAGATCAGAGATGCATGACCGATCTGGAATGTGCTGTGTTAACGCATTTTTTTTCTAATTTGTGGTATACCTGCAAGCTGTACATTTCTGCGCACTGTGCTAAATAAACAAGGAATTCAGAATTTTATTGTTTGAAAGATTTGTCTCAAGCCGAAATGTTGTGGGAAGCGTATGTTCGCTATATCATTCAGAAGAAGATTTATTCTGTATACGATTCAACGTGAAATTGCCAAATTGAATTTAAATTCGACTGATCTAATGTTTTTATAAACTTCTTTCTAACTCTGACAAGGCCAGATTTTTATAAGCAGTCTGGCATTTTTTATTCCTGTTTCATTAGGGCCGTTTTGTATCGAGAAAATGCCGGTTTCCCCAGTGAAGAAGTGGCCTTCATACCCAGGCTATTATGGCTGTGCCAAGGTTTATAGATAAATTTCTGAACGAAACGCACCGGTGTTAGCTCAGCCCCAACCCTTGGTAGTGTAACACCTTTTGAAAGAAGAGCTATACTCTCAGACTTAACAACTTTTTTGTATATCAACACGTTTTAAAGTGTTAAAAGAAGACGCCCCCTTTTTAGGTTGGAAAAACACAAATTCACCACGTTTTGCGTGCAAAAGTGAAACTAAGAACAAAATAGCCCACAGAAATTGAAACAACAAAAGAATCTCAAAAAAGTAAAAAGAGTGTTCTCAGTAATCATAAAGGAAAATTTGAACGCGCAAGATGGGTGCCTTGGTGAATATTTAGCGAGCCACTGGGTCAATTTTGGGTTAATAGGCGGCTGCTTAGCACTTAAAGTTAGGTCTTACTTTAAAAAAAAGTTTATTTAACGAAAATATAAAAATCGAGAAAGGGAATACTCAATAGACACCATAGAGATAAAGAAAAAATCCAAATGAAGAAGGGGTACTTAAGTCTTGCGTGTTAATTCAGTACGCTAAGGTATTCGGCTATTATAACTATTGTTGTCAAATAGTTTTTTAATTTTAACCGGTCATACTTTAGGGTCTCAACCATTAATGCATAAGTTAGTAAGAACCACCCGGGACAACATAATCAACAGTTTCATCATCTATTCTGCGATATTCTCAAAAGTTACTGTAGAACCACCTTGTTCAGTTAAATAAACAACAGCACGGGAAGGTACTTATCAACAGTCTTCAAATGAACGATCACATTATCCAGTGCTTGAGATATAGAACATCCGTGTAAAGCATTAAAAACCCCACAGGAATTCGAAAGTACTGTTCGATTGCTTTGATACCTACCATTTTAGAAATGGTTGCAATTTACGCATATAGAAGTGAAAGAACTGAATTTCCAAAACACTCGAAAGCCCAGTTATGCAAATTGACAAACACACTTGTCTGTTTACTTTACCGTCTCTGGAAACGAAGGAGTTAGGCAAAATAGCGTTCTTTCAAACATAATTCTAAGCACGTAACCGCGTCTCATTTATAAGACTGATAGTAGGAACAAATTACGCATTTGACATGATAATTTAATGCCTCTTGATGTTGAGTTGGCGGTCCTAACCATTGTGAGAAGAGATAAAACCTAAATAGGTTATGCTGTTGAGAGAAATTTTGGTGGATTGTGCTTTACACGCCTCCACCTGTACTCTTTTGTGCACTGTGCTGTATTAACGAGGAATCCAGCAAGGGGAAATGTTAGTCTGAAGAATATGTTTGCTATATCGTTCAGGTGCGAACCAGATTTGAGTTTCAATGATAATGCCAACTGAGTGCATTTCGATCTTCTATCCAGCTGGAGCTATAACGTCCTTGTTAGAACCTGAAATGAGTAACAACTTTTGAAGGCAATTCGATTTGATAGGAGCATTTTAATATAACATAATAACATAAAACTTTATTTAACTCTAACTGTTAGTTTTCAGGTACGCAACGAACTAAAAAAGAACTAGAGTGGAAATATGGGAAAGTAAATTCCCTTCCCATCAAATCTCATGAATTAAACTTTATATCATTCCATGGCAAATCAGAATGAAATTAAGGTTAAAAAATATTTACTTCTGATATAAACCCTAAGACCAAACGTTTTCATTTTTTTTTTAAGTTGTGTAAGTTTCAATCTTCCTCGACGCGTGAGGTAGTGAGTTCAGTCAGGCAGTTTCGATGCAACGTACTGGCAACAACTCCCAACTCTTGGTAGTGTAACGCCTTTTAAAAGAAGAGTTATTCTAACAACTTTTTGTATATCAACACTTTTACAAGTCTTAAAAGAACAGTGTCAAAAGAGTCTCAGTTCAGGACAACTCGTGCGGAACTGCATGTCAAGTAACGCCCGGTCCAATATGTTTAAATATATATTTTCACCCGGAACAACTTAATCAATAGTTTGAAGCGATTTTTAGATCTGCGATATTGTCAAAAGATAGGAACACCTTGCATACGGATTCCTCGATGAATTTCATTTTAGAAATAGTCGCACTTTACGACAGCGGATATGGGCTATGGAAGTGAAAGATCTAGACAACAAAGAACTTGAAAGCCCAGCCATGCGAATTGAGAAAAACACTTGTCTGTTTACTTGACAGACTCTCGAAACGACCGAGACATAATAGCGCCCTTATATATTTGTCTTACAAAACTACTTAGACCATATATATAGCAGAAACAAATGAAGCATTTCAAGCGGCCAAGTCAATTACCGTCCAGTTTTTAGGCAGCTAACTCCATTTAGCATCATAACTACAAAGCACGATCATAACTGCACAAAAAAGAGGTCCTATTTGAACGGGTTTCCCACCCCATTGTTGGAACGGACAATTCGGTTGGCCAAAGTGCATGAGAAAAAGGGTAGACAAGATCTTGCCTGCTCGATAATAGATAAGACTAATATTGGGTATTCTTCTTTCCTAGCTAACAGCCTTGTTTCCAATGCAGAAACCAAAACGACCCTCACTAAATATATTTGTAGACCCTCATTTTCAACGAGCCAAACCCGAAATCTGAAAACCCGACGGTTACAATTTTATCAAAATTATGCAATGCCTCGATTGCAAGAAAGAAACTGCTAATTTTACATGTATACAGATATGAGAATTTTCTCTATTTTTACTACTGCCTCGATAACATTAAAATTAGAGGGAAGTGTATGGCTGTGCATAGCTTGCATTTTCGACATTTTTAGTATTGGAGCAGCGAACGCTAAGCAATTCGTGAGTGTGTTTAATTTGTTAAATATTCATACTTCAGCCTGACTCACACTGCTTTGGCGGCTTTTTTCATTCGTTGCAACCACTCAGTTCTGTTTTCGAATCTAAGATGGCGGCTTTGACACACGAAGAAATATTCTATTGCGCTTGCCCACCCAAAAAATACTGGTGCACTGCAGGCTACACCGTAGAGAGCTGCAATAAATACCTCTTATTGTTGCCTGCGCAGTACTAAATGATGATAGATCAGAGATGCATGACCGGTCTGGAATGTGCTGTGTTAACGCATTTTTTTTTTTTCATTTTGTGCTATATCTGCAAGCTGTACATTTCTGCGCACTGTGCTAAATAAACAAGGAATTCAGAATTTTATTGTTTGAAAGATTTGTCTCGAGCCGGAATGTTGTGCGAAACTTATGTTCGCTATATCATTCAGAAGAAGATTTATTATGTTTACGATGCAACGTGAAATTGCCAAAATGCATTTAAATTCGACTGATCTAATGTTTTTATAAACCTCTTTCTAACTCTGACAAGGCCAGATTTTTATAAGCAGTCTGGCATTTTTTATTCCTGTTTCATTAGGGCCGTTTTGTATCGAGAAAATGTTTCCCCAGTGAAGAACTGGCCTTCTAACCCAAGCTATTATGGGTGCGCCAACTTTTTATAGGCAAATTTCTGAAAGAAACGCATCGATGTTAGCTTAGCCCCAACCCTTGGTAGTGTAACACCTTTTGAAAGAAGAGCTATACTCTCAGACTTAACAACGTTTTTGTATATCAACACCTTTTAAAGTGTTAAAAGAACAGTGTCAAAGCAGTGTCAATTCAAGACAACTCGTGCGGTACTGCATGTCAAATAACGCCCGGTCCAATATATACATATATGTATATATTTTTATCTATTGCTTAAGTAAGTAAGAACCAACCGGAACGATTTAATCAATAGTTTTAAGCGATTTCTGCGATATTGTCAAAAGCTAGAACTACCTTGTATAAGGATTCCTAGATGCATTTCATTTTAGAAATGGTCGCTCTTTAAGACAGTGGACTATGGACTATGGAAGTGAAAGAACTAGATAACAAAGAACTCGAAAGCCCAGCCATGCGAATTGAGAAAAACACTTGTCTGTTTACTTTAGCGACCCTGGAAACGACGGAGTTCGACACAACATCACTTTTTCAAATATAATTTAAAGCTCGTCCCATTCACTAATTAGACCATTTAGTAGGAACTAATGAAGCATTTGACATGATTAATACCTCTTGATGTCGATTTGGCGGTGCTGTAACCAATGAGAATACTGAGTGAAAACATAGTGGAATATGCTATATAATTTAAGAGCATTTTCGGCCCATTGTGCTTCAGTCATTTATGCACCTCCAGCTGTACTCTTCTGTGCTCAGCTGTAAACAAGGAATCAAGCATTTGACGTCTTGGAAAGGTTAGTCTGTTCCCTGTAACGTTTTGAGGTTTATCTAGTGAAAATGCCAAAATTCTTTTCGCCATTTGTCCGGCTGAACCATAACCTTCTCACTAGGTCTTTTAATTTAATCAGCTTGCTAGCCAAAGCCAATGTTTTGTTATCAGTTTGGCAACCTGTTAAATCCTGCTTCCTTAGCACATATGGGGATCGAAAAACTGACCTGAGTAACCGGAAGAAGCTCTGTTATCCCCCAGGCCACTTTGGCGAACAAACTTTTCAAAAACAGATTTCTGGAAGAAAAGAAAAACGCATCACTGTTTAATTCACTAGAACGCTGATTTTTTAAGGAGCTGCTACAGAAGGGTAATTCTCTTGGCAGTGTAACCCTCTTTCGAAAGTAGAGTCATTCTCTCCGCACTTTCTTGTAGAAAAACTTTCTTGTATATCAAATCTTCGGTTAGTCTTAACTCAAGACAATTCATAGCGTACTGCATGTCAAATAACGCCCCCTTTTTAGGTTGTAAAAACACAAATTCACCACGTTTTGCGTGGAAAAGTGAAAATAAGAAAACACAGCCCACAGAAATTGAATCAACGAAAGAAACTCAAAAAAGGCAAAAAAGTAAAGTAGTTCAAGACAACTCAAGGTTTCTTTCTCAGGATCCAAAATTTATGTAAGGCATAAGCTTTCGACTCCAATGTAATTATAAGTGAAATTTGAATGCGCAAGATGGGTGCGTTGGTGAATATTTAGCGAGCCACCGGGTCAATTTTGGGTAATAGGCGGCTGCTTAGCACTTAAAGTTAGGTCTTGCTTTAAAAAAGATTATTGAAGATCTATATTTCTGCGGTATTCTCAAAAGTTACTGTAGAACTACGTTGTACAGAAATAAACAACAGCACGCGAAGGTACTGATCAACAGTTATCAAATGAACGATCACACTATCCAGTGGCTCGAGATATAGAACATTACTGTGCAAAGCATAAAAAAAAGAACCACAGGAAATAACTGTTCGATTTCCTTGATACATATCATTTTAGAAATGGTCACAATTTACGAATATAGAAGTGAAAGAACCGAAATTCAAAAAAACTCGAAAGCCCAGTCAAGAAAAACATTGAGTGTCTTGTCTGTTTATAACTTTACCGACTCTGGAAAAGAAGGAGTTAGGCAAAACAGCATTCTTTCAAATATAATTCTAAGCACGTAACCGCGTCTCATTTATAAAACTGGTAGAAGGAACAAATGAAGCATTTGACATGATAATTTAGTACCTCTTGATGTTGACTTGGCTGTCATAACCATTGTGAGTAGAGATAAAGCATAAATAGAATATGCTGTTAAGAGAATTTTAGGTGGAGTTGTGCTGTATACTCTTTTGTGCATTGTGCTACAGCGATTGGAGAGGTTAATTAGTCTGAAGAAGTTTGCTATATCGCTCAGGTGCAAACCAGATTTAAGTTCAATGCCAACTGAGTGCATTTCGATCTTCTATCCGGCTGGAGCCCTGCTAGAATTTGAAGTGATTAACAAGTATTGATTGCATTTCGACTTTATAGGAGCATTTTCGGGTGATTATAATTACAGACTGTACTTCGTACGCTCCAGTTGCACTTTTCGGTGCATTGGCGTAGTAAACTGCTTAGATGTTCGTTAAAGCGCTGAAGTGCCAGCCAGTTTTCATTTGATTTCTGCTCACTCTGCTCTTTTCAGCTGACTTTGTCATTTTGTTGTTAAATGTTCATTGACCATTTTCGGTCGCAGCAGTTATATGAGCTGATAGCCTAGCTCCATTCAGCCAATCAAAATGCTAGAAATCCAATATACCTAGTCCAGTTTTTAATATATATATATATTTAACAATTATTCTACGAGGGCGCGCTGGATATCGAATGATAGATAACCAACGAGGCGCGTAGCGCCGAGTTGGTTATAATCATTTGATATCCAGCAAGCCCGAGTAGAATAATTGTTTTATTAAAAACTTAACCACTATTAAAAAAAATCAAGAAAGAACGGGAAAAATGAGAAAAGAAATTTAAACGGAACAAGAATCGCTCACATGACTGAACGAAAAAGGCGCGAAAACCTTGCGAAGTGTTGCAGCGTTTCATTGCAAAGCTGAATGAATCAATGAAAACTGCTCGAAAGTGAACAAAGTAGCACAAGTTTTGGAAAGAAATCTTCTAAGTATTGGCTCTGAAATATGGTACATGTTTGATTTTTCCTGAAACATTGTTGTTATCATCGTTCAAAGCGGATTGAAGCTGTACAATTTCACCATATTAGCTGCTGGAGTTGAAACTGAACAAGTTTGTAATCTGTTCGCACAACGGAGCCATCATGTGCGTGTTTCATCGAACTGAAGACAGAACAAATTTGAACTTGAAGAGGTAATTTCCATGCAGCTCAGAAGCAAGATTACTGTAGTGAGGAACATTAGAAGTCACCATCATAGTTTGTTAAATTCAAAGTGCAAAATGCAGTTGTTCTCGGTTTAGAGGTTGCGGACGGAATGGTAATCTTAAAAACAACATTCAAACAACTGGAAAAGCGATTCAACTCCCTTTACATGGCATCCGATTTCTATCTGAGCATTTGGACCTGTTGGAACACAGAGCTACAACGAGAGCAGGTAAACCAGTGTCAATTTTGCGTGTTAAAGGCGAAAAAAATCTCGCCCTTCCTTCCTTCTTGGTAGTTTGCCGCTGTATTTTTTTAGTACTTGTTTAGACTGCTTCATGATTTTCGCACCGACTCGCCAGGAATGTGTGATAGTTTTTGTTAAATGCTCCTGCCCCATTTCACTATGTTTTATTTTATGTCTTGTCTTGATATTTTGAAGTGGAAAGCTTTCCTAATAAAACCTACCGTGTTCAATTTCAATGATCGACGTGACGATCGATGAAAGAATTCAAATTAATTGTAAACACGACGCTTAATGCTTAAATTTCTATTTCTGCACAGTTTCTTCAAACAGTTTTGACTTGTATTAGACGACGCTGTTGGTGATGCTTGTTGGTGACGATGTTGGAATTTCCGCTTAATTTAAATTCGCTACCAAGGGATTTTTCTCGTCCATTTTTCTCGTCGGGTTGCTCGCGAGGAAAAAACTTTCAGCTCACTTTGTTGCGAGTGTTCATTGACCATATTTGTCGCAGCAGGTATATGAGCTGATAGCCTAGCTCCGTTCAGCCAATCAAAATGCCAGAAATCCAATATACCTACTCCAGTTTTTAATAAATATATATATATTAAAAACTGGACTAGGTATATTGGATTTCTACCATTCTGATTGGCTGAACGGAGCCAGGCTATCAGCTCATATACCTGCTGTGACCAAATATGGACAATGAACATTCAACAACAAAATTGTTTGAAGAAACTGTGCAGAAAAAGAAATTAGAAATTTAAGCTTTGACCATTGTGTTTACAATTAATTTCTTTCATCGATCGTCACGTCGATCATTAAAATTGAACAAACGGTAGGTTTTATCAGGAAGCCTTTCCACTTCAAAATATCAAGACAAGACAAAATAAAACACATGCAGTGAAATGGGGCAGAAGCATTTAATAACAAATGTCACACATTCATGACGATTCGGTGCGAAAATCATGAAGCAGTCTAAACAAGTACTAAACAAACTACAGCTGCAAACTACCAAGAAGGCCGAAGGAAGGGCGAAATTTTTTTTCGGCTCTAACACGCAAAATTGACCCTGGTTTACCTGCACTCGTTGTGGCTCTGTGTTCCAACAGGTCCAAATGCTCAGATAGAAATCGGATGCCATGTAAACGGAGTTGAATCGCTTTTCCAGTTGTTTGAATGTTGTTTTTACCATTCCGTCCGCAACCTCTAAACCGAGAACAACTGCATTTTGTGCTTTGCATTAAACAAACTACGATGGTGAATTCTAATGTTTCTCGCTACAGTAATCTTGCTTCTGAGCTGCACAGAAATTACTTCTTCAAGTTCAAATTGGTTCTGTCTTCATTTCGATCAAACACGCACATGATGGCTCCGTTGTGCGAACAGATTACAAACTTGTTCTGTTTCAACTCCAGCAGCTAATATGGTGAAATTGTACAGCTTCAATCCGCTTTGAACGATGATTATAGCAATGTTTCGGGAAAAATCAAACATGTACCATATTTCAGAGCCAATAATTAGAAGATTTTTTTCCCAAACTTGTGCCACTTTGTTCACTTTCGAGCAGTTTTCATTGATTCATTCAGCTTTGCAATGAAACGCTGCAACACTTCGCAAGGTTTTGGCGCCTTTTTCGTTCAGTCATGTGATCGATTCTTGCTCTCTTTTCATCCCTTTTCTCATTTTTCTCTTTCTTTCTTGATTTTTTTTAACAAAAATAGTAGTTAAGTTTTTAATAAAACAATTATTCTAGTCGGACTTGCTGGATATCAAATGATTATAACCAGCTCGGTGCTACGCGCCTCGTTGGTTATCTATCATTTCAGATCCAGCGCGCCCTCGTAGAATAATTGTTAAATATATTGGACCGGGCGTTATTTGACACGCGGAACAAGAACCACCCGGAACCACCCGGAACAAGAATTCTGCGATATTGTCAAAAGCTAGAGCAACCTTGTATACGAATTCCTCGATGCATTTCATTTTAGAAATGATGGCACTTTACGACAGTGGACTTGGACTATGGAAGTGAAAGAACTAGAAAGCCCAGTCATGCAAATTGAGAAAAACACTTAATTGAGTGTTTACTTTACCGACTCTCGAAACGACCAAGTTCGACACAATAGCACTCTTTTAGTTGTATTATTCTAAGCACGTCCCAAATACATAACTACTTAGACCATATATATAGCAGAAACAAATGAAGCATTTCACGGTCAAGTCGAGTGCCGCCCAGTTTTCAGGCAGCTAACTCCATTTAGCATCGCAACCACAAAGCACGATCATAACTGTACAAGAAAGATATTTTATTTGAACGGGTTTTCGACCCCCTTGTTGATGCAGTCTATTCGGTTGGCCAAAGTGCATAAGGAAAAGAATAGACGAGGTCGTGCCTGCCCGATAATGATAAGACTAATATTGCATACTCTTTTGAACTAGTTAACAGCCTTGTTCCAATGCAGAAACCAAAGCGACCCTCACTAAATATTTTTGTAGACCCTCACTTTTCAGGAAGCCAAACCCGAAATCTGAAAACCCGACGGTTACACTTTTATCAAAATTATTGAATGCCTCGATTGCAAAAAAGAAAACGGCTAATTTTACATGATTACGGATAACAGAAAATTGCGCCATTTTTTACTACTGCCTCGATAACATTTAAATTAGAGTGAAGTGTGTGGCTGTGTATAGCTTGCAATTTCGACATTTTTAGTATTAGAGCAGCGAGCGCTGGGCAATTGGTGCGTGTGTTTAGACCCCCTCTTGGACTGGCTAAACGTATTCATATTTCAGCCTGACTCCCACTGCTTTGGTCGCTTTATTTCATTCGTTGCAACCACTCAGTTCTGTTTTCGAATCCAAGATGGCGGTTTTAAAACACGAAGAAATGTTCTATAGCACTTGCTCACCCAAAAAATACCCGTGCACTGTAGGCTGGACCGTAGAGAACTACAATAAATACCTCTTAATGTTGCCTGCGCTGTACTAAATGATGATAGATCGGAGATGCATGACCGGTCTGGAATGTGCTTTATTAACGCATTTTTCTTTTGGCATTTTGTGCTATATCTGTAAACTGTACATTTCTGCGCACTGTGCTAAATAAACAAGGAATTCAGAATTTGATTGCTTGAAAGATTAGTCTCACGCCGGGAATGTTGTGCGAAACGTACGTTCGCTATATCATTTAGAAGAAGGTTTATTCTGTTTACGATATAACGTGAAATTGCCAAAATGTGTTTATATTCGGCGGATCTAATGTTCTTGTAGACCTCTTTCCAACTCTGACTAGGCCAGATTTTTAAAAGCAGTCTGGCATTTTTATTCCTGTTTCATTAGAGCCGTTTGTATCGAGAAAATCTTTCCCCAATGGAGAAGTGGCCTTCATATACCCAAGCTATTATGGGTGTACTAACTTTTTATAGACAAAAATCTGAACGAAACGCATCGGGTGTTAGCTTAGCCCCAACTCTTGGTAGTGTAACGCCTTTTGAAAGAAGAAATATTCTAATAACTTTTTGTATACGGTATCAACGGTATCAAAAGTCTTACAAGAACAGTATCAAAAGAGTCTCAGTTCAGGACAACTCGTGCAGTACTGTATGTCAAAAATAACGCCCGGTCCAATATATTCATATATATATTTTTATCTATTGCTTAAGTAAGTAAGAACCACCCGGAACAACTTAATCAACAGTTTTAAGCGATTTCTAGGTCTGCCATATTGTCAAAAGCTAAGACCATCTTGACTACGGATTCCTCGATGCATTTCATTTTAGAAATAATCTCACTTTACGACAGTGGACTATGGACTGTGGAAGGGAAAGAACTAGACAACAAAGAACTCGAAAGCCCAGCCATGCGAATTGAGAAAAACACTTGTCTGTTTACTCTACCGAGTCTCGCAACTACCGATCGCGAGTTCGACATAATAGCAGTCTTTTAAGTATGTTTTTCTTACAAAACTACTTAGACCATATATATGACAGAAAGAAATGAAGCAGTTGAAGCGGTACGTTAAGTCGAGTGCTGTCCAATTTTCAGGCAGATAACCCCATTTAGCATCACAACTACAAAGCACGATCATAACTGCCAAAGAAAGAGACCTTATTTGAACGGGTTTCCCACCCCATTGTTGGTGCAACCTATTCCGTTAGCCAAAGTGCATGAGGAAAGGGTAGACAAGATCTTGCCTGCTCGATAATAGATCAGACTAATATTGCGTATTCTTTTGTCCTAGCTAAGAGCCTCGTTTCCAACGCAGAAACCAAAGTGACCCTCAATTAATCTTTGAAGACCCTCATTTTTCAGGGAGCCAATGAAAGACTAGATAACAAAGAACTCGAAAGCCCAGCCATGCGAATTGAGAAAAACACTTGTTTGTTTAATTTACCGAGTTTGAAAACGACGAAGCTCGACACAACAACACGTTTTCAAATATAATTCAAAGCAGGTCCCATTAATTAGACAATATAGTAGGAACTAATGAAGCATTTGGCACGATTAATACCTCTTGATGTTGACTTGGCGGGTGCTGTAGCCAATGAGAATACTGAGATTGTATAAAAAAGAGCATTTTCGGACCACTGTGCTTCAGTCATTTATGTACCTCCAGTTGTACTGTTCTGTGCACTGTGCTCAGCTGTAAACAAGGAATCAAGCCTTTGACGTCTTGGAAAGGTTAGTCTGTTCGCTGTAACGTTTTGAGGTTTATCTAGTGAAAATGCCAAAATTCTTTTCGCCATTTGTCCGGCTGAACCATAACCTCCTTACTAGGTCTTTTAATTTAATTCTTGCTAGGCCAATGTTCTGTTATCAGTTTGGCAACCTATTAACTCCTGTTTCCTTAGCACCTATGGAGAAAAATGGACCTAAGTAATGAAGTAGCTCTGTTCCCCTCCAGGCCACTCTGGCGAACCAACTTTTGAAAGACAGATTTCTGGAAAAAAAAACGCATCACTGTTTAATTCACTATGACGCTGACTTTTTAAGGAGCTGCTACAGAAGGGTAATTCTCTTGGTAGTGTAACCCTCTTTCGAAATTAGAGTCATTCTCTCCGCACTTTCTTGTAAAAAAACTATCGTATATCAAATCTTCGGTTAGTCTTAACTCAAGACAATTCATAGCGTACTGCATGTCAAATAACGCCCCCTTTTTAGGTTGTAAAAACACAAATTCACCACGTTTTGCGTGAAAAGTGAAAATAAGAAAACACAGCCCACAGAAATTGAATCAACGAAAGAAACTCAAAAAAGGCAAAGAATGAAGAAATTCAAAACAAATCAAGGTTTCTTTCTCAGGATCCAAAATTTATGTAAGGCACAAGCTTTCGACTCCACTGTAATTGTAAATGAAAATTTGAATGCGCAAGTTAGGTGCGTTGGTGAATATTTAGCGAGCCACTTGGTCAATTTTGAGTTAATAGGCGGCTGCTTAGCACTTAAAGTTAGGCCTTGCTTTAAAAAAGATTATTGAACGAAAAGATAAAACTGGCGAAAGGAAATTCTCAATAGACACCATAGAGGTAAAGAAAAATTCAAATGAAGAGGTGGTACTAAAGTCTTGCGTGATAATTCAGTAGTGTAAGGTATGCGGCTATTATAAATATTGTTGTCCAATAGTTTTTTTTATTTTAATGGCCATACGTTAGGCTTTCAACCATTAATGCATAAGTTAGTAAGAACCACCCGGGACAACATAATCAACAGTTTCATGATCTATTCTGCGATATTCTCAAAAGTTACTGTAGAACCACCTTGTTCAGTTAAATAAACAACAGCACGGGAAGGTACTTATCAACAGTCTTCAAATGAACGATCACATTATCCAGTGCTTGAGATATAGAACATCTGTGTAAAGCATTAAAAAAGAACCGCAGGAAAGTACCGTTCGATCGATTGCCTTGATACATATCAGTTTAGAAATGGTTACAATTTACCAATATAAAAGTGAAAGAACCGAATTTCAAAATAACTCGAAAGTCCAGTCAAGAAAAATACTGTCTTGTCTGTTTACTTTACCGACTCTGGAAAAGAAGGAGTTAGAAAAAACAGCATTCTTTCAAATATAATTCTAAGCACGTAACCGCGTCTCATTTATAAAACTGGTTGTAGAAACAAATGAAGCATTTGACATGATAATTTAATGCCTCCTGATGTTTACTTGGCTGTCTTAACAATTGTGAGTAAAGTATAAATAGAATATGCTGTTGAGAGAATTTTTGGTGGATTGTGCTCTATACGCCCCCATCCGTACTCTTTTGTGCACTGTGCTGTGTTAACAAGGAATCCAGCAAGGGGAAAGGTTAGTCTGAAGAATATGTTTGCTATATCGTTCAGGTGTGAACCAGATTTGAGTTTCAATGATAATGCCAAAAGTGAGTGAATTTTGATCTTCTATCCGGCTGGGGCTATAACGTCCTTGCTAGAATTTGAAATGATCAACAACTATTGTATGCATTTCGACTTTATAGGAGCATTTTCGGGTGATTACAGACTGTTCCAGCTGTACTTCTCAGTGCACTGGCTTAGTAAACTGCGTATATGTACGTTAAAGCGCTCAAGTGGAAGCCAGTTTTCATTTGATTTCGGCTTTAGTGAATTTATTTCGAAATGTCTTTCGATCTTCTTTCAGCAGGCATAATTTTCCTATTTAGTTTTTTGAGTTAGTTTTGTAATTTTACTATAGACTGATTTTATTTTCATTACTTTTATTGTAATTTTTATTATAGTTTTTACAATTATACCATAATTTTACTGTTTAGTTTTCAGTTATAGCTTTTAATTTTTACTGTTTTTAGATGTAAGTACGTATTCTGAACGAGTTCTCATTTCGTAGACAATGCGTGGGTAAATAAACGATTGTTGTGTTGCTGATTGTTGTTGCTTCATGCTGGACATTTTTTAACGCTAGTTACGTCACTAGCTTATCGGCAAAGGTTTAATGCCTGTTTCCTTTGAGTCTGTCTATGATATCAATAAACTTTCCTGGATAAAGGGGCCCCCCCTACTCAAGTTACTATGGGACACAAGCCCACTTTTCTTATCGAAACGAATCACTGTTACACTAGCGTCTATCACGTTTAGTTCGGTTAAACTTTAAGAAAAGATGTTGAATGAAGATATGTAACAAAAAGGAAATTATTAATGAATTGGCACCATAGTGAGAAAGAACGAAAATTAAAACGAAGAAGCAGTAGTGCGATCTTGAGTAATAATAAAGTAAGGTGCAAAGATACATTGAAAGAAAAAAGAAAGAAAATGAAAATTTACTGTCCAATCAAATATTTTACATATCAGTGGTCGTACCTTAGGATTTAATTCATGAATGCATTAAAAAAAGTACTTCAGGATTCTGAGAAATGCTCAATAGCTATCAATACGAAGGTGACACTCTGGTTTCTTCAACTCATACTTAAAAGTTCGATCCACCTATTGCAGTATGTCGAAAAAACGAAAACGGCTGAAATAACTATACATATGAGACAATTGCTCTATCAGTGTCTCGATGACATTTAAACGTAAAGCGGAATGTGAGCTTGCAAATATTTTTGCGGCTTGCACTGGGTAATTCGTGCGTGTGTTTAGCGCAGCAACACTCAACTCTGTTGTGTTATCCGAGAATATTTCATAGCACTTGCTCGCCCAAACCATACACAGGTTAGACTGTATAGAACCAAAAGCGTCATGCTTATAACATGACATACCAAACTAAACTTTGTTTAACTGTAACTGCTAGTTTTTAGGTACGCCACAAATAAAAAGAAATTAAATGAATATATAACAAAGGAGATCAAAGTAAATTATCATACCCCCCTTCCTCCCCTCCCATCAAACCTCATGTATTAAACTTCGAATCGTTCCATGGCAATTCGGAATGACCTAACGTTTTCAAATTGTTTTTAAAAGTTATGCAAGTTTCAATCTTCCTTGACGCGTCAGGTAGTGAGTTCCACAGTTTCGATGCAACGTACTTCATGACTTCAGACCATATAGGTGGTCGATTTCGCCATCAACTGGTCCAATATTTGCTGCCCCTGAGGTTTTACAGGGAGCACCTCACCTTTGTTAGATCACGTAAGCTCACTGGCCCAACATCGTTAATGTCTTAACAACAGTGCGCAGTATTTTTGATAGCGTTGTTTGCGAAAACATTGGAGACCAATACTCGTAAAATTTGACATGATTAATGGCTTTGCAGATGTTGACTCTGCGATCATAACCAAAGAGAATAGAGATAAAGCACAGGACTGGAAAGTACTTTTTGCGTGACGTAGTGAGTTCAACAGTCTCGGTGCAAGGTACCTCCATGACTTTTGACTGTAGGTGGTCTATTTCGCCTTCGACAGGTTTAATATTGTGGCGTCCCTGCGGCTGTATGGCGAGCACCTCACCTTTATTAAATCGCGCAAGCTTACTGGTCCAACATCGCTAACATCTTAAAAACGGTGCTCCCAATCAAGATTTTTGACAGCGTTGTTTGCGAAGACTTTGAACACCAATATAGTGCTCTTGAAATTTGAAATGATTAATGTTGACTCTGTGATCATAACCAAAGAGAATAGAGATAAAGCACAGGACTGGAAAGTGCTTTTTGCGTGACGCAGTGAGTTCCACAGTCTCGGTGCAAGGTACCTCCATGACTTTTGACTGTAGGTGGTCTATTTCGCCTTCGACAAGTTCAATATTGTGGTGTTCCTGAGGTTGTATGGCAAGCACTTCACCTTTATTAAATCGCGCAAGCTTACTGGTCCAATATCGCTAATATCTAAAAAACGGTGCTCCCAGTCAATATCTTTGATAGCGTTGTTTGCGAAGACTTTGGACACCAATTGCTGGTTTTCACGTGACGTCATAAAATTCTAAAATCATAAATCGCGAGGTCTTCAGATTTTATTTCCCTACCATGTTGAAGAAGACTTTAAAATATATCTTTTCACAAGTTTTTATCCCGGTAGTCTCTTTCGTTTTGAAAATACAGAGTATATTAAATTTCTGGCTTTGCTCCCTATGTGACCACCAACACGGCATCCGTGACAAAGCTTTCTCCTATGCAAAGAAAGACTTTCCTTGTGATTTTTAGCAGTTTGGACAGTTAAAGCATTAGGAGGGAAAACCAATGTGATTGTAAAGTAGTTTTTCGAGGGAAAGTTAATATGTTAAAGAGCAGAAGTGGATTCCAGATGTTTTCATTGATTTCCGGCGGCCATGTTTGTGCTCCGAGGGACACCAATATGGCGTTTCCATACTTAGCTCTACAAATTTCAGTCGAACGTTTCGGCAAATAACTCAACAACGGAATAACATGCAGATCTGAGACTTAGCGAAGTTGTTTAGTTGTGTATCTTTTATAACATTACAAATTCTCGGCTTCTTTCATGCACTGGCTTTGACTTTAATATTATATGGCGTGATAGTGAAAACCAAAAATATAATACTCTTGAAAGTTGACATGATTAATGGCTCTGTAGACGTTGACTTTGTGGTCCTAACCAAAGAGAATAGAGATGAAGCACTGAACTGGAAAGTGCTTTTGCGTGACTTAGTTAGTTCCACAGTTTCAATGCAAGGTACCTCCCTGACTTTTGACCGTACGGTGGTCGATTTTGCTTTCGACAGGTTCAATATTGTGGTGTCCCTGAGGTTGTACGGGAGCACCTCACCTTTGTTAGATATATTTTTGATAGCGTTTTCTTGAAATTTGACATGATTAATGGCTATGCAGATGTTGATTTTACGGTCCTAACCAAAGAGAATAGGCAGCAGCGTTAACGTTCTTCGAGTTATTTTTAACTCTTGTTAGAACAGTGGCTTATCAGCAGTTTGGCTACCTTTTACCGCCTGCTCTTTGTCCTGTAAAGTAGTGACTTTTCCGTACAAAATTTACTCTGGGCCAACTTCTCATGAACTTTTCATTTATTTATTTTTTTAAACTAAAAGCATCAGTATTACACTGGAACCCCGGTTTTTAACCCTATTTAGCCTGGGGGGGGGGGGGGAGGAAAGAAGGGGGCACATTGTGCCCGCTGTGACTTTAACGAATTAAAACCTTTAAACGGCTAGACGAATAATCACTAAATAACTTTTCCTAAATTTACCAGAGAAAATTTTCCTGTGTCAATGGCATATTTCTGATGAATGACGTTTCCTTAGCAACCGTCTCCTCAGGACTTTTCAGTCCTTTTTCTCCTTCGTTTGTAAAAAGAAGATAATCCTTTACTTTTTTAATGCTTGTTTTGATTAAGTATGTTTCTTAGAACAAACTCATATATTTTTCGATGTCGTGATTGTCAATTGTATGACTGCTTGCAGGCTCGGAATTCAAGATGACGGCCTCAAAATTAAAAATGGCTGGTTTGTGACAGTGATAATCTAATAAGATTTCAAATGCTACAAATGTAACACAGCACCTTGCTGGTCAATAAGGCCACGCAATGCATTATTGGTAATAAACATGGCAGCCCCTATTAGGAATGTGACGTAATAGAAAATACGTTTATGTAAATAAAGTTGCCAAGTATTGCGTGTCATGTATTATTTTGTCTGCAAAATCTTGTCAACATTTCTTCAGTTATATTCCACTTCCAATAAAATCATTAATATAGAAGTTTGCACAACAATTAATATGCAAAGCAATGGCTTAAGGACGGTGCCTCCTTTTGTTACTGCGCATCTCGGGATATTCGGGTTTCTTAAGGAATTTGCCCACTACCACAACAATGTTTTTGCGTGGTTTAAGACTGCGTGGAAAAAGCAGATCTCAACAAGGGCTATTAGAGTCCAAAAAGAAAATTGGGGGTAACCACGCATTTTTCAGCGGTATTGAGCTTAAATTTGGAAAGAAATTACGATACATTCTTTGTATTCTAACGCTTTTTCAGAATTATGGTTGCTTAGTTATCTCTGAAAAATGCGTGGTTACCCACATTTTTCGTTTTGGATTCCAATAACCCTTGGTAAGATCTACTTTTTTATATAGTTATAACCTTTGCAAAAATGCACCTATATTAGGAGGCACCATCCTTAAGTTGTATAGTTTTCAATGAAAATTGTCTTAGATCTTTCATTTGTTCAGAACTACCACAACATTATTTTCTCGTTAAAGTTTAAAGTAACATAAACAAACAATCAAAACCGATAAAAATAACTAAAAATGCGTATTTCTTAAACTAATGACGTCATTTTGAGGTCATGGCACGTCATAATTGACAAATAAACCGAAGCTGTTAAGCTAGAAAAAGCTAAAAAAGCCCAGGCAAAATAGGGTATAGAAGCTGCTAGACTGAGGGTGATCAATTCTGTAGGTAGTGAAACCCTCTATTAAATGTACAATCATTCTCTCACACTTGACGTTTTTTAACTCTGTGAATTCCCAACCCAAGACGACTAAAGGTGTACTACGTGTCATATGAAACCCTGTTTTTACGTTTCAGAGCGGCTAGTCGACTCTGCGGTCTTAACCAATGAGAACAGAGTTAAGCATGATTGTAACGTGCTGTATAAAAGAACTTTTGGTTGACTTTGCTCACACGCCTCAGGTTGTACTCTTGTAACTACAATCCGTGACAGTTCGTCTTCGTGGTGGAATTGAAAATGCCAAGTCGAAGACTATAAACGACGACTCCCCATCAGGGTGGACTAGACTCACTTTTGTTCACCTAAGGCAGAAGCGAACGTCATTTCTGCTTTACATATAGATAAAAAGAGATTGCTCTATTTTTACTACTGCCTCGATAACATTTAAATTGGAGCAAAGTGTATGGCTGTATATAGCTTGCAATTTATGCATTTCTAGTATTCGGGCGGCGAGCGCTGGGCAATTTATGTGTGTGTTTAGACCCCTTCTTGGATTGGCTAAACGTATTCTTATTTCAGCCTGAAACCAACTGGCTTTATCATTCGCTGTAACTGCAACTCTCAGCCCTGTTGCAACTGCAACTGTATTTCTCAGCAAGCCCTGTTTGCGGCTTTAAAACACGAAGGAATATTTTATACCGCTTTGTCAGATCACCCAAAAAATACCCCTGCGCCGCAGTTTAGACCGTACACAGCCACATGTACTGTACTGGAATTCCAAATGATTAATATTTCTTAATGTTGTTTGGGCGGTACCAAATGATAATAGATAGAGATGCATGATCGGAGTGTGCTGTATAAAAGCATTTTGTGCCTTATCGGCTGCTAGCTGTACTTCTCTGTGCACTGCGCTAAGTAGACAAGGAATTCAGAAAGATTAGTCTGAAGACGAATGTTGTGTAAACGTATCGTTCAGGTGCGAACAAGCTTTTTTCTGTATGAGGTTTTAGTGAAATTGCCAAAATGCACTTTTAAATGCATTTATTGGCCTCCTATCCAGAACTCGGGTGCCATAACGTTCTTGCAAGTTCTATTTAGCTCTGCCTTCGCTAGTGTTTTATCATCAGCTTGGCAACTGTTTCAGTAGGGCCTTTTTATATCGAGAAAAACTGTCCTGTGAAGATGTGGACTCCCTACCCAAGCAAGCTACTATGGGTGAACTCAACGAAACGCATCGGTGTTAGCTTAGCCCCAACTCTTGGTAGTGTACCGCCATTTTGAGGGTAGAGTTATTCTCTCACGCTAGACAACTTTTTGCCAATCAACACTTCGGTAGTCTAACCTTAAGACAACTCGTGAGTGCATAACACTTCCTGTCAAATAACCGGCCCGGTTTCTAGGTTTAAGAAAGGCAAATTCAACGAAATATCACCGAAAGCCCAATCGTGTAAATTGAGAAAAACGCTTGTCTGTTTACTTTACCGGCTCTTGAAACGGCGACAGAGTTCGACAAAACAGTACTCTTTCAAATATAATTCAAAGCAGGTCCCAGTTACCTAATTATTCCATATAGTAGGCGGAAAGAAAATGAAGCATTTGACATGATTAATTCAAGTCAAATGCTTCATGCTTCTTCTTGATGTTGACTTCGTTGTCCTAACCAATGAGAATACCGAGGTAAAACATGACTGGGGTATACTGGTAAGAGCATTTTGGGAGGATGGTGCTTCGTACGTCTCCAGTTGTACTCCTCTGTGCACTGTGCTCAGTAAACAAGGAATCCAGCATTTGACTTAGGTTGTTCTGTTCGCTAATTAACGTTCAGGTGCCAACCAAAATTTATTCGTTCTGAGGGGTTAGTGAAAATGCCAAAATGCTTTCGATCTCCTATTCGGCTGGAGCCATAACCTTCTTACCTGTTCTTTTTATTCTGACTAGGCCATTGTTTTGTCACCAGTTTCGCAACCTCTTTTAGGAAACTCGGGAATCCTTAGCGCCTTTCTATGAGGAGAAAAACTGCCCTGAGTAATGATGTAGTCCTCTTCACCTAGCCACTATGGGAAGTTAACTTTCCTTGGACGGATATTTTGAAGAAAATAAAAGCGACTGTCTTTCGAAAGTTGAGTCATTTTCTCCCACTTGAGAACTTCAGTTTTTTTATATGAACTAGAGACGATGCCTAGGCATGTGCCATTTGTAGAGCCAACACTGACCACGGTAAAAAAAAAGTTAGCCGTTCAAGTGTTGGGTAGGGGGCCTTCGAATTTTCACGCAGCTAACTCCATTTTGCATCAAAACCTCAAAATACAATACCTAACTTCCAATAAACAGACCTTCGAGGTGAACAGCCGTTTTCAGGGCTATTTTGGTCTAATATCGCCTTTTTGTTTCCTTTTCAGCTTGCCTATAACTTCGTCCTCAGTTCTATCTTTCCATCACACAGGATGAATTGCTACGTAATTGCATTATCACTGCTGGCGATATCGCTGGAATGCCGCGCTGTTGATATGAATGCAACCCAGCCAACGAATGGATCCCCGGCTGCTGCCAACTAAAGTACCAGAGTATCGGAAGCTGGGACATCTCAACCCAAAACTTGTGTGTCCAGGCGTTGGATCTGGTTGGGTGCCGTGCCGTAATGACGGCGTATCATGTCCAGCTGGTGAAACTTGCTGTCCTTATAAACTCGGAGGATGGGCTTGTTGTCCTCATGTACAGGCAATGTGCTGTAGCGATCTTCTGACTTGCTGTCGAAGTGGATTGACCTGCAACGTTGCTGCCAACCGGTGCGACTGAAATGGGAAAGTAATACCTAATGTCAAAAAGGTCAAAATAAGGATCAAAGACCAGTGCCTTGCCAAAAATCTTAAACTGATTTCGAGTTGATCAGATTTAAATCTGTTAAAATTTAAGGATCATGTTTTTGTTAATTAATAATGATGAGCATAATAGAAATTTCAGCAAATTAAATCACGCTGAAATAAAAGGAACTGCGGAAGATAGGTAAACATTTGCTGGGCTGAAAGCCTTCCTTATATGATTTCAGACTTTCACTATTTGTACTGGACTGTGACTAGCTATATTCTACAATAGCGACTGAGATTTTTTTCAAAAATAGTAGCAGTGAATTAAACTTGCGGTTGGAACCAACTTTTTGTGACTTTTGAGTCGTTCGTTAAGGGGAAGTTGAAGTAAAGTTATGTGACTAACCCTGCGTTAGCGTCACCTATAGTAAATGAATCTGTAATCTAGCAAAACTCCTGAGTATAAGTAAAGGCGGGGACACACGATGCAACATTGCCCCAACATCTCGCGCAACTTGAAAGTTGCATCGTGTGTCCACCGTTGAAATTGTTGCGCGCAACGTTGCGTGCAACTGTTGCAGAAGTATAATCGGCTACTACTTCTGCAACATCGCGCGTGTCCATCATCTGCAACATTACGTGCAACTTCGTGACGCAAACGTTGCGCGCAATGTTGCATCTAGACTGCGAGTAGTCTCTAATTTTGGCGATTGTGATTGTGGGGCGGGCAAAATACACACGCGCGTGCGCGAAAGTTCGAGGAGACGCGACGAACCGTTTCATTTGCGATAACATCTTCCGCAGTTTATCGATGACAGGAGCAAACACATGACAGGAGGCAAGAGAAGGGACCCCATTGGTTGCGCTTAATTGGCTTGAAAGACGATATGAAATTTACACCTCAAAATCACTCGGCCGTGAAAGGTCAAAATCCTGGGCTAAGTCTGTAGTGTCTAATTTTCGGCGCTCCCTTCGCGTTGCGTCTCCTCGAAATTTCGCGCGCGCGCGTGTGTATTTTGCCCGCCCCACAATCGCCATCGCCAAAATTAGAGACTACTTGCAGTCTATGTTGCATCGTGTTTCTGCGCCTGAAGTTGAGTATGATACTGTGCGGTGGGTTTGGTGGAAAACGTGGGGCCGGGGTACCGGGCTCCTGGGGTCTGCTGAAAACACGGGGCCTCCCAGAAACAGCAGATTATGTATTCATTTCTCTAGGAATTGCTGGTAACATTTTCGCTCTAGGCGGCAATTATTGCTCTTATTTAAAAGTCAAAACACACAGCGCATTCGCTTATTGTTAAGGAACAACAATTTCTCCCAAGGGTTTCCTAAAATTTTTAGGTTCATTTCCACTGTTAGGTACTCCATAGCCTTTCGTCCGTTCTCGCTGACTGAAGTGATATGGATTTTGTAATTTTGTACAGAAAAAAACACTGACTTTGGTATGTTTTGCCGTACGATGTCGATCGGATTCACCTGAGGCAAGGTGAACAAAAATTGCGCCGAATAATTAAGTTTAAGACCTACAACAGGGGCTTATTTGAAATTTATAAAACAGGTTCTTATTTAATGAGAGGTGTATTACTAATAATAATAATTATAATATTGTTTTCTGGTCCCACTTGTAATGATAATAATAATAATAATAATAATAATAATAATAATAATAATAATAATAATACAAGTGCTAGGAGCACTTAACAAAGTCTCAATGCTCTTACAAGTAATGATAAATAAATATAAAAAATGAAACATCATAATAATTAGTACAACTTCTAAAAACTACTATAAAGTTAGACATAGACATAAAAATGAAAAAGAACATGGGTAAAAAAGATAAGCTTTTAGCTGGGACTTAAAGCTACTAAGACTTTGTGCGCCTCTGATGGTGGCTGGAAGGGAATTCCACAGTTTTGGGGCACAGATTGAGAATGCCCTATCACCGTATGTTGCAGTATTACTTCTGGGTATTACAAGAAGATTCTGATTGGCTGATCTTAAAGTCCGAAATGGTTTATAAATATGTAATACTTCATATATATATATATATATATATATATATATATATATATATATATATATATATATATATATATATATATAAATATAACAGATGATGAACAGATCAACTGTAGATTTGACTTGGCATTTTATTACTATTTAGTTTCGTACTACACAACTTGTGTGTTATAATCACGCTCTAGTTTACTATTGAACACTCTGAAAGCAGTTCTGCAAATCAACTCGTTTATATATATATATATATATATATAAAGCAGTTCTGCAAATCAACTCGTTTATATATATATATATATATATGTATATATATATATATATATATATATATATATATATATATATATAGGAGCCATGCCGTTCAAAGCCTTATAGATTAGAAGCAGTATTTGATAGGTTATCCTAGACTGTACAGGGAGCTCGAGCCAGTGGAGATTACGCAGAACTGGCGTAATATGATCAGTCTTTTTCACTTTTGTAACTAATCTTGCCGCAGTATTTTGCAACCGTTGCAACTGATGGCATACGACGCCGACTTGCACACATTATTAATGTGGTGAGTCATCTTGAGATTACTATCCATGGCAACGCCCAGATCACGAGCAACGGGAACAGGGGTGACCAACTTCCTCCAACTGATAACAGTGGTGCGGATGAAACGTTAGGAGAAAACCGGGAGGAGAAATGTTCAACCTCGGTTTTGCTCGGGTTACAGGAGAGCTTGTTCATGGCGCACCATACGAGAATGTCTAATACACTTCTCGAGTTTGGGTAGTGTCGTAAGTTGCCCATCCCTAGAACTGATGGTTAAATAAAGTTGTAGGTCATCCGCATACATCATCAAATCGAGACCGTGTGCTTTAACGACATCCGCCAATGGGGCAATGTATAGCGAAAACAGGAGAGGGCCGAGAATCGACCCTTGTGGTACACCATATCACCAGTATCGTTCAATTTTTTCTTTTTCCTCTACGTCTTGTGAGATCAACCGAACATTTTAGTTTGAAGGCATCATCAAGCATCCAGCAACGACGAAGAAAAGAGAGATTGTGTAGCTTAACACGAAAATGTTGGTGTATTTCGGGATGCGGCAACGTTGAACTTCATTAAGCCCCATTTGTTAAATTCGCTGTCTTCGAAGTTTTCCCAAAGACAGTAGCATGGATACCCCTAGCCAGTTTCAAGGTATAGTTTCGTTCAATGTTTCTACTGTCTATTGAACGAGGATTGAGACCATGTGGGGTTATGGCACATGTTAAATTATTTCACAGAAGTTAGGTTCCAAATCAGTTTCTACGTAAATATCAGAACCTGCCTTTTAGTTCGGAATTGTTTGTGCTCATCAAATTTCCCTACTGCTGTTTTGTAACTGTCTAGTTAATGAAAAAGACTTGTTCTGTTAATAAGAAGTGCCTATCTTTTTTCCGCGCTTTATTTTACCAGCGCGATGCAAGTTTATAGTACTGATTTTCAAGATTAATTTCCTGTGATTTTGACCTCTCGAACCCGAGAATCGATTTCCTCGTTTTATTCGAAAATAAAGCGCTTGCGGGGAAAACGAACCACATCAGGTTTCTAGTTTTACCAATACCCACTTATGTGCAAAATATGAAAGAAATCGATTTTTCAACTTCTGCCGCCGAATGCTCGATGTTTACAGAAAAACGCTCTTAAGGGGATTCCATCGAAATAGAAGGACTATTTAGAATTTTCTAAGACTTGGTACAATTGGTAATTATGTTTGGTACATCTCAAAAATGCAATAAAAAATAGGGGTCACCGAGCCTGTTTTGGCACAACATGGATAGCCATTTATAGCAACTATACGACCCACAAGATTTTCCTGAGAAACCTTAGTAATCAGAATTGAGAACTATAATTGCTTTAAAAAGTGATTGCTTGTATTGAAATATTGGAGCAGTTCAACAAAATAGACATTTATCTTGCATTGTACTCTATTTTAGTTGAACAGGAATTAAGGATCTGCAAAAGATTAAAGAATTTACCGCTTGCGTACATACCCTGCTGTACCTAAAGACGTGTTTTTCTCGGCATTTAAATAAAAATATATATCTCAAAGCAGAATTTTTAACTTTTCTTGAAATCGTGATATATTGTACACGACCGTGTGCCATTTGAATTTATGAATTAAAAAATGGGGGTCGCGGAGCTCGTTTAGGAAAAAACGACCTGTTTTTCTCTGAACTGCTCAGCTTTCATGGAAAACCTATCAAGTTCCGAAGGTGCGCGCGCTCGTGCGCGCGCTAATCACGCAAAAAAAAATGATGCACAGAAAGGATGCGCAATACAATTGAAGGGAATCACCTTAATTACATTTTCTGTTTTGGTTATTGCCATTGAGACTTCCAGAAGTTCCGCAGACACTACTTTCAATTTATAACACGCCCAAAGCTTTGAATGTGTACTAAAGCCGATGTAAAAACAAAAATAGTTTTAAAATTTGTTGTTCTTGTTGTTGTAGTTTTGTTTCGCTCGTCTTACTGTCTGCCACTCTCTGTACCCCACTCTCTTGGCACGTAAATAAAGTTTCTTACTTACTTTTACTTACTTACACAGCAAAATTAAGAGTGTTATGGTGACACTAAAAAAGTGTAAATTCTTGCAGCTGTGTGAACACCGACTGAGTGTTGGATTGACACCACTGTGGTGTACATTTACACTAAAATCGTGTAAATCACACTTAAAATACACCAACACAGTGTTATGACAGCACAAAATTGGAGTAATTTTACATCAGAACAAAATGAATTTACACCAAAGTTGTGTTAAGATAATCCAAATAGGGTGTAAAAATACACCGTAAAGGTGCTACCATAACATCACTTTAGTGCTTGTTTTACACCAAATAAGTGTATATGGTGTAAAACACCATGCAGCTGTGTACACACCAAAACAGGGTAAAGTTACCCCTAAAAAAATTTGACACTCAATTTGTGTAAAAATAACACTTGCAGTAATGTTATAACGACACCATCAAAGTGTTTGCGTTAACAAAGTTTGCAGTTAATACAACACCAAAAGTAAAACCACATGTGGGTTAGTGTTATGCCTATCATTACTTTAAAGGAGTCTGATATCACCAGCTTTCAAGATTATTTTTTGTAATCGTTTATTCGGTATGTCCACAGAGGAAATGAAAAACTCTCGAGCATCCAGAAGTACTTACTGTGTACAATTTGGCAACAAACATAGTTACGTGAGGACACTTCCGTATAAAACTTTGCAAGACGTTTACTGCAAGTGTGAGTGTTCCACTAAATACTTCTCAAACGTTTTGTTTCAGTACTTTATTGGAAACCTGCTATAGACTTAAAAATCGAAACCCTAAAAGCTGAAGGTTAAACTGTTCTTGATATCTTCATCTGACACCAAAGCACTGCAAGAGATAAAAAAATAAACGAAAAAAATCAGTAACATTCTAATTAAACCACTGACAAAAGCATTAATTGTCATAACTTGGCAATAACTGCGAAAGTTAACTAAGGTCAGGGGGGGTTGCTTAGTACCCACGTGACTTCAAACAGCCAATTGCTGCACGGCAAGCTTTGCTGGAAACCCCCAAAAAATTCCCACCAATTTTTGAAAGGAGGACTTCAAAAAAGATGGAGATTTAGGGTATGCGATCTAAAAACGTATTTTGAATGATTCTTATTCTAAGCTAAGTAAACAAACCTAATGCCTGCAACTTTTTATTCATATCTTATCTTTCTTTGTAACACTTTTTAGCCCTGATTTTGGAAATTTCACACTGCTAGGTTGTAAACAGTTGCGCGATCGATTTGTCATTTTCAAAGTTCATTTTTTCTGCTATGCACAAATCATACAGGATTATCTTTTTCCCTAAATGTTACATTGATAGTTGCTGTTTCAAGAAATCCTATCGCACCCCATCGTACCTCTTATCGTTTTGCCACAATTCTAGAAAGTAAGCTGACAGGTCTCTGCCATAGCGCACATAAATGTTGCGTGGTTCAGTGGAAAGGTTTCGAAAGAAATAGCGTGTAACATTCCGTATTTTTCTTCTTTTCTCGATACTGGTCTATTTCTTTAAGATCTTTCAATGTCTAGAAAATCTTAATATACGGTTAGAATTTCTCAGCTTCATGATACTGATTTATATTAAGCTTTCCTCGTGTTAAACCGATCAACAACAATATGGCCGCCATTTTGTTTAATGATTTTTTAAGTTTGAAAGTCCCCTGTTTTGATATAATTTGTAGACTGACATGACATCTAAGAGGAGAAGGGTTCCTTCAGGTAACTCACCTGAAAAGCCGCTACCCGTGAGGAGAAAGCTATTTTATAGCGAGTCCGAGGTAAAAGAATATTATTTCTTAGCTTGTTGTCTATAAAATTGTATAATGGGCGGGGGACGGGAGGGGTGGGGGGGGGGGCAGCCTTAGGTCAATAAAGTGGAACCTCGATTTAACGAACCCCTATATAACGAAGTCCTCGGAATAACGAACGATGTTTTTCAGCCCAGTAATAGTGTAATGTATGGAAAAAAACCTCGATGTAACGAACCAATTTCCCTGGTCCCTTGGCACTTCCTTAAATCGAGGTTCCACTGTACGACAAGTGAAAACTTTCATTTTAATGGTCTGCAGTTAAACATGAACAGTGGGAGGAGGCTGAGCGAGCAGGTTTGGTGCAGTATGCGGCATTATTTAATGACGGTGGAACTGGTAAAACACCATGGCCTGTGCATAAAAGGGAAGAATTTTGGAATGAGTGTGCCAAGTCTGTGAGCAAATATTCTGGAAAGCCATTAAGATCTGGTGAGTTTGTAATTACTTTTAACAAGTATTGTTGTTGTTGTTAAAGGGATACTGTGATAAAAGATAACTTCTCCTTGTTATTATTTTGCAAAACATTTAACGTCAATGATGACAAATTTCAAGGCTTAATTTTTAGGAGAAGTCCGATTATCAGCGCTGTGTTTTCTTCATTCAACTGGACTCCATATAGATTCTTGACCTGCCGAGTATCAGTAAGAGAGCTGGATTGAGGGCAAAATGACATCATTTACACACTTGCATACATGCATGCATGCATAGCAGTACATATTTTATTGAACACATCGCACATGAGGCTTTTCACTGCTACAAAAAATAAACTAATATATATCATTTACTTACCAGTTTAAAATTAAAGTGTGTGCAACTAATTTTGTATGCAGAATGGGAATCCTACTGTCTGAAATTCCTCCGCATACAAAATTAGCCTAATATACGCACATTCAATTTCAAACGGGTAAATAAATGATGTTTTGCCCTAAATCCAGATTTCTTATTGTTATTTTGTATTTGCTTCCAGGAGCCTACAGAATCAAGGTTCTTAAATACTTCAAGAGAAATTTTAATTCAATTGATGAGGCAGAAGATAAATATGGAATCAACTATTTTGAGGACAACTCCACACATGTAAAACAAGCTTCCAGGGTTGACCAGTCAGATGACCCAGGAACTTCATCCATACTTGACATTGTCTCTGTGTTCAAAAATCTATCAAAACGGCAGTCATCACAGCTCCTTGATGAGCTATTTTTCCTTTTTCTATGTCAGGAAAATGACAAATTCACAAGAGGTTGGAATAGGGTGTGGAGGGGACACACCATTTTCATACCTAGGTAGAGGGGGGGGGGGGAGGGGCTTTCAAAATCATATCTTTCAGATAAATGTGATCTCACTCCTCATGAATAATGACTGGTCCTTTACACCAGAATGCTGGTTTAATTTTCGGTCAGGATACAAGAATTTCAAGTTGTTGCACTCCTCAATATTGTTTCTGTCAAAAGCTTTTACAAATCATTTTGTTTATTATTGAAGTGATCTTTTTACAATATGGATGTTGTGACCAAAAAAGGTACCGGAAGCGAAACCGGAAGCGGAACTGAAAACTTGAGAAGCCCCTCGGCTCCCATGGTACTGTGCGGCCGAGTCGGCCATGTGCGAAAAGAGTCGGACGTGTTTGTTTTCTTAGTTAGTTTAGTGTGAAAAACTGAAAGAAGTCTTGAACCGTGTCACTTTTCGAAAATGAATTACCCGGACCTGTCAACATATGTGAGTTATTGTAGAAGATTTGCAGTCGTTTTGAACCGATTTACCACCTTGCTTAAGTTCTTTTTGTACGAATTTTCAGCGAATCTACAATAAACAGCAGATACCAGTTTAAGGAGTGTACGTGTACTGTGGAAGAGAGAATTTGCGGAGCTGTTTCTAGAATATCGATATCACCGGAGCCAGGCAAATATTTGCGATTTGCTTAACGAGACTACAATGCAAACTTGGTGCAAGAAGGGTATTGTAGGGCATGAATTGAACATTGCAACTCTACAGCCACAGTAATTCCAAATAGAAGAGATTAAGTCACTTGTTTCTTTTATGCAACACTGTACACACCATATGGATGAATAATCTTGCAAGAAATAACTACATAATATTATTGCAGTCCAAGTAAAACAAAGTTGTTTGTCATGATATAACAATAGAATTTATCATGTTGCTTTGAAGATACATGTATACAATATTTCGTATCATAAAATAAACAACAGACTCCTTGCAGATGGGCGTAATCGCTTGACCTACTTTTCACTAATTAATGCAAGGTATAAGTTAAATAATACCATAAGTGGAAAAAGCATGACAAGATTAGCAATAAGCTCTTCCTTTTAGTGATAAGTATTAAAAGTCACGTGCGTTGCAAAAAGTCTACCAAGCAAACTTTCTGACAACAGGGTATCACACGGGAATACCATTGAATAAATATAGCTAGAAGGCATGCATACAAGAGATTATTTCTGTTTTCAAGATTCTTTCAGGAATTGCATAGGGCTTAATTTCTCAACTCATCAGAAGAAATCATAATGACGACAGATCATTTTGGTTTCCTATTCTATCATTAGCCTTGCTGTAACACCTAAATACAATTTCCCCAAATCTGGCCTCCTTAAAATGTCCATGTTCTTTCATGAACTTCAGTACCTCCAGGAACCATCGGAGGAAAGATGAAGACAGACAAGACCATGTGGTGCTCTCCAGAAATTTCCCCTTTTCAGTAACTGGTCCAGGGGTTGGGGGGGGGGGGGCTCCCACATAGACGTGACAGGGGTGCTCGTTTTACCTTAAGGGTTAGAAATGTGATTTCTGTACCTCTTTGGATGTTCAGTTTCAAAAGGCCCACATTTTAGCATAATTTCACAGTACCTTTTACACTGAGAATCATGATAGCTGCTTAATTTGTCGTGGGGTCAAAAAATATTGGATGTTGGGAGCCATACCCAGAAAACAACATTTATTCAACCCCAGTCACTTGCTTAATGAAATCCCAGCTGAGAACTGGTGTTTTGACCTGTACGGTACAACAGCATTTTCCGTATATATTTAAGTTAAGCAGGTACAATTCATAGAAACAATAAGACCAACAAAGAAAGAAAGAGAAAGAAAAAAAGAAAGAAAGAAAGAAAGCATTCCAGTTGTTAAGTCAACTGCTGTCCCATTTTCACGCGGCTAGCTCCATTTTGCAAAAAGGTTACATTTTGGATTTCATCATCAATTATGCAATGTCATAAAGCAGAAACTCGGCTAACATACACGACGTAAGAGAAAATTGCTTTGTTTTCATTGTATCGGTAAGATTTAAAATGAAGTGGACTGTGTCTGTAAATTGCTCGCATTTGATTTGGGCTGCTGGCGCTAGCGTTTGGTAATTCGACCGCTCAGGCTAAGCCCTGAGTCTTTAAGTTTAGAAAATCGTATTCTTCTTTCAGCCTGACTCTCACTACCTTGGCCATCTTTCACTCGCTCCAACTTTCATCTCTGTTTTGTAATCCAAAAAGGACGATTAAAAATAAGAAAGGATACTTTATAGCTCTTACTCGCCCGAAAACATGGCTGCAGGCTACACTGCATAGAGCAACATACCTTGCCAAGCATTTGACATGATTGATGCCTCTTCATGGCATGTTTGTGGTTCTAGTTAGTGCATGACTGGAATGTGCTGTATAGGATCATTAAACTAGCGTTTCGAAATCTTTCACGTTTAGTCCAGTTAAACTTTAAGAAAAGATATCGAATGAAAATATGTAATAAAAGGGAAATTCTTAATGAATTGCCACCATAGTTGATAAGAATGAAAATCAAAACGAAGGAGCATTAGTGCGTTCTTGAGTAATAATAAAGTATAAAGGTAGAATGATACATTGAAAGAAAAAAAGACAGAGGAATTTACTGTCCAATTAATGTTTTACATATCAATGGTCATACTTAAGGATTTTATTTATGGATGCATTAAAAAAAACAACACTTCAGGATTCTGAGAAATGTTCAATAGCTATCGATACGAAGGTAACACTTCAGTTTCTTTAACTCACACTTAAAAGTTCAATTCACCTTGTACAGTATAAAAACAGGGCCACAGAAAATATTGCCTGATACATTTCATTTTAGAAATGCTGAAAAATTACAACTGTAAACTATGCAAGTACAGGAGCAAGTCAAGAACTAGAGCAGTATCGAAGAACTAGAAAGCCCAGTCATGCGAAATGTGAAAGAAATTTTCACGACACATTTGCCTTCTTTCTTCGCTGACTCTGTACAAATGATCCCGACTCCGCAAATAATTCCAGACCACAAATGATCCCCAAATTGCCAGACCGCCGAATGATCCAAGAGCCACAAATGTTCCCCCAAATGGGCCGCAAATGATCCCGCTAAAGAATGTGGAATGGCGTGGAGCGAATTCGCCATGACAGCTAACTCCATTTTGTGTCAAAACCACTAAACAGGATACCTAACTGCGCACGACACAGACCCTACGTCGGCGAGCTCGAGCCTTCCAACCGCCATTTTTGGTGACAAAAGCCCTTTTTGGAGCCCTGGAAGCTGTTAGCGGTTGGCAAAATGCACAATGAAGAGAAAACAGGACAATTTTCTCGATCTTATCTGAAAAACCGAAGGCTAAAGGTTTTTATTAATTACGCAATGTCGAAAAAAGGAAACGGCCAAAACAACTATACAAACGAGATAACTGTTTTATCACTGTCTCGATAAGATTATGCACTGCAGCACTCAGCTCTGTTTTGTTATCCAAGAATATCTTACAGCACTTTCTCGCCTAAACCATACGCAGGATATTCTGTATAGAGCCACATAAGTCGTGGTTATAGCATAACATAATAACTGATGAAAGTAAATAATCATAGCCCCCCCGCCCATCAAGTCTCATGAATTAAACTTAGGGGCCGATTACATGAGGCGGGCTGGCCCGGTTAGCCGGACTGGCTCGGTTTGCCGGGATCTCAGCACGTCTGTGAAACATATTAAAAATCAACTTTGCGATTACATGGAAAAATCTCAGCCCGTCTAGCTGGGATCCCGGCATCGCGATGCCGGGATCTCGGCTAGCCGGGCTGAAAATTTACCATGTAATCGCGATTGCTGGGCCAGCCCGGCTAGCCGCGACAACACTTTCTCGTCACTAAATTTCGCTTCAATGCAAAATGGCTCACCAGAAGATCGATATTTCTCTTTCTATATAACACATAAAGGTTTATCAGACCATAAAGCTACGTAAAACTGAAAAAAATACGCCGAAATAATGAATTGGCAAAAATAAAAACGTTTGGTTCATGCTCTTTGATGTAGCTATCTTTTCACAGGACATCTTCTAAATTTAGCCGCAGGCGGGCTGGCTCGCCTCATGTAATACTGAGCTGAGCAGTCATCTCGGTAGACCTAGCCAGCCCTGCTACCGAGCCAGCCCGGCTCATGTAATCGGCCCCTTCGAATCATTCCATGGCAAATCGGAATGTATATACTTCTTACATAATCCCCAAAGACGTAAAATTTTCAAATTGATTCTAAAAGTTGTGTTAAGTATCAATCCACCTCGAGCTCCACGCGTCAGGTAGTGAGTTCCACTATTTCGATGCAAGGTATCTAAATGATTTAAGACCGATTTCGCCCTCGACAGGTCCAATATAGTTGTTCCCTTGAGGTTTTACAGGGAGCACCTATTAACCTTTATTAAATCACGTAAGCTTACTGGTCCAACATCGCTAATGTGTTAACAACAGTGCGCAGTATATTTGATAGCGTTGTTTGCGAAGACTTTGGAGGCCAATACTCTTGAAATTTGACACGTTTAATGACTCTGCAGAATTTGACTTTGCGGTCCTAACCAAAGAGAATAGAGATAAAGCACTGGACTGCAACTGAGATCTTTTGCGGTAGGTAGTAAGTTCCGCAGTTTTGATGCAAGGTACCTCCACGACTTTTGGCCTTAGGTGGTCGATTTCACCTTCGACAGGTCCAATGTTGTTGTGTGTGTCCCTGAGGCTGTACAGCGGGCGCCTCACCTTTATTTAATCACGTAAGCTTAGTGGTTCAACAACACTGAAGTCTTAAAAACAGTGCTCAGTATTTGTGATTGCGAAGACTTTGCCTCTTCAGACTTTGGAGGCCAATACTCTTGAAATCTGTTGTGATTAATGGCTCTGCAGATGTTGTCTTTGCGGTTCTAGCCAAAGAGATAATATAAAGCGCTGGACTGGACGTCAGTGCTGTATAAAAGCGGTATTTGGTTGATTTTGCTTCACACGCCTACAGCTGTACTCTCCTGTGCACTGTGCTAAGAAAACAAGAAATCCAGCATCCTGTCCTTGGAAGGTTAGTCTGAAGAAATTGCTGATTTATTGAGCGTAAACTTATGTTCGCAGTATCGTTCAAGTGCCAACAACAATTGTTCGGTATATAGTTTAGTGAAATTGTCAAGAAAGCTTTTCAATCTTCAACCCAGCAGCAGCATTAACGTTCTTCCTAGTTCTCTTTAACTCTTGTTAGGCCAGTGGCTTGTCAGCAGGTTGGCCACCTTTTAACGCCCACTGTCTTGAAGCCTTTTTACGTGGAGAAAAACCTCCTAAAGAAGTGACTTCCATACCCGATTTACTCTGGGCCAGCTTTTCGTGGATTTTTTATGTTAACGAAACGCATCAGTGTTACTTTGGAACTCCGGTTTTTAAGAAGCCACTAGAGTTGATGTTCAATTCTTTAGCTGGTCACTCTATTGAATGTAGGGTCATTCTCTCACACTTGGTGTTCTTTTTTGTATATATACACTGTCACTTCCCAACCCAAGACAACCGAAGGCGTACTACGCGTCATATGAAGACCGGTTTTTACTTTTCAGAACGACCTGTTGACTCGCGGTCTTAACCAAGAGAACAGAGTCAGCATGACTGGAATGTGCTGTACAAATAAAATTTTGCATGATTTTGCTCATACTCCTCCGGCTGAAAAAGCGAAGGAAAGAGAGCAAAAGATAGTTGTAACTGGAGTTGGCAATATGGAAGCAGGGTAGCGTTAAGGTCAAGTTTGCCGGAATATATACGCGATTGCCTTACAAGGTAAGTCCGGTTAACTTTTGAAGAAGAGTTTTGACAGAATCCAAAAACGGAATATTAAGTAAGCTGAGAACACAGAAATAAAGAAAGAAAACCAAAGAACCAAAGAAAGAAGCAGGACTGACTGCGGTCTATCGATAAGGTAAGTTTAGGGACAAATTAATTGAAAAATGCTCAATAGCTACCGATAAAAATGTCACGCTATTAAATATTTCTTCAACATACTCAGAAGGAAGAATACCCTTGTTCATTGCAATCAACAGCACCACGGAAGAGTATTGCCAGACATTTAGAGTCTAACAAGCTTGGACCCACTTTGTAAAGCACAATAAAAGCATCACGGAAGAAAATTGCTCAATACATTCTGTGAGCAAAAAAGGTAGACAGCCCCGTCATGGAAATTGTAAAAATGCCGTTCACGTCATAAAATATTTGCAGGAGGCTATCTCCATTTTGCATCAAAACCGCAAAGTAAGAGTTTAACTAGCTTTCCTGCCGCCCTTATCTGAGTCACGGCAGGGGTCAGCGGCTGCCCAAAAGTGCATGACGAAGAGACGTAAACCGGAGAAATTCCTTGGTCTCATCTGCCCGACACAAGTGATTAGGGTTGGCTGCCCTGTCACCCTCAAGCTCACAATAAATAGGTAAACAACCTCACTCCCATGCAAACTTTAAGTGGCCTAAACTACCTTCTTTGTACGCCAATGCCGATTTCACATACAATGTTATCACTAACTATGGAGTGCTTTAACCTGAAAAACCGCTAACATAGTGCAAGAAAATTGTTTTATTTTACCTGTTTCAATAAGAGATTTAGTTGGAGCAGAGTGTGACTGTCAGAAAGCCTGTCGTTCAGGCGAGCGCCTAGTCCTGTTGCCAGTAGTCATAGTTGTAAAACTCGCCAGCCAGGCCAATGTCTTATCAGCAGTTTGGCCATCGCTTAACTCCTCAGGGCTTTCTGATAAGGAAATAGAAGGTCCTGGGTAATGAAGTGGCCTTCCTAACTAAACTACTCTGGGTGATCCAACGTCTATAGCAAAGCGCATCAGTTTTACAGGAGAAACCCACCTTTTAATTTTAGGGACTGGTACTGAATATGATGACGCCATTCACTAAAATTTAAAAACGTTTTTATTCATACCATAGACAGCACAGCACCGAAACTAATACCCACTGGAATTGCGCTGAAACAACCAAAATATACCTCACAAACACTACAAATAAATCAAGAAGACAAGATGAGGATTTTTCTTGCATCGTGCTTCTTTATTTTAACTGCCAACACATCACAACTTACGAATTGTGCCTGACCAAGATTATCATCAGTCGTGACACTCAAATTACAACATAACAGACTAGCGCTTTGGGTTTCATTACATGCAAAAGTCGTATAAATACCCTCGTAGAGCTCGCTTTTACATGTGGTTTAGTTTACAAAAGAGGATCAATAGGAAATATGAATTAAAAAATGGAAGGGATTTATATAACACATTTATAAAGAAATCCAAACAAATACGATGAAGCAGTATTGCGGCCCCGAGGATTGATAAAGAACAGTGAAAGAAGGGTTAGAAATTAATTAAAAGTAGATAAAAGGAGGATACTGCTAAATAGCTTTCAATTTTACTTGGTCTTGCGTCAGGGTTTCATTCAAACAAATCCAGACTTAGAACCACCTGAAGCAACATACTCAACTGAGTACCGCAGGGCAGAAATGCCCGATAGCTACAGTATCGGCAGTTGAAAGGTTGCACTTTAGCTAGGGTTTCTTGACAAATTCATACCTGAAAGCTAGTTAAAACTGTACTCCAAAATAAACACGGTTCACCGAAAATCACTGCTCATCAGATTTTATTTGAATAAGGCTGATCAGATTTTAGAATTTCTTCCAGAGACTCAGAAGTCTGTAGAATCGTGTGCAGAATAATAATTTATAGAAACTTGTGCAAAATAACCACACTAACGCTCGGTATGTTCGACATTTATGAGTGAACTGATTACGTCTATAGAATGTGGACCATGTACCATGGTTGTGGGCCAGACTGTATATAGCCACATATACAACGTGCTGGGAATTTGACATGAGAAAGTGCATGACTGTGATTTATCGAATTTTCAGGCGGCTACCTCCACTTTGCATTCGAGAATATTAAAACGACGATACCCAACTGCATAATAAACGAAGAACTTCCCGACTGTTACTTTAGGTCCGATTAACATTGCCTCTTTGTGTTTTCTAGCTTCCCAAGAACCTCATTCCAAGCTTCCTTTCACCTTCACTCAAGATGAAGTGGTGCGTGGTTGCATTCACACTTCTGGCAATATCCCTTGGATGTTCTGGTCAAACCCCTCAAACTGGGTGGCCGGCGACGGAGGCGAAACCGTCATATTGTTTGCACTTGGAAGCAAATCGTGATGTTATAAAATTAGAAGTTTGTCAAAGAAAACAAGATTCTGATTTCATCGTGTGTGATATCGATGACACTTGCTGCAACCTTAAAAATGGGACGTGGAATTGTTGTTCGTCTTCATGGCCTGTCTGCTGTGGGGGAGGATGTTGTCCGTCTGCATTTCCTGTTTGCTGTGAAGGTGCAAAATACTGCTGTCCACAAAACCACGATTGCGTTTATGGGCTGCCACCGGGTAACGTTAGATGCGACAAGAAAGTTCAAGTTCAAGGACAGTAGCGCTTACAAAGCGAGTCGTTAAATTAAGGTTTACCAAAAGTTTAGCTTAAATCAATCTTTCGTGTTTAGTAGTTGGAGTGTCAGCCTTGCGATTTAAATAACTGGAGAATTTGTGATTAAACTTTCAATATTTGTACTGACCGACTGGCTTCAATATATATAATGGCGATAATGTTGTTAAAAACAGTAACAGCGTATTAATATATAATGGCAGAAACTCATAAGGACTTGAAACGTGTAACTCGCATATGTAGGTTTCGATGCTCGTAATAATTCATTTTCGCAAGTACCATATTTGGAACACGAAGAGAAAGAGAACTGACCAATCAATCTTCGTGAATGACGTGACGTAATTTTACACCAAGTTCGCGCACTTGTTCCTAGATTAATGGCCGACAAACCGGGGAAAAAGAAGCCGAAAAAACTTTCAAACGTTGGAACGACAAAGCAAAAAGAAATACCGGTTTCGAAGACCGAGCAGGAAATTTTTGAGGCAGCAAAATTAGTAATTGAAACAACATGGAGCAAAGCGCTGGGGTAAGAACTAAATCAGACTGTGAAACCAAACCAAAATAGTCTAGCGTTCATGTTTTTATGATTTCAGTCCGGCTTGTTTCACCGTCGCACTATCAACAAATGTTCACTAAAGGTAGGTTTTATACGGAAAACTTTTGACACCAAAATATCAAGACATGAAACAAAAATAAAGCACAGTAAAATTGAAGAGAACCGTTTAATAGTATTGAAGTGTCATACGTTTTCAGTGATTCGCTACCAAGATCAAGCTAAATGAGCTGAATAAGAAAGGACGACTTTTTCTTCGGCTACATACTATAAAAATAACATCGTTTTACCTGCAGTCGATGCAGCTCTAAGTTTAAGCAGCTCCAAATGTTCAAATAAAGAGAATGCAAAAATAAGTTGAATGATCGCTTTCCCAGTTGTTTGATTCATTATTAACGTGTTTTTTTGCCACATCCCGTCCGTGGCCTCTGAACCTGGAACCATTACGTTTTGTGTTCGTTTCTACTCTCCATCTACAATGTTAAAATCATACAGCTTCAATCCGCTTTGGGCGATGAATGCAACAATTCTTTTCAGGAAACATCAAACCTGTACCACATGTTAGAGCCAATAATTGTAAGACTTTTGCGAAAAAAATTATTCCCGGACGTTCACTTGGGAGCAGTTTCATTGATCCATTCAGGTTTGCAAAGAAACGCTGCAACACTTTGCAAGGTTTTGGCGCCTTAAGGTCATTCCCCTGAAATACAATTTAACATACGATTTTTTTCAAACGTTCATAAGTTGTTATCTGTCTTGCACTGTTTTGAAATATAAAATAAAAAGAATAGGTCCGTTTACAAGATATCATCTCTCAAGTTACCCCAGAATTCCTTGCAATTTCGCCTAACGAACACATGTTTATTTGATCAGTTTACGCTACTTTCCGTAGGAAGGGGAAGCACATATTTGAAGCAAATCTTGAAACAATGTACTAGATGTAAAATATCGATAACAAGGAACAATTTACTAGAAGTTTTATGGCAGTTGCTCAAAGAATCAGATAAAAACTGACTTGAAACCTTCCTTGCGTGCGTGTTCCCGAGGCGTGATTTTATCTCCGTGAGTAACGCGTTTCTGCTAATAAATTTTTTTCGAACATTTTCTTTCTAACTCTCTGAACAAAAAGAGGATGAATGGTAGGTCGAAAATATTTGGAAAAAAAGATAGGTCCCCATGCTTGTTTAAGAGTAAACAACTATTCTTTTCTCTGGTGAGCTTAGCCTCATAGCAAACCTATTACTCCCTGGACGTGCGCGCGCTGTGAGCGTGCGCAGTAAGGATACGTAATGCAATACAGGGGAATGACCTTAAACTCGTGAGTGGACTGGAGCGAGGGGTTTCCAACTATAGTACTTAGAAAAATGAATATTTACGAGCATTGAACGCGAGTTACACGTTTCAACTCCTTATGAGTTTCTGATAATGGCCAATAACTTTGTTAAAAACAACAGGAGCTAGTGTATTAAACTTGTCAGTTGGAGCCAACTGTTGCGTGTCTTTCTGCAGTTAAGCCCTGATTGCTATAGTCAGCTTTGAATTGACTTATAGTAAATGAATCTATACTCTAGCAATAATTTTAAAGGTAAATTGAATATGATCCCCGGGGCGAGTGTTTTAAAAGTGCTGAGAGGGACTGGGTTGACCCCACTGACTGAAAAGTCACACCCATTCCTTTACGGGACTAAACTCTCACCGGCGATCACACTTATCAGTCCTACTAATAACATGATTCCCGGGTAAATGTCCCTCAAAATCGGAACTAAAAACACATTCCAAAAAAAAAAAAAATAGAAAGTGGGTCAGACTTTTAATTACGGAATGGTGTTAATCAGTTTTGGTCAACTTGGCTAAGCCAGCCACCTTTAAGTCGTCAAGCTATTTCTGATAAATTCATCTTGCACCCACCCCCCCCCCCCCCACCCGGGGAGGGAAGGTGTACTCAACAAAGTTTTCGTATGCGGATCCTCGGCCCCCGAGGTAATATGAATATGAGGATCAAATACCTACCCTTTTATATGATTTTTTATCAAAATGGTGTCCGTTTCAGATACTAGAAGAAAAATTGCATTACATTTTGTGCGTCGAAACCAAGTCAAAAACAGTACATCGCGGAGGGGTTTTTGTCACCAGAAGGCTCCATATTTTTAAAAATGTTTTTGCTTTGTAAGTTTTGCCAAAAAGTTTCGACACTTTCCCTACTCTGGAAAACTGCAAGCACAAATAGACATCCGTTTTAGTGGGAACCTCTCCTATAGCCCTTGATAGGGAGTACCTCCACCCCGGGGCCCCGAACTTTGTTCCTGGAAGCAATTCTCGGATTCTCACTGGGTAGGCAATCTCCGTGCCAAAAAAATTGCAAATGGTTACAAAATGGCACCCTAACAGTTTTAACCTTCGCTGGACAGGAGGAGAAAAACAAAATAAGAAAAAAAGAAGGAAAAAAAAAAAAGAAGAACGATCATCAACAACAACAACTTCTAAAAGCGGATATTTTTGGAATGTCCAGTCGATAATGTTGCACGCTTTACGATAATTGTTCCCTTTTTTGGATGTTACAGATGTGGTGTTTGCTGGGTTTAAAATTTCAGCGATGCCACAGCAACGTACCATATTAAATTGAATATGCCAATGGTCGCACTCCAGTTTGTCACTTTTGTTGTTAAAAACTGATAAAATTGTCCTTATGTGTCCAAGGCCTTCTTTTCCTTATGACCACAATGATCACTAGTCAGAGATATCCCTTGGCTGCTATTACGGTCTTCTGGTCCTAGTACGCATGTTTTTTGGTTTCCAAACTCGGTGATGTGATTTCTTCCAGTCATATCAAAGGGTGAGTTGCTATTTTCTCCATGGTCCTAAATGCAACCAGCAATGAACCCCCTAAAGTGTTTGATTCAACTTGGGTTCTCGTTGCTAAATTTTTCGTTTGCCATATTCTTGGACAAACCTTTCCCTTCCGTGCGAAAAATTTTTGAACGCCGCGACACCTGACATGACATCGAATTCCTTCATAAGGCAAAAGTAACCTGTATGCGGCGAACCAGTGAGAAAGCTAGAAATTCAATAGTCCAGTTCTGGCCCCTCTCTCTGTCACGCAACGCTCCGCTCTCGCAGAGAGAGGGTCCAGGGACAATTGTCTGCGAACGCTTCCGCTAAACCAATCAGAGCGGATCAGAGCGCAGGATGTTGATTTCACCCGACTGAAAATATATTTGTGGCGAGTGAGGTTGGCAACACTCGGAAAACTTTTCAAGTTTAGTTCAAGATTAACTTGGACGATTGGAATGTCTGTGGCATGTCTGCACTTTCATTAGTTTTATTTATTCGAGAGAGAAAAGGAATAGAGTTTTGAAACGAATTTAGGCAAGTTTCGAGGGTAGAATGAAGAAGGCGAGAAAGCTCATTAAATATGCCCGATGCAAAAGAGATTGTTTCACAACACCCGAGCACAACATCTGCCACTTCGCTCAAGGAGTAGTTTTCCCCGGAAGTTTTCGACAATATTTTGGCACATTTAAATTTTCTTTGCCTTACTTTACAGTATGGATGCGAATTTTTTGAGGTGAGCGAATAAACTATAGAGAGCTCATTAAATATGCGCGTTCGTCTCCAACGCCGATGGAAAACACTCTGAAGCCTGTGTTCGATAGCCCTTAACCTACCAGGCCCTTCATTACTGATGCAAAGGCACAACAATTACAACTGTATAACGTTCTGAAAGTTTCATATATATTCTTCTTTAACTAACCTATAAAGAAGCAGTTGGAAGACTGCCAGTTGGTAAAATTCCAAAATGATTTAGGTTTTTAGTTACAGCATTACAAAAAAGATTGAGAAAAATGTTTTGATCAACAGCAAATACCACAAAATTGGCAGTTAGTCCTCGTAATTACTCAAGCTTTAGCCTTCTCTCGGCTCCCGTATCCAGTGTTTTTGAATTGACCACAACTCCTCCGTTTCTCAGTACTTCAAGAATTCATGTAACGCTCGCAGCAACTGTTTCTTCTGAAAAATAATCTGAACTGCAAGAGGAAATCGCTCAGTGCAACTAACCAAACATGGAGCAAACACGATCGAATTCGGGAAATATTATTTTCTTTTTGCCGACCGCACAAAAAAAATCGTCCGCCAACGCTTCCCTTCCCTCTTATTCGTCTTATCTCGTTGTACATGCGCAGTAGCGATTAGCTAGGAAACTAGCTAAAATTACGAGCATCCGCAGACAATTGTCCCTGGACCCTCTCTCTGCGAGAGCGGAGCGTTGCGTGACAGAGAGAGGGGACAGAACTGGACTAGAAATTCAATAAACGGAATTGAGAATTTAATATTATTATTTAACGTTATTAATATTATTTCCTGAGTAATATACAAACGATTGATGGCTATTTCCATTGAAAGTTCTTCGTTATAGTGTGGGTAAGTGGCTTGACTCCAGGTGAGATTAGAAACTTTTTCCAAGGTGGAGAGAAACAATTCAAAACAGCTGTTTAAGGCCCACGGTCAGCCGTTATGCAACGTGACCGCTTGTTTTGTTTTCAAACTGCTCTTTTGTTCTTCTCGCGGTCTGTTTGGTTGCCAGAATATTTTTGCATTCGTGAAAATCGTCACGCGTATACAAAACAAATCGGAACAACTTAATTTACGTCGATTTATTTTACGAAGTTGCACCAATCTACAAGTCTCAGTTTTGGCTTCCAAGAAAGGCCTTTACTTCCCAAAACGTTGGAAAGTTTCACTGAAATAGAAAGTGAGAAGTCGATTGTTACGTTTATATTTCTAAGGGCCTGCGAGCGACTCGGCAAAAGACCCAAACATTAACGTCGCCTTTGATAGTTTTAGTTTGTAAATTGTGATCTTATTGTTCTGTCGGCCGATACTATCCAAGACTATCCGATACTATCCAGTTCATTTCGCTTCTCCTGAATCCTGACTCTCACTTAGGTCCCAGTCACTGATATCCACCATTCTCAACTCTGGTGTCTTCGGTCGTTGTTTTTTGGCCGTGCAGGACAAAAACTAGAAGAGCTACCTCGCCAAACTACCTTAAGCCGCTGATCATCGGCGAGTTTTACTAGTTCTTCTTTATACAAACAGGACTACCTCGCCGCTGATCAGCTGCAAGTTTTGGAGCTCTTCTATATACAGACAGAACTACTTCGCCGCTGTTCATCGGCAAGTTTAATATAGATCTTCCTTATGCAGACAGAACTACCTCGCCGCTGAACATCGGGGAGTTTTGGAGTTCTTCCTTATATAGACAAAACTACTTCCCCGCCAATCGGCGGCGAGTTTTGGAGATCTTCTTTATACAGACAGGACTACCTCGTCGTCGAACATCGGCGAGTTTTCCGTTCTGTGTATTAGTCACTCGATAATTAATCACTAAATGTAACATTCACATAAAAAAATCGTTTCTATAGATATAAACATTCACATAATATGTGACTGTATGTACACCCGTACTTGGCTACTATAAATGAAAGAAAAGCTTAAGATAGAGGAACGTATTGTACAATATTTTCTCATTTAAATGGTCATACTTTAGGGTTTCATCGATTAATGCGCGCAAAGTAAGTAAAAACATCTTGGTACAACATAATCAACTACATGCTCAAACGTTAGAACCACCTAATGTACAGTAAAATAAACAACGGCACAGGAAAGTGCTACTCAGAGGTTTTTTAAATGAACAATCAAATTATCCAGAGGCTTGAAATATAGAACAACCTTGTAAAGCATAATACTGAACGAACCACAGGAATACTAGTATTGCTCTTATTCCTCGATGCATTTGTCTTTACAAATGATCACACTTTACGACAAAGGACTACGGAAGTGAAGGAACTGAATAACAAATATCTCGAAAATCTAGTCATGCGAACTGACGAAAACACTTGTCTGTTTAGACACAAATGAAGCATTTGACATGATAATTTAATGCCTCTTGATGTTGACTTGGCTGTCCTAACCATTGGGAGTAGAGATAAAGCATAAATAGAATATGCTGTTGAGAGACTCTTTGGTGAATTGTGCTTTATACGCCTCCATCCGTACTCTTTTGTACACTGTGCTGTGTTAACAAGGAAACCAGCGGTTGAAAAGGTTAGTGTGAAGAATATTTGCTATATTGTTTAGGTGCGAACCAGATTTGAGGTTCAGTGATAACGACATTTAGTGCATTTCGATATCCTATCCGGCTGGAGCTATAATGAGCGTCCTTCCTAGTGGGTGATTACAGTCTGCATGTCATACGCTCCAGTTATACTTTTCTGTGCAGTGGCATAGTTAACAAGGAATCCAACAACTTATTGTTTCAAACGGTTGGTATGTTTTTACACCTGTGCGTGTGTTATGTGGTTACATATGTGGCGTTAAAGCGCTGAAGTTCGAGCCAGTTTTAACTCGAATTCTGCTTGAATGAACTTGTTTCGAAGTTTCTTTTCATCTTCTATTAGTAGGCATCACTAGCTTATCGGCAAAGGCTTAATTCCTGTTTCCTTTGAAACTATTTATATGCAGAAGGACTTTCCCGGGAAAAGGGACACCCCGTCATGATGAAATGCTCAAGCATTCTTCGAGAAACTTAATGTCAAATCTCGTAAAAATGTGCTAAAAACGGGCGCCATTTTGTTTTGAACTGACATGAAGCATCTTTTTAATTGAACTATGGATAACTTCTAATCCAATTTTCTCTCACGGGGTCAGCCTGGGAGCAAAATTAACGATAAGTTCTTTTTATCCATTCTCAAAATGTGACCGTGCTGCAAGTATTTTTTTGGTAACTTAATTTTTGCACTTATTGCTCGAACTTTGAGCGGAAATCATCTTAATATTTTAGATATCAATTGGCATACTATAGGAATTTATTGATGGATGCATTAAATAAACAGCACTTCGAGATGCTGAGAAATGCCCACTAGCTGTCTAGACGACAGTAACCCTTAAGTTTCTTCAACTCGTACTTAAAAGTTCGAGCCACCTCGTGTAGTATAAAAAAGCACTGGAGAACATATTGCTCGATACATTTCATTTTAGAAATGGTGAGAAATTACAATTATGCAAGAGGGGAGAGGAACGGGCAGGTAAATATCTCATCACCCTATTTTTTAACTCGTTTTTCTCCCTCCTCCCTAATATTTTTGGCCGTTTCTCCCTCCTCCCTGATTTTTCACCTTTCTCCCTGATTAGTGCTGAATTGGTTAATATGACGTAACACTACACTTGCAGTCTAAACTCCTTCCAATATTACCACTTTACTAGCAGAACTTTGTGCTCTTTGAAGACTTTGAATACCTACAGACTACTAGATTTAACATCTAGTACCAGCTTACCTTTGGTAGTATGTAAAATGACAGGCCAAACACGACTCCCGCTAGTCGCTTAAGTTATTGTAGCCTTTAAAATAGAGTTTTCTGAGTACATTCGCAACAGCTTTGTCCCTTTGATCAGGATGATCTGAAGGCGACACAGCTGTGTCGGTAAATTGTGTGGTTGACCTTTCGATCAAGAGAGTACTCAAGCTGTGATATAAACTGTTTGGAGGGTTTTATGTTACGCTCTTAGAGCCGTTTTTAATAGTCTCAGTGCCGTTGTGCGTGCTAGCTCTTTGGCAATTAGTTTGCTTTTTGGGCTCAGATCAATTGCAAGACTCCTTAAAGCCGCTTAAAAGAGTGATGTTTTCTGAAAGGATCCCAAGTTTCTAAGTCCGTGATTAGATGTCTGCTTGCGATTATGTGCAAGACATGTAACTTTCTTTATCACGGATGTCGTATAGAGTGTCTAAAGGATCCAAGTTATTCTGAGACTATTGCAGTCTCCTTTGATCATGTGGAAGCTACGGCTCCTTGCGCTGTCGTTCTAACTCCTTTTTCATGGTTGTGGTTCTAGAAATAGAATTGCTTGGAGTTAAAACATTGCACCTCCATTGTCTTGTGGCATTACTAGCATCCAACAGATACATCTCTAGCAGTTTAATTGCGCTTAGCAATTCTGAAAGAGGTTATTGTTTCATCTTCCTGTGACGGTCTGTTTGTAAATCGTACACGATTTTCTAAACCTCCATTTGTTAAACTTGCAGCAGTTAAAATGCTGGTTCGAAAGACTCAAGGATGCTTCACGTGAATAGGCTGTGTATTTCTCAAACAAGACTCGAGTTTCGGTTCCTCAGTGAACCTCATCAGTTGCTCCTATGGTAAAGTCTCGTGGAATGATTTAGAATCATTCTGCTGAAACACGTGTTGTTCGCCGCTTATGTACTGCAAGGAGGATGGAATGTCCTGCTTTCTCATTGGCTCGTTTTATTTTGACTATTAGGGCAAATCTCATTTCGATCCACGTTAGGTTGTGTTTTTCTGGAAGACTTTTTATCGTTTTTTTGAGCATCTAAGCTCTCCTCGGACGCGAAAAGTAGTTTAGTTTTACTAAGGTCGTACCAGGGTAGTATGTAAAATGACAAGCCAAACACGACTCTCGCTTGTCGCTTAAGTTTTTCTAGCCTCCGAAATAGAGCTTTCTGAGTACATTTGCAACAGCTTTGTCCCTTTGATCAAGATGATCTGATGGCGACACAGCTGTGTCGGTAAATTGTGTGGTTGACCTTTTGATGAAGAAAAGCACGAAAATTTTGTAACAAGAGACCATTCATAATACCGCAAACACCTGAGCTTACGGGCTCAAAATAGTCTTGGATACCCAGGGTCTACCCAGTCTTCTCTCGATATAATTGTTTGGCGGATCCGAGCGGGAAACAGATCCGTACAGTTTCTTGTATTACGATCTGTTCAGTAAGGCTTTAAAGACTCATGTCACGTTTTTTAAGACATTCTCCCTTCTCCCTTTTCATGCTTGTTCTCCCGTCTCCCTATTTTTCAGTCCTTTCTCCCTCCTCCCCCTATTTTTTGAGCCGTTTCTCCCTCCTCCCTAAACCGTTCCTCTCCCCTCATGCAAGTACATGTACAAGTGCAAGAACTAGAGAATTATCCAAGGACTCGAAACTCAGTCATGCGAAATGTGAAAGAAATGTTCACGTCACAACATTCGCCATCTTTACCGACTCTGTACAGCACCGCAAATGACCGCCAAATTGGATCGCAAATAATCCCATGGCCACAAATAATCCCCAAATAGGACCGCAAATGATCCTGCTAAGAAAAGTGGAATGGCAGGGAGAGAATTTGGCATGCCAGCTAACACTATTTTGTGTGAAAACCACTAAGCACCATATTTAACTGCGTACGACACAGATCTAGCTCTTATGCGGACGAGTTCAACGAAAAGCAGAAAAAAGAGCCCGGCAAATGGATTTTTTACTAAGCAACAGAGAAAGAAAGGCAGACATTTGGTTTTATTTTGACATTTTACACCAAGACTGGCGATTTTTAAATGGACGAAAGAGATACTCAGCAAATAATCAGTAATGTACAAGACTTGTTCATTTTTGTAAAAAACTGTTACTTATTCATGTGGATGAAAATTAAAATTACGACAAACTTAAGAACGAAAATCTTTTATGCTGATACTCTATATATTATACTGGTTCCTCAGGAAAGAATGCTGAAATCGCAAAAAAACCCCACATAATTACACATTTTTATAGATCATTCACTCTAAGAAAATTATCCACCTAATCAATATTTACTCTACATACACAAACAAAACTACATACACTACACAATAAGCCAAATTTCACACAACTATCACATGTTTACCAGATCTCGTCCACACAAACTAAACGCACGGGTCCTTTACCATTACTCTAAATATTATGACTGGTCCATTACACTTATATAGCTCGCCTAACTCCTAACTCCCCTTAAATTTAATTTAATTTTTGAATTTTTTATATTTCTTTTGTATTGAGCTGGTAGTGTGCTGCTTTGCAGAGGTCGCTCCCTCAATTAACATGTAACCTTAATAAATTTATATGTTTATTTTACTACTCACAACATCCACCCCAATACACACACCCCATTTTACCCCTACATTGATGCAAATCAATGTCCAATTGGGAACCCCCCTAAAGGGATCCCATATTTCAACACCTAACAATGCCACATAGGTTGCTAGATATCTACCAATGTTTTTTAATTTTTTTTAAATAAAAGCTTTCTGAAGCCCCGGAGGTTGTTAACGGTTGGCAAAAGTGCATGATGAAGAGAAAGCAGGACAATTTTTTCCATCTTATATTCTCATTTGTCAATAGTAAACAGCCTCGTTTCCATGCATACACCATACCTGTTTGTACGTATGCCCTCCTAGCACGCCAAACTCGATATCCCAAAAACAAAGGCTAAATGGTTTTTATTATTGAGCAATGTCGAAAAGAAAAAGAAAAGAAAAGAAAACGGCTATAATAGCTATAGATACGAGACAATGGCTCTATCGCTTTCTCGATAAGATTTAAAAGTAAAGCGGAATGTGAACTTGCAATTATTTTTGCAGCTTGTGCTGGGTAATTCTTGCGTGTGTTTAGCACTACAACCCTCAGGTCTGTTTTGTTATCCGAGAATATTTCATAGCACTTGCTCGCCCAAACCGTACGCAGGTTAGACTGTATAGAGCCACAAGTGTTGTGGTTATAACATAACATAATAACATAAAATTTATTTAACTGCAACTGCTAGTTTTCAGGTACGAATAAAAAAAAATGGAAATGTAAGAAAGTAAATTAAAGTACAGTAAATAATCATACGCCCCCTCCCATCAAATCTCACAAATTAAACTTCGAATCATGCCATGGCAAATCGGAATGAAATTTTAGATTTAAAAATATTTACTCCTGACACAATCCCCAAGACCTATCGTTTTCAAATTGTTTTTAAAAATTGTGTAAAATCCACAGCTGAGTTTCGATGCGAGGTACTTCCATGACTTTTGACCGTAGGTGGTCGATTTCGCCTTCGACTAATCCAATATTGTGGTTAATCTGATGTTGAACTGGAGCACTTTCTCTTTGTTAAATTACGTAAACTTGCTGGTCCAACATCGCTAATATTTCAAAAACGGTGCTCAGTATTTTTAATAGCGTTGTTTGCGAAGGCTTTGGACACCAATATAGTACTCTTGAAGTTCGACATGATTAATGGCTCTGCTGATGTTGACTTTGCGGTCCTAACCAAAGAGAGTAGAGATAAAGCACTGGACTGCACGGAAAGCGCTTTTGCGTCAGGTAGTGAGTTCCACAGTTTCGATGCATAATTTATTAAATCGCGTAAGCGTACTGGTCCAACACCGCTAATAACTCAAAAACGGCGCTCAGTATTTTCGAGAGCGTTGTTTACGAAGACTTTAATTGGAGACTAATATTCTTTAAAATTAACGTGATTCAATGGTTCTGATGATGTTCACTTTGTGGTTCTTATTAAAGAGAATATAGATACTTAGGCATGATCATGTGCTGTGTTCATGTGCTGTGTAAAATGGGTGTTTGGTTGACTTAGCTTGATTCCTACGTCTACAGCTGTACTCTCCTGTGTATTGTGCTAAGAAAACAAGAAATCCATCATTTTGTCCTTTGAAGGTTAGTCTGAGGAAACTGCTGATTTTATTGTTCGTAATATCGTTCCGGTGCCAACAACACTTTATTCGGTATACACAGCCGCATGGTTGAGCAAAATTGCCAAAGAGCTTAATTTCAATCTTCAACCCGGCAGCCAACAACGTTAACGTTTTTGCCAGTTCTTTTTAACCCTTGCTAGGCCTGTACTTTATCAGCAGTTTGGCCACCTTTTGACGCCTGCTGTCTTAAAGCCCTTTTTATATGGCGGAAAACTGTCCTGTAAAGAAGTGACTTTCCTATCCACATCAGTTTTACGCTGGAAACCCGGTTTTTTTCAGAAGCTGCTACAATTCAATTAAATTCTCTTGGTAGTGTAACTCTCCATTGAATGTACAGTCACTCTCTCACAATTGACATTCTTTTTTGTATATAAACACTGTGGTTTCACCTCCCAAGACAACCGAAGGTGTACTACGCGAAGCCCGTTTTTTACTTTTCAGAGCGGCTAGTCAGATGTGCTGTGTAAATCCAATTTCGGTTGATTTTGCTCATATGCACCCGGCTGTACTCTTAAATGCACTGAGCTACAAGTAAGAAAACAAGGATTCCAGCATTTTGTTGTTTGAAAGGTCTAAGTCTGAAAATATTGCTGATTTTAAAGTACCGTAAAGAATGGCGTGCGGTGGGCTAGGAGTCAGATATGCCACAACCTCGCAGTAACCACGTGTCTGCGTTGGTTTGAATTCAGCGCATTTTCTATGGAAAAGTGAAATGAATGAATAGATTATTAAAAAGAAATCACCGCACAGTGTGCAAACAGCTAATAAAAGAAAGCAAAAGATAGCTGTAAGTGGAGCTGCAAATGCTGAAGTAGGGAAGCGTTAGGGCTAAGTTTGCCGGAATATATACGCGATTGCTTTAAGAAGAGTTTGGTCAGAAAATACAGAATCCAAAAAAGGAATGGAGAACACAGGCTTAAAACATAAAAAAAGGAAAGAGTTCAACTACCCTTCGGGCCTCTCTTTTTGGGTAAAAAAAAGTATATTCTCTGAGCCATTGATGCTCATCTCTCTTGGTGTAAACACGTTGAAGAGATTTGCAAGAAAGTCTCTTCGGCTATAGGTGCCCTTAAACGAGTGCGGCCCTTTATATCGAAAGAAACTGCAATTCAAATTTATAACGCTTTAATTATACCACATTTTGATTACTGCAGCCCTGTCTGGGACTGTTTGAGTGGTTACTTGAGTGAAAAGCTCCAAAAATTACAGAATCGTGCAGCCAGAGTTATTACTAAATCACCCTTTGATACAAGCTCAAACCACCTTCTGTCCACCCTCGACTGGGAGAGGCTATTTCTTCGA